>OX453298.1:4430454-4895696 GCA_949710035.1 Crambus lathoniellus
GGATTTTTTGTGCGCCGGACTTTTAGCGTGTCGTGTGCGTTACTGCATATAATACGGTATTTTACTGATTTTTTTTATTCCTTTAAAATGTTTTTCGAAATATTAGCTACACAAAACAAGTTTTCATTTTGAATTATCTTGAATATTTTCAAAGATATAGGACTTCAAACTTTATAATTAGACAAGGACAGGACGCTACCTTAGTGACGTCAGTGGGTTAGTAGCGTCATAGTCACGCCATAGAAGATTTCGTTTTAGAAAGAGACAGCTATAGTCAAAATCAAACAGACTATAATTCTTTTATTATAAAACAGATTCAAATTATTTTTTCACATTTGGTATTCTTAATTGCAATATTTTTTAACGTCATCATTAAATATCTACATTTCAACAACAGTAAAAAACCCTATTGCATAGGTTCTATTTTCACAGACTAACAAGTGCATCACGGATAGTCTGTCGTCTGCGCTGCGCCTTAGCTGTTACTTGACAGATAGACCATACAAAACTGTCAAGTAGACTGGAAAGTATCTCCTAATCGGACATTGTGAAATAGGCCTAAATGTATGAAACCGATCGCGACACAACATACCACACCACAAAACTGTGGTTCCGCCTTTAAAAATGGGTATTCTAAAAGAGCTGGATAATACGAATGCAGCAAAGGTCGTTTATCCACTGGCACTCACCTTCATGATTCATGATATCCGTGTCAACCAGCTGGGCAATAAAGCAGAGTACGTATGTAGGTAGGTACTTTTAGTCAAAGTCAAAACTTATTATTGTCATAATAGAATTAATGCTTATGAATCGTCAAAAAATATTTTTTTAACTTCTACCCATTAAAGACATCATTTAACTGACAAAAAAAAACTCATCAGCTTTAACAGAAGCAACGCATTTCCAAAATAATTATGCCGTTGCTAGACAAAATGGTACACAATAAAAATTAAAAAAAAAAATAACTACCTAATGCTGAAGGAAAATTTGCCAATTTACTGACCCCCACATCTTGGTCTTGTACTTGTCCCCCAAGCGCGCTAGCACGGAGATGTATCCGTTGCGGAGAGGTTTCATGCTATCTGCATTAACCAGCGGGTTCGATTCCCAGTCCCCACTGGGAATGCAATATGTACCCCGTACATAATATTGTATTCGGTTTGGTTGGTGTTAGGACATGTTATTCGTCCGACTGGCTAGCTACCACCATCTTATCTAAGTCTGACGCCATAACAATGATGTTTTCACCATTATTGTGTTCCGGCAGTAAGAGATAAGATAGCCAGTTCCTCATAGTGATTGGGGATTCCGGAAGTAGTGCGCTTCCACTTTCAGCCTAATCACCACATAACATCAGGTGATTCAGGTGTGATGAAGGCTAAAGTGCTACACCGTTGTGGATAAAAAAAAGCAATAAAACAGTGTGTATACTGACCCCCACATCTTGTTCTTGTACTTGTCCCCCAGGCGCGCTAGCACGGAGATGTACCCGTTGGCTATACAACAGTGTGTGTACTGACCCCCACATCTTGTTCTTGTACTTGTCCCCCAGGCGCGCTAGCACGGAGATGTACCCGTTGGCTATAAAACAGTGTGTGTACTGACCCCCACATCTTGTTCTTGTACTTGTCCCCCAGGCGCGCTAGCACGGAGATGTACCCGTTGGCTATAAAACAGTGTGTGTACTGACCCCCACATCTTGTTCTTGTACTTGTCCCCCAGGCGCGCTAGCACGGAGATGTACCCGTTGCGGCAGGCCGCGTCGCAGTCCAATATGTGCGGTAGAATGGAGACGACGCAAAGAGGCTTCTCGGCACACGCCTTCAAGCTGTCTTCGTCCACCACCTAACCAATAAGACAATAAATAAATACATAAAAAACCGGATAAAAGTAAAAAAAAATATCTCTCTCGGTCGGGGGACCACATAAGTTTTTAGTAAAAATTTCATTTTTATGACAAGCTTTTTTGCTGACTGTAAGTACTTTAATATTGTATTGTCAACTGAACCAAACCTGTATACAAAATTTTAGCTCCATCGGACAATGGGAAGTGGGTCAAATTAAGCTTGCAAGATTTGTCCCCCACTAACTAACATGGCAAGTTAATAAGAAGCTTGTAATAAAAAGGACCCTATCGGTTGGCTGGTAGCTGGTCCGCCATTTGACTTTCTACTTTTGTATTTATTCTGTGTAGTAAAATTGTAAATAAATAAATAAATATTCTGCCAACATCATAAGAGTAGTTTCATCTTAAATGTAGCTTTAACATTGACGGTAAGAGGGCAGGCAAGTGACTGTTTTTGGAGTTCTCAGTAAATTCACTGACTGATTGCCACATGGATAAACATAATGTAATGTTATTGACGTTTTGGGATAACCAGGTACAGATCATATGGCTTTGTACTCTTACAATATTTATCATTATATGGGCTTGTATAAAGGTTAGCTAGCTAATCCTACTTAATATTATAAATGTGAATGTTTAGATGTTTGGATGTTTGTTACTCAATCACGCCAAAACGGTTGAACAGATTTGGCTGAAATTTGGGACACAGATACTTTGTAGCCTGGAGAGGATCATAGGCTGCTTTTATCTCCGGTACCTACCTGCTCCGGTCTACCTACACGCCGAGTACCTGCTTACTTCGTGCCGCTCTCCACCTGCTCCTGCGCGCCTAACCGCTAGAGGTCTGCACTGCTCCGGTCTACCCCGGAACAGAACCCGCTGCCCCTAAACCCTAGCGGCTTCACCTCTCCTTAGGAAGTTATAAAGCTAAGTTGACCTTAGACTTCCAACGCCGATCACCGAGCCAGTTACCCCCCCCTGTAATTTCATTTTAAAACGGTCTAACCGAATTATACATTTAATTTTATATACATCTTTTATTTCTGAACTCTTGCTCTCCGGCTCCTCCAGCCAGGAGCGTTTCAGTGGCGTTTCAGTCAATAAATATTCTGCCAACATCTTCCTTTCATCTTCAATGTGGCTTTAACATCTGACGGTAAGAGGGCAGGCAAGTAACTGTTTTTGGAGTTTTCAGTAAATTCACGGACTCATTGCCAAATGGATCAACATAATGTAATATTGTTGACGTTTTGGAATAACCAGGTACCTACAGATCATCACTCTTATAATATTCATCATTATGGCTTTGTATAAGGTTAACTTCGTAAGTAACTTAATATTATAAATGTGTAAGTTTAGATGTTTGGATGTTTGTTGCTCAATCACGCCAAAACGGCTGAACGGATTTGGCTGAAATTTGGGACACAGATACTTTGTAGCGTGGGAGGGAATAGGAGAGGGAGGAACATAGCCTAGCTTTTATCCCGGAAAATATCATATTCCCGCGGGATAACGTCGTGTAGCCCACGTGGGCGAAGCCGCGCGCGGAAAGCTAGTTGTAAATAAATATTCTGCCAACATCTTAAGAGTACCTTTCATCTTCAATGTGGCTTTAACATCTGACGGTATCCTAACCTTACGTCAGATGTAAGCCACATTGAAGATGAAAGATACTCTTCGTACTTTCAGTCTTTCGTATCCATGTGGCAATCAGTCAGTGAATTTACTGAGAACTCCAAAAAACAGTCACTTGCCTGCCCGGGCAGGATAAACAAACGATATGTTATTGATGTTTTGGGATCAGATCACTTTTATTATATTCATCCTATGGCTTCGTATGAAGGTTAGCTAGCTAATAATTCATAAATATGTTACAAAAGTCTTAAATAATACTAGCGGCCGACCGCGGTTTCACCCGCGTGGTTCCCGTTCCCGTGGGAATATCGGGATAAAAAGTACATATAAACCTTCCTCTTGAATCACTCTATCTATTAAAAAAAACGCATCAAAATCCGTTGCGTAGTTTCAAAGATTTAAGCATACAAAGGGACATAGGGACAGAGAAAGCGACTTTGTTTTATACTATGTAGTGATAGTGATAAATATTGTAAAACCACCCGATTAGATAGTATAATAATTCTCTATCAGCGAATGGCAACAGTTCAAGAGCTTGATAACAGTGAAAACCCATTTGGTCTGATGGTCAATATTATTAATTATTATCTTAATGAATTAATTTTCCAAATTAAGTAGGTTCAATAGTTTTTAACATTCGTAAAATTGTTTCATTTGACGATAAGTTCCACCACTAAAATAAGTATTCTATTAAGTATTTCGATGTCGATGGCGGATATACAGGGCGTCCCAAAATTAACTCACATGGAGGGAAAGTACCTTAAATACTGAAGATATAAAATTTTACTGAAAGGAGACTTCATTTTTATTTTAAAAAGAAAACGAACTGCATTCAAAGAATTTTAAGTAATCAACTGTCTGAACTGGGAATCGAACCCGCCGAATGTAAAAAAAAATATTTCTCTAATTTAATTGTACCGATCGAAAGGCTCGATCATACCTTATCATTTTTTCTTAATAACATAGCATCTTAAATAAAAGGAAGACTACGAAATTTAACATTTAATGTTGAATAACAAGTTTGTGCAGCGACTTTAACATTTCAATGTAGGTATTACTAATGAGTGAAGATTGGAGCAATTATACCTAATTCCCTATCATAAGTGTTTGATAATGACAATGTGATAAGTAACACCACCTCGATTGGTTTTAAAAAGTTTGAATAATTTCATGCGGGTTCGATTCTCGGTTTGGACATGCTATTATAAAAAAAAAATTGAATGCAGTTCAATTGTTATTTAAATAAAAATAAAGTCCTATTTCAATAAAACTTTCTATCTACAGTATTTGGTGTGGTCTATGCCACCATGTGACATAGTCATTGGAAGCCCTGGGGCGTCCCACGACTATGCCATATGTTGGAATAGACCGCACCAAAGTAACTATTCAAACATTTTTAAACCAATCGAGCTGGTGTTACTTAACACATTATAACTTTATCAAACACTTTACGATAATTGCTCCAATCTTCACTCATTAGTAATACATTGAAATGTTAAAGTTTTGAGTACGACAGTCACAGGAAGGGCTATCCATAACGCTGCACAAACTTGTTATTCAACATTAAATGTTAAATTTCGTAGTCTTCCTTTTATTTAAGATGCTATGTTATTAAGAAAAAATTATAAGGTATGATCGAGCCTTTCGATCGGTACAATTAAATTAGAGAAATATTTTTTTTTACATTCGGCGGGTTCGATTCCCAGTTCAGTTAAAATTCTTTGAATGCAGTTCGTTTTCTTTTTAAAATAAAAATGAAGTCTCCTTTCAGTAAAATTTTATATCTTCAGTATTTAAGGTACTTTCCCTCCATGTGAGTTAATTTTGGGACGCCCTGTATAGCATAAGTACCTATACGTAATTGGAGCATAGCTCTTACTACAAAATGCTAAGCTTCAAAGTAAAGTTCGAAGTAAAGTTATCTCGCATAGAGTTCATTAACATCTACATTATGTTTACCTTTCAGGAAAACAAGATAAAGAAGTAGTTAATTTCAAGTCGTTTAGTAGTGGTCAGTGGTAGGTGTTCGTTATTTTATAATGGCTGAAAGTTTCTAACATAGATGGGTTCATGGGCTCTTACTCTGTAGATAAAAACTCGAAACATATCAATCATACACATAGTCATAAACGTTATTTTCTTGGTTGTGTTAGCTGTATGTACCTTAAGGAACCATAAAAAGTTTATGTAAAACAAATCTGTGATAAAATTTATGACTGAACACAACCTAGTTTTGATTTAAAACGCATTTCCAATTATTCGCTACCATTCCATAAATGTATACATGTGATTAAAATCGTAATAACAATCTTATTAGCCGTGTCCATCTTAAATTGGTTTATAAAACAAGTGTTTCACATTCCGTGAGATTTTAAACAAGGATGCAATTTGATCGTGTGAAACAAAATCGTCTTGCAAAATACAGTAACTTTTATATTCCATATTATGTCGGTTATTTCGTCAGTCTTTGTTCTCTCCTCCTGCCAAAAGGTTCAAATAGTACTTACATACAAAATAACAGTAATTAATTTGTGAAGTGCTTTATCATACCGAGAGGAAATAACAATTTAATGATTTTAATTTAATGAAGACATAAAATACCACTTTATTCAGTAATTCTAAAGTTGCCGTCCCGATTGATTAATTGTTAATTTTTATGGCTGATAATGATCGTAGTTATTTTTTTAGTTGCTGTCTAAAAATATGCATTTACCTAAAAGTGTGGCGGTAATTTTAAGAGATCGGAATCAAAATCACTAGCCTGAAACAACAGCAAATTCGCCAACAGTTCGAACTTAAGATTGTACAATCTCTGATGGAATAAGCATCTCCAGAGCAAAGGTGTCGGATATTGATACTCCAGAATCATAATTTTTAATTTTTTTAATTCTTTTTTTTCAATTTTTATTTTCACTATCAATGCGGCCTTCACAGAGCCGCTGGTCCTCTTGCCAGCATGAACAGCTTGATGGTGTCTAAGACAATTTTGTTTCAGCAACCAGTGGTGATACGTGGTCTATAGAAGATATCTACCACCTGCACCTACCTGTATAATCTCTTTTAGTGCAACATTCTCAGGAAGCTCTCCAACGCATATGTGACTATATCACTCGATGTACGGCTTTCGGTGTAATCCTCCACAGAATCCGAGGTTTCCTTGTGCGATGGGAACACATTGATAATTTCTCAGACAAGTTCTGATCATGCTATGAGTCATAAAAGATATCCAGGACTTACTTGTATAATTTCTGGTGGAACAACATTTTCAGCGAGCTTCTCCAATGCATATGTGTCGATATCACTTGATTGACAGCTTTCGTTGTAGTCCTCCACAGAGTCGCTGGTTTTCTAGCCCGATAAAAACAGCTTGATGGTGTCTTAGCACAAGTGGTTTAGCTACCAGTAGTAGCTACCAGGAATCACCTGTACAATCTCTGGTGGGGCAACATTCTCAGCGAGCTTCTCCAACGCATATGTGACGATATCGGAGGTCTTCTTGCCGGATGAGAACAGCTCGGTGGTGTCTTAGACAAGTAGTTTAGCTACCAATAGTCATGATATGGATTGTAAATGTTATCCAGGACTCACCTGTATAATCTCTGGAGGAGCAACATTCTCAGCGAGCTTGTCCAACGCATAAGTGACGATATCGCTCGATGTGCGGCCTCCGTTGTAGTCTTCCACGGAGTCGGAGGTCTTCTTGCCCGATGATAACAGCTTGATGGTGTCTTTGACAAGTAGTTTAGCTACAAGTAGTCATGATATAAATGTTATTCAGGACTCACCTGTATAATCTGTGGTAGAGCAACATTTTCTGCGAGTTATGTGCCGATATCGCTCGATGTACGGTCTCTGTTGTAGTCTTCCACGGAGTCGGAGGTCTTCTTGCCTGATGAGAAGAGCTTGATGGTGTCTTAGAGAAGTGGTTTTGCTACGTGTCATGATATAAATGTTATCCAGGACTCACCTGTACAATCTCTGGTGGAGCAACATTCTCAGCGAGCTTGTCCAACGCATAAGTGACGATATCGCTCGATGTGCGGCCTCCGTTGTAGTCTTCCACGGAGTCGGAGGTCTTCTTGCCCGATGAGAAGAGCTTGATGGTGTCTTAGAGAAGTGGTTTTGCTACGTGTCATGATATAAATGTTATCCAGGACTCACCTGTACAATCTCTGGTGGAGCAACATTCTCAGCGAGCTTGTCCAACGCATAAGTGACGATATCGCTCGATGTGCGGCCTCCGTTGTAGTCTTCCACGGAGTCGGAGGTCTTCTTGCCCGATGAGAACAGCTTGGTGGTGTCTTAGACAAATAGTTTAGCTACCAATAGTCATAATATGGATTGTAAATATTATCCAGGACTCACCTGTACAATCTCTGGTGGAGCAACATTCTCAGCGAGCTTGTCCAACGCATAAGTGACGATATCGCTCGATGTGCGGCCTCCGTTGTAGTCTTCCACAGAGTCGCTGATCTTCTTGCCCGATGAAAGCAGCTTGATGTTACCTTAGACAACTGATTTAGCTACCAATAGTCATGACATGGATCGTAAATGTTATCCAGGACTCACCTGTATAATCTCTGGTGGAGCAACATTCTCAGCGAGTTTATCCAACGCATAAGTGACAATATCGCTCGATGTGCGGCCTCCGTTGTAGTCTTCCACAGAGTCGGAGGTCTTCTTCCCGGAGGGGAACAGCTTGATGGTGGGGTATCCTTGCACTTGGTAGCGGGACGCCATCATCGTGTGAACTGTGGCGTCCAGGGCGCCTACTTTAACCTGGTGGAAAAAGGTATTTTTATTTAACATTCGTACTGATAAATCAATCAATCATCATTTATTTGTTTGCCACAAACATGGTAATTAAGACGGTAGGTTACATTAGTTTGTAAATCATGTTTCGCCTATTACTAAGCATGCAAATTTAACAGTTTTGTTTTTGTATATTCAGTTCTCAGATATTATTTGAAAGAAAATAAAAATACATTAAAATTTTAAATTTAACAGATTAAAATTGCAAATTATTTAATAAATGGAAGCAAAGTAAAATAATAGGATGTTATGTTTTTAATTATTAAATAAGTCCTAAGCATATAATAATTATTAACTGCTAGATTTTAACTGTCCCTGTTTGAGCTGAATCTCATAATAACCATTGCAGTTCTCATGCATGACATTCAGTTCAACTACCATATTTTTTTACCAAAATTTAAATTATAAAAAAAATCATATTACATGCGCAATATTGCAAGCCGTAATAAAATAAATCTTTGCTTATGCTGTGACTATGTGATGTCAAATAATGTTTAAATTATTTAATTTCAGACTACCAGTAGGCCATGCTAAAATTTGTAACATCTGGTAATAAATGATCAATTTAAAAATGTTGTAAGTGAAGGCAATCGAGGAAAAAGAAAAAGATGCAAGGCCCTGGTGTTAGACTAGACAGTATTACCAAAATGGAGTTATTATGAAGGCCTGTGCAGACGATTAATTTTGTCCGTAGATATTTCGACCTTCAGGTCCTTACAAAAAGCTTTTCATAAAAATTAACTACGTTAATGGTACTAATTGCAGTTTTAAACCAAAGCAAATTGGATACAGAAAGCCCAAGATCGATCAGGATGGCGTGCATTTAAGGAGGCCCACACTCAGTGGGTGACCATAGTCTGAAGAAGAACAAGAAGAAGAAGTAGCGACTTACTTTGCCCTTCAGCTCCGTGGCGGCCTTGGCCCAGTGGGGCTCCAGGTTCTTGCAGTGGCCGCACCAGGGCGCGTAGAACTCCACCAGCCAGAGGTCTTCGCTGTCCAACACCAGCTCCTTGAAGTTGCTGTCCGTCAGGGTGACCACGTCCGACTGGAAATGGATAAGAGATTATAATTTATGTAAAATAATCTACAGCGAGCTAGAGCTAATATTATTTTTGTGCTTATTGTGTATTTGATGTAAATGTAGTTAGAAAAAATACTGAGATTTCTCAGTGATACACATTGCGATTTTTATAAAACTATAACAGCTCTAGTCAATAGTTTCAGTTGCATGTACAGTATTTTTTCTGTTGTAGTTTATGTATACTGATGAAACATAAAATTGACCTGATTATTTCAAATAAAAATAAAGACTTCCATTTATTTAACATAAGGTTTGTATAACTCCTTCTTTGAAAAATTATGGAATCTAATCTTGAACCATTCTGAAAACGAGACTATATTAGAGGCGTCAACATCGCCAACAATCATGATCCAAATCTCAAAGTGAGCTTTGAAAATGGTCTATTTCATTTTTATCACCTGGGTAGATAAGTTTTCATGATCCAAATATTAAAGTAAGCTTTGAAAATGGTCTATTTCATTTTGACCACCTGGGTAGATAGGCTTTCATGATCTAAATCTCAAAGTAAGCCTTGAAAATGGTCTATTTCATTTTGATCACCTGGGTAGATAGGCTTTCATGATCCAAATCTCAAAGTAAGCTTTGAAAATGGTCTATTTCATTTTGATCACCTGGGTAAATAGGCTTTCATGATCCAAGTCTCAAAGTAAGCTTTGAAAATGGTCTATTTCATTTTGATCACCTGGGTAGATAGGCTTTCATGGTCCAAATCCCACAATAAACTTTGAAAATGGTCTATTTCATTTTGATCACCTGGGTAGATAGGCTTTCTTGATCCAAATCTCAAAGTAAGCTTTGAAAATGGTCTATTTCATTTTGATCACATGGGTAGATAGGCTTTCTTGATCCAAATCTCAAAGTAAGCTAATAGTCTTTTCTACTTTGATCACCTGGTTAGATAGGCTTATAAATTAGGATAGGTGACTCTTTAGTGTCCTTTGATCACCCGGTAAATTATCACCTGGGTGTTTATATGTAGACGATCTAAAAAATTATTAATTCAGGATCTTTAAATCAAATTCAAATTCAAAATATCAAAAACTTGTGTTTTTGATATTTTGAATATTTTGATATTTGGGATTGTTCCCAATATAAAAAAACGAAAGGTGACTGATATATCAACTCACAGCTCAAACTACTGGACGGATCCTGTGTATGAATCTCACTATTTCCATGGAAATTCAAAATGGTAATTGTGGGACATGCCTTTTTTCGAATTATCCCATTAATTCCATGTCGACAACGGTTTCAGTATTTCCATCAGTGGAAATAGATTATGTAAATAGTGGGATACATACACCCGACGGAGAAGAGAAGAAAGGGTGGTAACCTGCTGTGCGTCTGGATGTCCGATGGAAGAAGGGGGATGGCGGTATGAGCTTATGCAGCTCCTGAGCACACTTCGAAGTATAGCCTGTAAAAGACCGACAGACAGGCGACTTTGCGGCGGTGAGCTAGGGTGTGAAACTTGCTCTTTACCAGTTTTTTATCGCCAATTTAGCCTGTCAGCTCTGCGTTGGATCGTGTCTAGTACAGCTAGTTGGTACTTCGCTGAGCCGTCCCAAAGGTGACTGCAATATTCCAAGCAAGATAGGACTTGAGCTTTATAAAGAGTTGAAGTCAGGCGCTTTCA
This sequence comes from Crambus lathoniellus, assembly GCA_949710035.1. Lineage (NCBI taxonomy): Eukaryota > Metazoa > Arthropoda > Insecta > Lepidoptera > Crambidae > Crambus > Crambus lathoniellus. Next base: position 4,441,462 of record OX453298.1, read on the forward strand.
GTGAAATATCGCTTGACCTTATTTAGGACGCCTAGCTTTTTGGCTGCAGTTTGAGCCTTGGACGAGGTTTGAAGACAACTCCATACCAAGAAGCTCGAGACTGTCGGTAACAGGCACGGGCGAAGCCACGGGCAAAAACTAGTTAATTACAAATACTGGGTCCGACGAGCATCTTAAGTTTACAAGAACCTAAAATTTTCAATGAATTTAGTAGGACTGTCCTACTAAATTCATTGAAAATCCTACTAGGACATAGGAGGTCTATTATAAAAAGTCGGTTCTGGCGCTTCGCCGGCGGTTCATGAAAACCTAACACGCTCGTCACTTCGCTCCTAGCTCATACATAATAGTGAGATTGATGGAATCCTGCTTGCGTCTGTTTTCTCGAATGACTACAAACAACCCTATAATTTATAAAGCTAGAGTGAAAAGGCTGCTTCTGGGTAAGCTGAAAGCTCGCTCCATCTTACGCTTCTTCTCAACCCTAAGGTTCAGTGTGAAGCCAAGAGCAAGCGCATATAATAGACAAAAAAGTTAAATCTTTTGAATATTCAATACCACCTTCGGTCCACGCAGACGAAACAGCAGTTGTCGGGTCAGCTGCTAGTATTTCCAATACGTACAGATAAACTACATTTACTTTAGGAAACCAGAATCGCCATCAACAGAAGTTTTATGTCCTCACTGTTGGCACTGGGGCACAAGGCCTTCCATTATGGATCAACAAGGAGGATGGGCCGTGCGTGACTCAGCAATGCCGATTGGTGGGTATTAAGGCGCTACTAGGAAAAATATGGACTTTTTTATATAAAACTATAGGACGGTTAGAGTTGTTACAAATCTGGTTTTAAGATATATATTTCTTCATACCTTTATCTAGATTCGTATAGTTTCAGAAACACGATTTTATGATTTTGCCTCGACACTTTTTATTTTCGAAAAGACCTCTAAAAATTACGAAAATTCAAGATTATTCTTAAATGGGGTTACAAATACTATTGGAAATTGGTTTAATTATTGGACACCAATAATATTTAGGATCGTGTAGAAGCATTTTTAAAAAATCGCTATAGTTTTTTAATACGAAGTGATTTTGTTTTTTTTGCCTAATCTGCAAAATAGGTCTCGCCCCCGCGCGCGTAGTTTTCTCATTGCTATCTCGCTTCAGCACGATTTTTCCGAGTATCGCCTTAAGGATAAACGCAGCCGGCACGGCACCAACAGAACCTTTTCAACGCCAAGGTCTTCTATGAAGACAAAATAAAGCAACAAAATAAGTTATTAGATATTGTCTTCTAATAAAGTTGTTGTGTGGAGGACATAAACGTTTTTCTTCTATAGAAGACCTTGGCGGTACGTGCCTTCTGTAGCATGGAAACTCAAGATAATACATTTTTGGTCACCGATCGCGTGACGGACCACTGCGAAAGAATAGAAGAAGCGAATGGCGATGTAAGGGTGACCACTATTTACCACAAATCAAAATTTCATGACTTTTCCCGGTTTTCCAGGAGTTTTTTTTTCAAGTTTTCCCAGACCATAATCTTAAATGTAATAAATGTACAATATATAATTGGAATACATTTTTGAGTTTTTGCAGAACCATCTGCTAGCAAACTGCAACTTTTAATACAATGCAATACAAAAAAAAAATCAAAACCACAATTTAAATGAAATTTAAATTTAAATTTTGTGTCGGGGCAAAAAATATAAAAAATTTAAAAAATTCTCTTGGTCGGAGGAAGTTAAAAATTTTTTTTTTTCTCGGTCGGAGTATCGATTTCAACTTGGTAATCTGTTTTTCCAATAACGCAGCTTCTTTGGCAGCTCCTTCGAGAATTTTCTCTAACCTCCATTAAATTTCCCTGAAAATTCCCTGACTTTTCCATGACTTGCGAAATTCCCTGACTTTTCCATGACTTGCGAAATTCCCTGACTTTTCCCGGTTTTCCAGAAAGTGGCCACCCTGGATGTTCTCAAGAGCCAAGTCCCTTTTTTGTTGTAGGGGGGTGAATACGTGATATTACCCCGTGATATTACCGAATTCCGGGTTGCTTATCTACTTGTAAGTATTATAAATGACAAAACCATGCATGGCTGCTATGAGGAATTAATGAACCATCCTACTAATATTATAAATACGAAGTTTGTGAGTATGTATGAATGTTTGTTACTCTTTCACGCAAAAACTACTGAATGGATCTTGAAGAAATTTGAAACAGAGATAGATTAAAGGCTAGAGATATATGATACTTTTTATACTTTTTACCCGGATATTGCCACGGCAACGGGAACCACGCGGGTGAAACCGCGGGCGGCCGCTAGTAAGTCATAATCATAACCATCAAATAATTTAATAACTATATACATATAGTTGGGTAAAATCCTTGACAAGTTTCTATTTCAATACGATTGCCAACGAGATTGCTTCCGAAAGTAGCTTCGATACTCTTATTATATTATTATATGCTCTGACGTGTCATCGTGTTTTTTTATAGAGTGAAGGGATGCGTAGGCGCATGTCAGAGTAGGTGGGTGAGTGACGCAAAAAGCAGGCAAATACTCCACCTACACTACACGTGCGATTTTGAAACTGTCCTACTTTTATCAGAAAAAAAACCGAAATTAAAATTTGAATCTCTTCAAAACGATGATGACAAGATAAATAAAAGCTAGCTCATAAAAGCTAGAAATACTTAATAATGTATAGTATTTCTAGCTTGTACTTTTTATCCAATAGGATAAACTGCTGGTATTTTTTGATGCAGGTTGTCACTTTCGCCAATCGTCATCGCGAAAAAGTAGATTTTCGAAAGTTACGTGTTGTGAAAGAGATGTTTAGCGAATGTAAAATTCTGCGAAAGTGAAGAATTTATTGAGAGTATTGTTTTGCTATGACAATTTGCGAAAGTAACAACCTGCATGCAAACCAAAATGCTCCATAAGTTTGAACAGCCAAAATAAATGACAACTACAAAATATGTTTATAATAGCTTTACAATAAAACTATTTCATTACGAACATTGTATTATTGAAACCTTTAGATTCCTATCCTATAGGATGAAAAATGATATTCTTGTCACTGGAACCAAATATAATATGCAATATTTTGGGTTCAGAACTTCAAAAATAAACACATTCAATGTAATGCAAAAAGACAATGATATAGTGTATTTTTGTTTAGATAGTATATTGATTGAAAAATTAAGATAAATAGACTAAAATAACATCAAGCAAGAACATTATTAGTGGCGTGATTTAGTATATTTTCTTCTATAATATTTTTTCTTGGGAATATAGATCGATTTTTTCTTTATCAAAGACTCATCTTCACTATACATTCTTCTACGAAACAGAAGCTTTTGATACTTGTCAAACTTAGATTGGTCACTTGGTGAAGTAATGTGTGGTTGGTTTATTTGGGCCACTTTTTTTGACATTATCTCTCTTTTCCATGGAATGCTGTGACCGTATGGCTTTCTCTGATAGGACATCTATTTAAATAATTTAAAATCACTTTTTTGTTTCTAGGTAACTACACTAAACCTAAGTTACACTTGTTGAACAAAAAGATAATCAACAAAATGTTTGGCTGTTTGTTTGAGGCTCTTGCATAGATATATTCTTATGTTTCTTATCTATGTACAAAGTTTCTTTTTATGATACAATAATCAAAATGTAAAAAAAACAGAAGTGATATTATGGTGTAGCTTATTACTGTAGCTGCCTATACACACTTTCACAATTTTTATTAGAAAAATCAAAAGTTTACTAGAGTCACAGTAATATACAGTCAATATAAGCAGTAACTAAATATTGTTTTACTTGTTATTAAATTAATGTTTTTTATTTTTGAGTTTACTATTTCTGTAGTATTGTTTTATAACGTCATTAACTTGTTTCATAAGTTTTACCTTATCTGATGAGGAGGAGCCTCCAGCCTTTTTTCCAAGATTTTCATATGCCTTATCCTTGGCAGCTTTCAGTGCGGCATCAACAAATGCCTCTGCATTTCTAGCACCCTGGTATGGGGTGTGTTTACCGCCTGTGAATATTTTGATTGTGGGGAACCCAGTAACACCATACTTTTGAGACAAACTCTTGTGGTCATCAGCATTCACAGCTCCTACTTTGACAAAACCCTGTAAAAAAGCAAAATTATGTTAATGTTAGTATAATTTTCTTACATCCAAAGTCTGAAGGAAAACAAGTTAAATTAAATCAAAGCATGGTACTCATACTAAGAAATTTCTAGAATAGTACATATTATTGATGTAAACATCCAAAAGTGGCAAGATGTGGGACAGAACCTAGACAACAAATTATTTACTAAATCGATCCAAAATTAATTATTACCTTCAATGCTCGAGCGGTCTTTTTGTATTCAGGAACTAGGTTTTTGCAGTGACCGCACCAAGGAGCGTAAAATTCTACTATCCATACTGAATCGGAGTGTAATACTAAATTATCAAAATTACTTGGCGTTAATTCAATCACATCCGAAGAGGAATCGTACAATCCGTACGATCCTACCGCAAATAGTAATAAAACACCTAGAAATGAAAAACACAAATTAGTGCCGGGTAATTCATTCGCGAATAAATTTTACGCTAATAATGTTATTATAATATAACAATTACCTAGAATGTACTGCATTTTCTGAATCCAGTAGAAAGATGATTTAATTACGTAAAACCGAATACAGGATTGAGTTCTTTTTTAACCACGACGAGTTGCTTCGAAAATATTGAACAAATACCAATTATACGACAAAATATCGCGGACTACAAAACACACGTCAACCTTTCAAAACCGGGATTTTGTCAATGGATTCGTGGTTTTGTTTGATTGGTTAGTTTGAAATTACCGCGGCTAAAACAATTCTCTTGGCTATGGTAAGATCACAGAGTATAAAGATCTTTGTCCAATATCGCATTTGATCAAAAGAATACCACCCTTATTACAATATCACTAAGGGTGGTATTCCTTTAATCAAATGCAATATTGGACAAAGTAGCCCCCAGTACACGATGGCCGATCATGGTCGGCGACCATGACCAATACATCGTACATTGACACTTTTGAACGAACAAGTTTAAAAAGGTTCTTTCAAAAGTGTCAATGTACGATGTATTGGTCATGGTCGCCGACCATGGTCGGCCAACCTGTACTGGGGGCTTAGCCCCCTACTGTACTGGGGTCTTTAAGCCCCCATTTATTCTGTGCCCCAGTCAGTACAGGATGGCCAATCATGTTGGCCGACCATGATGGGCCATCGTGTACAGGGCCGGTTTGCGTGTGATTGCCGTCTGCGAGCATCGTAAACTCGCACTGTACACGATGGCCCATGATGGTCGGCCAACATAATCGGCCATCCTGTACTGGGGGCTTTTGATAAATGGAATACCTGGAATACCTCCTTTAAGACCCCAGTACAGGTTGGCCGACCATGGTCGGCGACCATGACCAATACATCGTACATTGACACTTTTGAACGAACAAGTTTAAAAAGGCTTTACAGTCGTCACAAATTAAGATGCCCGTTTTGACACATGGTAATGACCCTAGAATGTAACTTGTTACGAAAACCAAACTTTTGGGAACTTTAAGTAAATTTTTTAAAGAAAATAGCCGCTATCAATGAGGAATTTTCCAAAAGGTATCGTAAGCTTATTTCAAATAGGTGCAAGAGATGGCGCTAGCGAAACTTTTCTTTTTTTTTTTAAATAACAATACCTTGGACGTTTGTCAGCCTACGCAAAACAAAATAAAATTTTAAAATGTTAATAAATATGTAGATAATCTTGTTATATAAGGTTTTATTTCTAAATTACTACTTTTAGGATATGACTTAATAGCCGCTACACACGTTCCGATCCGACCGCGACGTGTGTAGCGTAGTCGTCCGACCATATTCGTGTTTGACGCGGTCGGCCGGATTTGGTTCGCACGAACTTCACTTCCTACCAAATCGGAACGTGTGTAGGCTTCCGACCAGACCAACTTGGCAGTGTTGACAATTTTGGAGGTTTTCCCCTAGATTTAGGGAGAAAATATGTAAAAGCGGAAATATTTAAAGCAGATAGAATTACTTTAAGGGATTTTCAGAGGATTCAATTTAATGCTCGTTCATGAGTTTTACGTAGGAGTGAACGAACGAAAGGTTTAAATACGGCCATTTATGAAAAGGTTATTTTTATCTTTTAGTTTTTTTTTAGAATATTTTATTTAAAACTCGCAATTTGTCGTAAAACGAAATATATATAAAAAGGGCATAACACCTCATCAATAAGTGCTGCTTTTAGTAAATATTTAGCATGTTTTAATATTTTTTTGAAAATAACAGAAAATTTAAAAATAATGAAATTGTTTTTTTATAGTAATAAAACATTAAAAACCGAAAATATTTTTCTTTTTAATTTATTTATTGCAAGCAAATTGATGTTTTCAGTATTTATAAATAATAATAATATTGGGAGATTAGCAGTGGCTGGCAACACTGCAACAACGGCTAGAGGTCGGCCAGACCAAATCGGAACGTGTGTAGCGCCGACCGATTTGGTCTGGCAGATTTGGTTTGAACGTGTGTAGGCGCGGATCAGATCTGTAGTGAAGTTCGCCCGCACCAAATCGGCGGTCGGATAGGAGTGTGTGTAGCGGCTATAAAGTTCAACCGTAGGTTTTTATCCATACTTCGCTATTTTTGTTGTACCTATGAAGGTTCGCGCACATTATGTCGGGGCGCAGCGGGCCGGGCCGCAGCGCAAGAATCCGCCCAAATCGCTCGTATGTATTTTATATGAACTATCGCACACTATGCCGGGGCGCAGCGGGCCGCATAATCCGCCGCGGATTTTGTTGCGTGCGTGCGATGCGCTGCGGCCCGGCCCGTCACTAATGTGCTATACTCAAATCCGTCAATGCGATGCGCTGCGGCCCGCTCCGCTGCGCCCCGGCGGCATAATGTGCGCGCTCCTTAAAAATGTACAATAACTGTCAAGTTGAACAGTTTGTTCAAGTTTGTTTTTGCATCTAGAGAATGAAAATTCAGTACATAGGTACTAACTTCTTAATTAATTTGAGCTATTAATTTCAACTTTTTCATGAAAATGCCACTTTTTCCACATTTTCTTTTCTTTCTGACATTAACAGTTATTTAAATTAAAATATAATCAAAATCAGGTAAAATAAGAAAAAAACGATAACTCATTAATATATATACGCAACAAAATTCGTGAAACAATACATTGAACTTACCCGTAAACTGGGGAACGCAAAAAAACATACCATATAGTGTGCCAATCTTTTCTGTTCCGGTGATTCTCTTTGGAACTAAAACAGTTTTCATACGACAGTCCATTTTGACAGGTAATTTCGTATTGCAAGTGGCTCCTCTGTCACGACTGTCACCGGAACAGAAAAGCTTGTGGCACTATACATGAAAATTAAGAAAAAAAAGAAAAGTGGTCGCGGCGACATCTATTGAGCATTATAGAACCTACTGGAAAACTTCTCATTCCTTGTTTTGTGACGTCGGGTATAACGATAACTAGCTAGCAACGTTCAACAGAACAAAGCAGCAAAAATCTATCAAGATAAGGAATTCAAATGACAGTTGAAGCCCATACCCATATCCATATTTCTTAGCCGGTAGCCCCCCAGTATCGGCTAAAAATCTATGTGTGGGTCATCAGCTTCCTCATAAGACATAGAGAAATTCTAAGCATGCTCTATTTTGATGCAAAGTTGGTGCAATCCAACGTGTCAGTAATAATTTTAGTGCAACCACAAGTTCGTTACTATGAGTTGTTTTTTGTGTGTTAGCTGGAGAAATGTGTCACCAGCTTACACATGCCGTTAAGGCAAACCAGTGAGGTTAGGGTTTTAGACTATAGTCCAAAAGTTAATGCACAATTGGTGCAATGAGAACCAGAAAAACTAACCGTCACACTCTAATACTCTTGAAACTACGATCATAAAAGTGTGTGCGAGCTGAAGTACCGTGTCTCTGGCTTGCACATCTGTATCTTCGTAATTATATAAGGTACGATGATGTGTTATACCTCAAAAGTTGCTGCAAAATTGATGCAATTAGAACCAAATTTATCAAATCTTTAGGTAAAATAGTTTTGGAGCTACGAACCGATAAGTATGTGTAAGCTGGTGACACGTAACACGGGCTGACACATGGTGAATCTCTGTAACTGTATAAGTAAGAGTTTCGTATTATATATCAAAAAAAACCTTATAGTTGGTGCAAACACGAGGCATGATTTCAAATCTCTGGGCCTCTTAGTTTCAAAATTATAGGCAAAAAACTGTTTTCCCGCCAAAAAATTCAAAATAATGGTCTTGGACGCAGCTAAGTGCGGCGTTGCCGTTCCGTGCGCTACACTGTTGCAAACGAGTTTGAACTTAAGAGCTGGTGTTATTAAGAGTCACTTTAATTGCGCTTTCGATCGTTTTCATTTCTGTTCTAAGAATTTTAGGCCAGGAGCCGTCTGATATAAGTACGCTGATTCCTAACCTTTTTATGAGAAACAGATGGTTTAATTACAAGTAATTTTTAAATTTTGGCGTTAGAAACTTCACACTCATTTCTTGATAAAGCAAAGAAATAATTAGATTTGGCACAATAATAAACATAGAGGAATGCAGAAAGGTAAAATTTATGTAGGTACCTATAAAACCTACTACGTATTTATTACAGAGAGAAGGCTTCATTCATAGAACGGTGCGAAATGATTTCACTACTACCAGTCTACTTACTACATACAGTCAGTCATCGCGTTTGACATTGGCGAAAATGCCGCCGATGTCCAGACAGTTGTAATACTGTAAGGGTTGTCACGCGTAAGTCTTACTTCGCCGAAAAAAAGGAGTTACATTTTATACATCTTGCTTGACTAACTTACTAAAAAGGTATATAGATATGGCGAAGTTCACAGGTTTATATTGTGACTAGCCTTCCGCCCGCGGTTTCGACCGCGTGGACTGCACGAGAACGAGACGTTATCCTATGGGAATAATATGATGGCGGCCAACTTTTTTGTTTGTGGGCCGATTTTGATGAAACTTGGTTTTTAGTACTATTTTGACAAGAAAACTGCAACGCAATGATAAAATTTTTGAAAAATCCAAGATGGCGGCCAACTTTTTTGTTTCTTGGCCGTTTTCGATGAAACTCGGATTCTGGTACTATTTTGACAAGAAAACAGCAACGCAATGATAAAAATATTAGAAATCCAAGATGGCGGCCAACTTTTTTGTTTGTTGGCCGATTTTGATGAAACTCAGTTTTTGGTACTATTTTGACAAGAAAACTGCAACGCAATGATAAAATTTTTGAAAAATCCAAGATGGCGGCCAACTTTTTGTTAGTGGGGTGATTCTAATGTAACTCGGTTTCTGGTACAATTTGTCAAGAGAACAGCAACGCGATGTTAAAAATATTAAAAATCCAAAATGGCGGCCAACTTTTAAGTTTTTGAACCAATTTTAATGAAACTCGGTTTCTGGTACAATTTTGACCAGAAAACAGCAACGCAATGTTAAAATTCTAAAAAATCCAAGTTGGCGGCCAACTTTTTTGTTTGTGGGACGATTTTGATGAAACTCGGTTTTTGGTGCTATTTTGACAAGAAATAAGAAACGCAATGTTAAAATTGACGAATTAAAATTAAATATAAGCATGTAAAATAATAAATTTTGAGACTTCCTGCCCCGATTTTTTTTCCACAATACCTTCGGGGTCCTAAAACATCTACCTTCACATTTTAAGACAACCCTTCCGTACTAACGTTAATACCTATACAGGTGTCGGTATCGCTCAACTTCAAGGGCCTACTGTATGGAAAAGTTGCTGTTTTCTTGTCAAAATACTACCAAATACCTAGTTTCATCAAAATCGTGCATATTTATTTATTTAATCTTTATTGCAAAATATATAACAAATGGCGGACTCAATGCTGATATGCATTCTCTTCCAGTCAACTGGAAAGGGTGTCAGGAAGAAAATGAACAGCAGCAATAAAGAAATTTACAGTTAAAAGAAAACAGAAGGAACTAATTAAATGCAAGAAAAAATACTAAAATTAAATAACAAATGAAAATTTGTAAATGCTTATAAATATATGAGTATTAAAAGGTATACATACTAAAGTAGCAATAACATGATATATAATTTATACATACACATATTATACATACAACTATAAATAAATAACACATAAAGTCAGAACAGATCTATCATGATAAGTGTAATCAGCTCGAGTAATGTTCGCGGACCATTTTCTTGAACACGCACTTACTTGGGGCACTGCGGATATTTTAAGGGCAAATCGTTCCAAAGTTGCACAGGCGAAAAAGAAAATGATTGGGAGACGAAGCCAGAAGAGTGGGATGGTGTTTTCAGGAGAAAGTTGTCACTAGAGCGAAAGCTACGTTCATTAGAGTCGCCCAGAAACTGAAATCTGGATTTCAATTAATCTGGGGTAAGTGGATCTAATAGAATATTGAAGAGCATGCAGACAACTCTAACGTTCCTACGCTCGCGAATAGGGAGCCAATTGAGCTGCTGACGGTGTTGACAGATATCGTATTTACGTAATTGATATATGAAACGAATACAGTTTTTAAGGAAACGATCCAACTTACTGAGAAGGTTTTTTTCTTTTGAGGTTGGTACTACAGACATCAGCGTAGACAATTATAGGTAAGACAACCGTCTGTATTGGAGCAATCTTGATACTGGAAGGCAGAAAGAACTTAAACCTATAGAGAGATCTAAGTGCATTAGTGGCTCTGAGACATGCTTGTTCGATATGATCTTTCCAGGAGAGGCAGGCATCGATATAGTCAAACCCAAGTCCTTCATTTGTTGTGAGTAGGATATTATCACGCCGTTAAATACCAAATTGTAGAAACTATTCCAGTTTACGCATGACAGCTGTCGAGAACTACCCTACCAGCAATTAAAGATTGACATTTAGGCGCGTTAACTAATATGCCATAATTAGTCGACCACACAGAAATCTTCATCAAATCACAGTTGATTAGCGCGACAACATTATTTAAACTGTGGATATTATGTTGCGCATAAAGTTGTAGATCGTCGGCATAGAGATGGAAAGAAGAGGAGAAATGAGAGGTCAGAGAGTTGATAAACAAGGAAAAGAGAAGTGGGGAGAGTACACCGCCTTGTGGAACGCCAGCCTCCAAGTCGAGCCAGTCAGACAGCGTCAGATCTATCTAGATTAAGATTGGTATAATTTGGATAGGAACAGGGAGTGATTTGACAGAATTAATCAAAGTATTTTAATTAGATGTCAGCTTGCCTCCAGGAGGCAAGAAACCATTGGAGCGGGTAAAAATACTTGCGTGCGAGTAGATCGGACGCTGTCTGACTGGCTCGACTTGGAGGCTGGCGTTCCACAAGGCGGTGTACTCTCCCCTCTTCTCTTTTCCTTGTTTATCAACTCTCTGACCTCTCATTTCTCCTCTTCTTTCCATCTCTATGCCGACGATCTACAACTTTATGCGCAACATAATATCCACAGTTTAAATAATGTCGCGCTAATCAACTGTGATTTGATGAAGATTTCTGTGTGGTCGACTAATTATGGCATATTAGTTAACGCGCCTAAATGACATTCTTTCTCCATTATAACAAATAATATTTTATTCAGAGTTACAATATTTCATTTAGACTGCAAGACCATAATTACTCAATATTACCATTAACCATACCATATTACAATACCAAAAAGAAATACCTGAAATATAGAAATTCTGCTCAAAAATTCACAATGAATACTCATATGACATTTGAATGTCATCACCATAGTACCAAAACAATCAAAATTAGTTAATGGAAAAGGATGAAGAAATAAAATATGTTGACGAGAAGCAGAGCAGCACGCTCAAGACCTCCGGACTCGTCACCTCGCTCCGCCTCGCAGTTGTCGGCAACTATATCAGTGCCGTGTGTCCAGCTGACATCTGCAGTTGCGTCGAGCGATAGTGACGAGTACTTCTCTCCGCCGTCGTCGCCACCACCTGTACGCCGGAGGAGGGGCCGGCCACCGAAGAGTTTGGGGCTTCTGGGGCAATCGGCTCCGGTCAGGGCCCCCGCTCCCGGTGGAGTGCAGCGCATGCGATGGACATTATCCATTAACGAAAATGTCATGCGCGCATATTTTGAGGCAACAGAGGCAGGAACTAATCTTACTGCGTATCGTGTTCGGATGCTTTCTCTGTTTCAGGCTCTTGAACCATCAATCAACGTTTCGGCTCAACGACTGTCGGATCAGGTGCGAGCCATTCAACGGGGTCACTTGTTGGATGACTCTGTACTTGATCGGCTCCGTACAGAGGTACAACGTAACCGTATCATTACTACTGTATCGCAGGCGGCAACTCAATCTTCTGCCGCGGCCACATTGCAAGCTGGCGTTGCTGATAGTGATGGTGGAGATGATATGGTTACTACTGTAAGTCCACAATACAATGATATATTGAGGAGTACTCTTGAAGATGTGGTTCGGGAATTTCGATCGACTTCGGTTCACCTTAGACCTCGGCTTCCGCGTTTTCCCATGCACAAAAAAAATAGGGCGCTGATGTGTGCTTTAGATTTGCTACTACCAAATTACTTTGATAGTAGTGAAGACCTGGCTGATACTCATTCGATCCTGTACTGTGCGGCTATTACAGCTTGTCGTGTTGCTCATGTCAAATTTCCAAAAACTGACACAGCAACACGCCCTCGCCTGGCTGTACCAGCCTGGCAGTGTAGGATTGAGCGTCGTATCAGTGAGGCTAGGGTACTCATCGGTAAGCTCAGCTGCTTTAGGGAGGGCAACATGCGCCCTAGGGTCATGCGCTTTGTGAAACGTGCATTCTTGGGAACTGGTATTAGTCCTCAAAATTATATTTCATGCGTCACAGAGCGCATCGACTTCCTGAAGCAGAAAATTTGTGCATGGGCTAATCGTATTCGAAGATATAGGGTGCGAGTCGATCGCTTTACACAGAACCGCATGTTCGAGAGAGCTCAACGACGTGTTTATGCATCCTGGGAGCGATCGGATCGGAGTGATACTGATATGCATCGGCCGGATGATGATGCCATGATTTCTTTTTGGCACAACATCTGGTCCGTGCCTGTCACTCACTCTGAAGGCGCGTGGATGGAGGATGTTGAGCGTTCGTGTGAGCTTATACCTGATATGAATGAAGTAACCATTGACTACCAAGACGTAGTTTGTGCAGTTCGCTCCTTACCCAACTGGAAATCTCCAGGCCCGGATGGACTGCACAATTTCTGGTATAAATGGTTACCTAGCTCGCACGTTTGCTTAGCATCTCAATTTCAATGTGCTTTATTATCTCAGTCGCTTCCAGAATTTATGACAACAGGCATAACCCATCTGCTCCATAAATCTGGTAGTACTGCGGACCCCAAAAACTATAGACCTATCACCTGTCTGCCAACAATTTATAAAATTCTTACGTCTATTTTGAGGTCGAAGATTAATAAACACATTGATCAAAATTCTATTATGTTCGCCTCTCAAAATGGATGTAGGAATGGGGCCCGTGGTACTAAGGAGCTACTCCTCATTGACATGGCTATTAACCAACAGGTTCGTCGAAACCGAAAGAACCTGTCGACTTCCTGGATAGATTATAAGAAGGCCTATGATTCCGTGCCGCATTCGTGGCTCATGAGGGTGCTGGAGTTGTATAAAATAAATACAACTCTACGCACTTTCTTGATATCGTGCATGCGAAAATGGAGAACGGTCCTTTTCTATCCAGGATCTCGACGGATTCTAGGTCAGGGCGATCCTATAAAAATAGAGCGAGGTATCTTCCAGGGTGACGGTTTGAGTCCATTGTGGTTCTGTCTGGCCTTGAACCCTCTGAGTACACTTCTCGAGAGTTCAGGGTTAGGCTATCGTTTACGGAGAAATGGTCAAGTAATATCACACCTGCTGTACATGGATGACCTGAAACTATTTGCCCATAGCAGTTCTCATTTGACAGCGTTACTGAAGGTTACTGAAGCTTTCAGTAATGCCATTAAAATGGAATTTGGTGTGGACAAATGTGCAGTCATGCATGTAAAGCGTGGTCAGATAATGGAATCTACGGGTATACTACTCTCGGATTCTATTCATCTTAGATCTCTCTCCGTAAACGAAACCTATAAATATTTAGGTATGTCACAGGCGTTAGGCATCAACGATGCTGACATGAAACAGTCGTTGCGTGAGCGTTTCTTGGGGCGCCTTTCAAAAGTACTTAAAAGTCTTTTGTCTGGCGGAAACAAGGTTCGCGCATACAATGGATGGGTCATGCCGGTACTGATGTATTCCTTTGGCATACTTAAATGGACTCAAACTGAACTGGATGCCCTGGATAGAAAAGTTCGTACATTGCTAACAGCACACCGCATACATCACCCACGTTCATCGACCATGAGATTGTATATCCCACGGAAGTGCGGTGGTCGTGGCTTCTTAAATGCTAAGACATTGCATAACCGCGAGATATGCAATCTTAGGGAGTATTTTCTCCAAGTCGATATGGGGTCTCATAGAGATGTAGTTGCTGTTGACAATGGACTGACTCCTCTATTTTTAGCAAAAGAAAACTGGCGCAAACCTGTAGTACTTAGTACGTCCGACCGCAGCACTCTGTGGCAAAGCAAGGAGTTACATGGCAGATTCTACCGGGCTCTCCATGGGCCCGACGTAGATTTATTAGCCTCAGTATCCTGGCTCCGTTTCGGTGATCTTTTTGGTGAAACCGAAGGTTTTGTCTGTGCAATTATGGATGAGGTTGTGATGACGAATAACTACCGAAAGTATATCCTAAGGGATGGCACAGTAGATATTTGCCGAGCGTGCCATCGTCCGGGTGAATCCCTTAGGCATATAATCTCCGGTTGTTCTCGTCTCGCAAACGGCGAGTATTTGCATAGACATAACCAAGTGGCCAGGATAATACACCAACAACTTGCTCTAAAACATAGTCTTGTGGCATCCGAGGTGCCGTACTACAGGTATGCACCAGAACAGGTCCTTGAAAATAGTCATGCCACATTGTATTGGGATCGATCTATCATTACAGACAGGACTATTGTAGCTAATAAGCCTGATATTGTATTGATAGATCGACACGAACGCCGCGCAATAATTGTTGATGTCACTGTTCCCCATGACGACAACCTTGTGAAAGCTGAAAAAGATAAAGAAAACAAATATCTTGATTTAGCTCACGAGATTGTTGACATGTGGGACATTGATTCAGCAATTGTTGTTCCGATAGTCATATCTGCCCATGGGCTGATAGCCAAGAGCCTCGATAAACACCTTAAGAGGCTCGCGTTAGGTGGATGGATCGGGAGTCAGATGCAGAAGGCAGTACTTCTGGACACGGCCCGTATAGTGAGAAGGTTCCTGTCTCTGGATCCTTAACCATCGGTAGCCGGGACCCTGATCTTGCTGCCGTTGGGGAACTGCATTTTTGTATTTTTAAATGTTATATTTTTTAGTGTTATTCATTGTAAAAATTTAATGTTTAGAAATATAATTTTGTAAGTATTTAAAATGTAATAAAGGGAATAATAATAATAAAACACTTTATTGCAAAAAGAAAACACATAACAAAAAGAAGACACTACAAAAGAAGTACACAAAAGGCGTTACTTATTGCTACGTAGCAATTTCTTCCAGGCAACCTTGAGTGGAAAAATAATAATCGTCTGAGGACATAAAGGGGAAGGGGGAGTGGGTGCAATTTGAAGAACATTATAATATATTATATAGATATAATTAAAAAGAAATAGGAATAAAGTAAAGAAAATTTAATGATAATATGAGTAAGAGAGGAAATAAGATAGGTATTAAGAATAAGATAGGAAATGCGTTCGGACTTGATCACTAAAAGATTTAAGAGATGGAGCCTTCCTGATACCTTCTGGAAGAGCATTCCATAGTCGAACAGCATGCATAGAGAAAGAATAGGAGAGGAAATCTGTGGAATGGGGTGGAAAAACAAGAGTAAGATTTGAGGAGGAGCGTAAGGTACATTGGGTGGAGGAGGTGTGATATCGGAAACATTCTTTAAGGTAGTGAGGAGTGGTTGGGTGGAAGAGGATGGAATAGAGAAGCGTAAGAGCATGTAAGTCCCTGCGCCGGCGAATTGGAAGCCAATTTAGCTTTGAGCGGAAGTGCGACACGTCGTCAAATTTACGGAGATTGAAGATGAAACGGATACACATATTCTGCAGACGCTCCAGTTTGTTGAGCAAAACCTCCGAAAGATCCGTGTAACAGACATCAGCGTAGTCTATGATAGAAAGGAGAAGAGACTGGGCAAGAGTAATTTTGGTTTTAGTGGGTAGAAAGTTTCGTAAACGGTTTAATGAGCTGTATGCAGCAAATACTTTTTTTCTAAGAGCATCGACCTGAGGAATCCATGAAAAACAATCATCAAAAATTACGCCAAGGTTTCGAACAGATTTAGATAAAGGAACGACAGTGCCATCGAAAGTGATAGGAGGTAACTGCCCAAAATCAATCCTCGAGACGTAATATGGACTACCAATAATGATTGCCTGAGTCTTAGAAGGGTTTACAGTAAGCCCAAAAGACTTACTCCAATTGGTAATAGCAGCGAGATCGATATTGGTAGCCGCTATTGCACTAGGGAGTTCAGAGAGAGGTGCCTGAGTATAAATTTGTAAATCGTCTGCATAAAGGTGGTGGGAGCTTGAAAGTGAATGTGTGATGGAGTTGATAAATACAGAGAAAAGCAGAGGAGATAAGACACCTCCCTGGGGAACTCCTGCATCGATGTTACACCATGCAGATAAAGAATCACCAACGCAAATGCACTGCTGTCGTCCGATCAGGTAACTTCTAAACCAATCAGTTGCAGCTGGAGATATGTTAAGAGATTGCAACACGCCAAGGAGTAGGTCAAAATCAACAGAATTGAAGGCATTACTGAAGTCTAGTAACGTCAACAATGTAAGTTGACGCTTTTCCATTCCCCGGCGTATGTCCTCCGTTATCTTAACCAATGCCGTGGATGTGCTATGGCCCTTGCGGAAACCAGATTGAAAAGGATTGAGGAGGTTATTTCTATGGAGATAGGCAGTCAGCTGGCCGAAAACTAGTTTTTCTAGGACTTTGGATAGGAAAGGGAGGACGGAAATAGGGCGATATTCAGAATAAATGGTGGGATTTCGTTTTTTGGGTACTGGAACGACATTCGCGTTTTTCCAAGAAGCAGAAAAAACACCAGTAGATATAGAAGTGTTGAGTATTTTGGTGACAACGGGAGTAAGGATATCAATAATAGGAAGGATCATTTTGCGACTAATAGAATCAGCACCCACAGCATTGGATTTGATAGAGAGTACAGATCTCTTAACATCACATTCCACAAAATGATTGAAAGTAAAGGAAAAATCAGGTGTCGGTATCGCTCAACTTCAAGGGCCTACTGTATGGAAAAGTTGCTGTTTTCTTGTCAAAATACTACCAAATACCGAGTTTCATCAAAATCGTGCATATTTATTTATTTAATCTTTATTGCAAAATATATAACAAATGGCGGACTCAATGCTGATATGCATTCTCTTCCAGTCAACTGGAAAGGGTGTCAGGAAGAAAATGAACAACAGCAATAAAAAAATTGACAGTTAAAAGAAAACAGAAGGAACTAATTAAATACAAGAAAAAAATACTAAAATTAAATAACAAATGAAAATTTGTAAATGCTTATAAATATATGAGTATTAAAAGGTATACATACTAAAGTAGCAATAACATGATATACAAGTTATACATATACATATTATACATACAACTATAAATAAATAACACATAAAGTCAGAACAGATCTATCATGATAAGTGTAATCAGCTCGAGTAATGTTCGCGGCAAAGAGAAGCCCGTGTGAGGAGCCCGTGGCGCAGTGGATAGCGCGCTCGGTCTGCGATCGTTGAGATGTTTTAAGACCCCGAAGGTATTGTGGAAAAAAAAATCGGGGCAGGAAGTCTCAAAATTTATTATTTTACATGCTTATATTTAATTTTAATTCGTCAATTTTAACATTGCGTTTCTTATTTCTTGTTAAAATAGTACCAAAAACCGAGTTTCATCAAAATCGGCCCACAAACAAAAATTTGGGCGCGATCTTTAATTTTTTTACATTTTTGACATTGCGTTGCTATTTTCTTGTCAAAATAGTACCAAAAACCGAGTTTCATCAAAATCGGCCCACAAACAAAAAAGTTGGCCGCCATCTTGGATTTCTTACATTTTTAAAATTGCTTTGCTGTTTTCTTGTCAAAATAGTACCAGAAACCGAGTTTCATCAAAATCGACCAACAAACAAAAATTTGGGCGCCATCTTTAATTTTTTTACATTTTTGACATTGCGTTGCTACTTTCTTGTCAAAAATCAAAATAGTACCAAAAACCGAGTTTCATCAAAATCGGCCCACAAACAACAAAGTTGGCCGCTATCTTGGATTTTTAATATGTTTTACATTGCGTTGCTGTTTTTTTAGTCAAAATAGTACCAGAAACCGAGTTTCATTAAAATTGGTTCAAAAACTTAAAAGTTGGCCGCCATTTTGGATTTTTAATATTTTTAACATCGCGTTGCTGTTCTCTTGACAAATTGTACCAGAAACCGAGTTACATTAGAATCACCCCACTAACAAAAAGTTGGCCGCCATCTTGGATTTTTCAAAAATTTTATCATTGCGTTGCAGTTTTCTTGTCAAAATAGTACCAAAAACTGAGTTTCATCAAAATCGGCCAACAAACAAAAAAGTTGGCCGCCATTTTGGATTTCTAATATTTTTATCATTGCGTTGCTGTTTTCTTGTCAAAATAGTACCAGAATCCGAGTTTCATCGAAAACGGCCAAGAAACAAAAAAGTTGGCCGCCATCTTGGATTTTTAATTATTTTAACATTGTGTTGCTGTTTTCTTGTCAAAATAGTACCAAAAACTGAGTTTCATCATAATCGGCCGATAAACAAAAAAGTTGGCCGCCATCTTGGATTTTTCAAAAATTTTATCATTGCGTTGCAGTTTTCTTGTCAAAATAGTACTAAAAACCAAGTTTCATCAAAATCGGCCCACAAACAAAAAAGTTGGCCGCCATCATATTATTCCCATAGGATAACGTCTCGTTCTCGTGCAGTCCACGCGGTCGAAACCGCGGGCGGAAGGCTAGACACAATATAAACCTGTGAACTTCGCCATATCTATATACCTTTTTAGTAAGTTAGTCAAGCAAGATGTATAAAATGTAACTCCTTTTTTTCGGCGAAGTAAGACTTACGCGTGACAACCCTTACAGTATTACAACTGTCTGGACATCGGCGGCATTTTCGCCAATGTCAAACGCGATGACTGACTGTATGTAGTAAGTAGACTGGTAGTAGTGAAATCATTTCGCACCGTTCTATGAATGAAGCCTTCTCTCTGTAATAAATACGTAGTAGGTTTTATAGGTACCTACATAAATTTTACCTTTCTGCATTCCTCTATGTTTATTATTGTGCCAAATCTAATTATTTCTTTGCTTTATCAAGAAATGAGTGTGAAGTTTCTAACGCCAAAATTTAAAAATTACTTGTAATTAAACCATCTGTTTCTCATAAAAAGGTTAGGAATCAGCGTACTTATATCAGACGGCTCCTGGCCTAAAATTCTTAGAACAGAAATGAAAACGATCGAAAGCGCAATTAAAGTGACTCTTAATAACACCAGCTCTTAAGTTCAAACTCGTTTGCAACAGTGTAGCGCACGGAACGGCAACGCCGCACTTAGCTGCGTCCAAGACCATTATTTTGAATCTTTTGGCGGGAAAACAGTTTTTTGCCTATAATTTTGAAACTAAGAGGCCCAGAGATTTGAAATCATGCCTCGTGTTTGCACCAACTATAAGGTTTTTTTTGATATATAATACGAAACTCTTACTTATACAGTTACAGAGATTCACCATGTGTCAGCCCGTGTTACGTGTCACCAGCTTACACATACATATCGGTTCGTAGCTCCAAAACTATTTTACCTAAAGATTTGATAAATTTGGTTCTAATTGCATCAATTTTGCAGCAACTTTTGAGGTATAACACATCATCGTACCTTATATAATTACGAAGATACAGATGTGCAAGCCAGAGACACGGTACTTCAGCTCGCACACACTTTTATGATCGTAGTTTCAAGAGTATTAGAGTGTGACGGTTAGTTTTTCTGGTTCTCATTGCACCAATTGTGCATTAACTTTTGGACTATAGTCTAAAACCCTAACCTCACTGGTTTGCCTTAACGGCATGTGTAAGCTGGTGACACATTTCTCCAGCTAACACACAAAAAACAACTCATAGTAACGAACTTGTGGTTGCACTAAAATTATTACTGACACGTTGGATTGCACCAACTTTGCATCAAAATAGAGCATGCTTAGAATTTCTCTATGTCTTATGAGGAAGCTGATGACCCACACATTAAAAATCTGGGTATGGACATGGGCTTCATTTGACATTTGAAGCCCATATTATGCCCATATAAGGACTTAAGGACAAAATAGAAAAAGATGCACGTTTTGTTGCAGCGTTTTTAGCTACTTTGAACTGATATCTACGAATTATCTTGGATGTTGAGTCTATTTGAGTGTTATATCATTAGAAAGGTAATTTTATAGACTAAAGAATGCTTTTTTTGGAAATTCATTTGAATAACAACAACATACGTTAACTCAAATGTAAACAACTGGGTGCTTTAAGCGAGCGAGACAATATTTTGCCGCTTTTTATTTATAATCTTAAAAAAAATATGTTTTATTCTTTGAAGAAAACAAAAATAAATAATATATTTGGTTAGTTTACCAAAAGAATAAAGGTAAAATAAGGGTGATCTAAATAATATTATAATCAGAATAAAATTTTCTAAAGTATGGTGGGAAAAATTCAGAGCGATGCGTGGAAGAGAAAAATACGTAACTTCAAACGCAGAGTGCTCGCCAGATAAGTCTGCGCGCGACTGGTGGCGTATTTAATGTTGCCAGTAGTTGTAAATAATTCTCCCATCACGAGTAGATGAGGAAAAAATCTAACTGGCTTATGTCCGTTACTTCAGAATACGGTAAATTTTACCTAGATACTTCGATCAATAATAGCAATAGAAAACTGTAAGACATTACACTTTTATAAGCAGATAGATTTTATTTTGTTTATTCAAATTATTAGTAACTAGCGGATCCTCGCGGTTTCACCCGCGTGGTACCCGTTCCCGTGGGAATATCGGGATAAAATATAGACTATGTCTGTCGCGATATGCATCTAAATACATTAACATAAGATACGTAACGCGAGCAGTGGGAACTTGCGTCTGGGTAGGATGCTATGAAGTGTCGACCGTGAAATATAGGATATTGTGCCCGTACGGGAATCCATACCTGAAATTACTCCTTGGCGTGCCGTGCGCTCCGGGTGTCATGTTGCCTCGCTTCGCTTGTCATATCTTACAGGTCTCATCGTGTCTGCTTCGCATTCCACGATCTATAATTATAAAAGGTGGGTATGATTCTCCTGCACGGAATCTCTAAGCGCCCAAGGCGTTTACATGAACACATAACAATGAATATCAGCACATTAGGTACGGGATGTCTTAGACGTTGCTCGACTAGGTTCCTAGAACTTCGCGTCCTTACTCCCTACTACTCACTGAACGGGAAGGCCCGCTTCTTACGTGGCGTGATTCGCCCGAGGTGGCGTCACGTCTTCCTCTCTTGGAGGGCGTGGGCAGTCCCACGTCTTACAGTCACTGAACGGGAAGGCCCGCTTCTTACGTGGCGTGATTCGCCCGAGGTGGCGTCACGTCTTCCTCTCTTGGAGGGCGTGGGCAGTCCCACGTCTTACAGTCACTGAACGGGAAGGCCCGCTTCTTACGTGGCGTGATTAGCCCGAGGTGGCATCACGTCTTCCTCTCTTGGAGGGCGTGGGCAGTCCCACGTCTTACTATACCGTCATACATTACATGAGGACACGACTCAACCCGTGACGCACGATAAAGCGATCAAGTCTGGGAGCTCCCTAGGACATGCACTACAAGATCCTAATTTCTACGTTGGTACTCATTACTCCCTAGGCACTTAGCTTTCAGTCCAGGCTCTGCGGGATCCAAGCACTACACTTCAGGGTTACATTAAGCTCACAGGCCAAAATGGCGTGTCACATCTCACAATAGAAAAAAGGCGGAAACGGGAGAGCTACTAGTATTGGTAATAGACAATATTGGCTTACCAGTATCGCTTCCGGTATGGCTATGTACAATATTTACATCTCGCGGTAGTGCCGCGACAATGTCACTCGGGAATAATGTAGCTTTCTAATGGTGAAAGAATTTTCTAAATCGGTTCAGTAATTTCGGAGCCTATTCGATGCAAACAAGCAAACAAACAATCAAATCTTTCCTCTTTATAATATTAGTATAGATTTAAGAATTAAATAACAACAAAATAAATATATTTCGAAAGATTTTATTGAGTAACTATAGTAACTAGAGAATAATAGTGACCTATCGAGATAAAATAATATAGCCAATGTCATTCATGAAACATGCACACATGCTCATAAAACCAAAATACCCCAAGAGAGAGCAAAATATCACATAATGGTCACCCTAAAAATGACATGTCAAAAAGCAGTCCACTTCCGCACTTTAGCAAATGGTTTATGTAGCCTGTTATTGTCCCGTTCTATTTCGCAAGCACATTTCACTTGTAAAACAATCTCTCTTCCAGCACTTTTGATGAATTTTGGCATGACGATTACCAAATAAACTAATAAAACATAATGACACTAGACACACTCGCTTCGCCTGTCACAACAAATAACATGACAACCTGCCAGATTTGAAATTAGTTCCAAATTCAACCGCGTGCAGACTTATCTGGCGAGCGCTCTACCTACTTATTGACTTCCAATGTAGCTACATACTATTATTTTACCATCAATTAAAAGGTATTTTCATGCAAATTCTAAATATTTTTCTTTCTTTCGTAATGGCGGGCGGTAATCTGTCAATATAAATAGCAACCGTCAAACTTCGATCAACAATAACACGAAGCCGTCAAATGGACAGTAGGTGACAATTTTAGAGTGCGGCTGCGCGCGGTCGAAATCGAATACGAATCATTTACCATATAGTACATGGAAATCGTACCAAATAAGTGGTGTTGCCTTGCATTAAATGAGGTAGTTCTGATTTTTTTATATTTTAGTAGTGATGAGATGGTAATGACAAATCCAAGTTTTCCACCTCGAAAGCCCTCCGGATCATTGTTAAATATTTAAAAATCTAATAAATTTTCAGTTTTTTTTCAGTTTTTGTAAATTTTTACCACCAAAGATCTGAGTCACGGCAAATGTTACTATGCACTCTTTAAAGTAGACTAAATTTGCAATAAAAAAAGAGTAATTGGGTTTTTGTAAGCCAAATAGTTTTTAAGATACGGCTATTTTAAAATTTGCAAAATCACAAAAAAGGAATTATTACAGTTTTTTTATTTTTCGTCAACTTTGACCCCCTAGTAGTGGGTTTATGGCAAAAGTGTTTTACTAGTTATTAAAGTCCATTAAATTTCCAACAAAATGAGACCAATTAGTAATATCAACTTACACTTGATAGTTCCTGAGACAGCTGTTCAAAGTTATTGAGACGTAAGTAAACAATTATGTAATAGAAGGCTTTGCAAAAGGTAGTAAGCCCTAAAGGAAGAAGGATCTGGGAGACGTTCCCGTTCTACCTTGTTAATGACACACAAACCTTAATCACCTTGAAAGCATACCAAAGATGTAAGGTTGTAACAGCAGATGTGGTTGCAGGAAAGCAGAACTCAAATGTTCCGGTGTTTGCAGCTACTGCATTGGTCAATCATGCGAGAACATACCAGACCTGATGTGTGATGACATTGATGAACCATTGATTGAAAACTCACCATCAAAGGACGATTTTGACCGTCCTGAGCAGTTCGATGAAGAAATTATACCTCAGCAAGCTGCCCCCAAAAAGTGTGCTGTGGATTCAGAGGACGTGCCTGGTCCATCAAAATTATACATACAATGTATACATAATTGATCCCACCACCTCCCAGATCCTCCTTCCTTTATGGCGTACTTCATTTTGCAAACCCTTCTATTACATAATTGTTTACTTACCTCAATAACTTTGAACAGCTGTCTCAGGAACTATCAAGTGTAAGTTGATATTACTAATTGGTCTCATTTTGTTGGAAATTTAATGGAATTTTATAACTAATAATTTAACTTTTGCCATAAACCCACTACTATGGGTCAAAATTTCGAAAACTAAAAAACTGTAATACTTCCTTTTTTGAATTTTTGCAAACTTTTAAATTGCCCCATCTTAAAAACAATTCGACTTACAAGAACCAAATTATTCCCTTTTTATTGAAAATTTTGTCTACTTTAAAGCGTGCATAGTAACTTTTGCCGTAACACAGGTCCTTGGTGGTAAAAATTGATAAATACTGAAAAAAATCTGAAAATTTATTGGATTTTCAAATATTTAACAATGACCCGGAGGGCTTTCGAGGTGGAAAACTTGGATTTGTCATTACTATCTCATCACTACTAACATACAAAAAAATCAGAACTACCTCATTTAACGCAAGGCAAAATGTACGATTTCCATGGACTAATAACCTTAGAACGAAAAAAATGTAACTGTAACTTACCTACTTATGCTTCGTGTTATTGTTGATCGAAGTTTGACGGTTGCTATTTATATTGACAGATTACCGCCCGCCATTACGAAAGTTGATTTAATTTATTAATCACGAAAATACAACTCCACTCAATGGTTACGCACGCTTAAATATGCTTACGGGGCAATGGCACAGAATAAATAATAGTGCTAAGGCAATGGTTGCTCAGCACAGGTCCGCTCCGCTCCGCTTCGCTCGCTCGGCTTTAAATTAAGTTTTACTCAAAAACTAGAAGAATTGAATAAAAACTAATTATTGATTTATAATGCTAGTAAAATTTGCTATAAGATTGTATGATTTGCAGATGGATTTTTATTACGATTTAATTAGAAACAGCGAGTTGAAGTTGCAGAAAAGGAAATATTTTACCGGTTTCTTGTCAAAACATGCAATAAATACTAATAAATAAACAGTTATTACAGACCAATTTGTGTTTAAATAATAGTTTACAATGTTCTTATTAGATAAAAGTAAAAAAAAGATAACTCTCTCTTAGAAAAATATTGTTTAATTAAAGATATAAAAATGTAAGTAAAGAATCACCCTTACGGGTTACAAAAGTATGGATCGATTTCGTATCGACTTCTTTTTTGTAAGTAGATAAATTTTAAATATATACTTTTTATGGGTATTGAGGGCATAACATGTATATATTAATGTATTACAACATATTTAGTACAATATATTTAATTATATTTTTATATTTTATTTTTCCATACCTACTTAGCTAACATTGCTAAAATCACGCAATTGTTCCTTGCCTCCTGGAGGCAAGCAAGTCGGCGAACTTCAATCGAATATAATCCGCCAAATTTTTATTAAATTGGACCAATTTCTTGTTCTACGATTAAAATAAGGTGTCTAGATTAAGATTGGTATAAGTTGGATAGGAACAGAGAGTGATTTGACACAATTAATTAAAGTATTTTAATTAGCTGTCAGCTTGCCTCCAGGAGGCAAGAAACCATTGGAGCGGGTAAAAATACTTGCCTCTGGGAGGCAAGGAACCATTGAGTGGTTAGGTATTTGAAGGTGTTTTTTCACATGGGCTCAATACAAAATTGATCATTGATGGACTATAAGAAAAAAATAAATTTATTGCGAAACCGTGAGAGCGCAACTCGAAAGCCAAAGGAGAAATACGAAAGCGCCAACTCTCAATCGCGATGTGACGTCACACGTTAATTCCATTGGCTCACCCGAATTTTTCACGGAGGCCGTACTTTAACGTTCAATATCTCAGTCATTTTTGAAAATAGGAAAAAAATAAAAACATATTCTTTGTTCCCGAGTACATATCCATTAAGTTACGCGGTAGCCCCCCTGGGGGGGACAAAGCAGCAAAAATCTGTCAAAATAAGGAATTCAAATATCAGTTGAAGCCCATACCCATATCCATATTTCTTAGCCGGTAGCCCTCCTGGGGGGCTACCGCGTAACTTTATGGATATGAACTTCATACGTATTTGGGAATTTTAAGTCAATTTTATAAAGAAAATAGCCGCTTTCAGTTCCATGTTTTGTGACGTCGGGTATAACGATAACTAGCTAGCAACGTTCAACAGAACAAAGCAGCAAAAATCTATAAAGATAAGGATTTCAAATGACAGTTGAAGCCCATACCCATATCCATACTTCTTAGCCCTTGTCCTAAAAAGCGCTCCTTGTCGTGCACAAGCGACCTAGAGTGTGTGTCAGACAAGAAACTTGTATCACTTGTATGTTGTTGTAGTAGTGTCAGATAACTCTGCACGTGCCTGGCGCGTTTTTGGCGCTAGTTACAGTGCATTTTTTGGTCTAATTTTATAGGAAAGATTAGTATTCGATTTTTACCGCGCGCAGACTTATCTGACGAGCACTTTGTCTGCATCTGTCATCTGCATCATGTCTGTCTGTTAGTGGTTGGTCGTCGACGCTTTTTCGATGAACGAAACGAGACTGTTTATCGTTTACCATTAACTAGTTGAACAAACAAATTTTTTTTCGACTAGTTTACGTCTTCGAAGAATATTGAACAGGGGGGCTACCGGGGGGGCTACCGGCTAAGAAATCTGGATATGGGTATGGGCTTCAACTGTCATTTGAATTCCTTATTCTGATAGGTTTTTGCTGCTTTGTTCTGTTGAACGTTGCTAGCTAGTTATCGTTATACCCGACGTCACAATACCAGGAACTGGTAGCGGCTATTTTCTTTATAAAATTGACTTAAAGTGCCTTAGCACTATTATTTATTCTGTGCTTAAAGTTCCCAAAAACGTATGAAGTTCATACCCATACAGTTACGCGGTAGCCCCCCGAACAAGAAACTGTTACAAACAAAGTAGTTTTGTTGTCATGGTTCATTTAAGTATGCTTTTTCATTTTAGTTCATTTAAGTATTTAAGTAAGACTTTCAGAATAAACTGTTTAGACAACGTTCTTGTCGCTTTGCTTGCTACTAAACAGTTTAATAAAACGGTTCGTTCATTCAAATTCAACGCCCACCCCTAGTGTCTGTGGTTAAAACAATAACATAACAAGAAGAAACCGAAACTGAATCTCTTTATCTCGAAATATTAAAACATCCTTTCAAATGAAAAATATTTATAATAATCGTACAGTATGTTCATGCGTCGATTAGGTCGATTAGCTGTAACACTTAAAGGTAATTAAATTTTTTGCTACAGGTTATGTTGTTTTGACAATATTACATTTTTGTCTCGTCTTGACTCTTGGCGCGTTTTTATTTATTTTTAGGTCGGTTTAGGCGGGAAAATGGGTTATTTAGAGTCGTTTCAGTCTGTCAAATGATTCATAGGCTTGGCTGATAAAAGTTGTACTAATCCGTAATTCCGTTTTTCAGTTCCTAAATTAAACAAAATGAATATTTCTAACAAGCGACCTTTCACGGTGTTCGTTGAAGGTAATATAGGAAGCGGTAAAACGACTTTTCTGGAACATTTTAGCCAATTCGAAGATATTTCTTTGCTGACTGAACCAGTTGAAGAATGGCGTAATCTCAATGGATGGAATTTATTGGTAAGTACCAATTTATCTAAAGCTTCCAAGAAAATATAAATCTAAATTAGAACTCGGACCCAAATTTTCAACCAAACAGTTGTCAGTATTACCAATTTTCTGTGCTTTCTGTTATAGGACTTGATGTACAAAGACCCAGAGAAGTGGGCAATGACCTTTCAATCATACGTTTCCCTGACTATGTTGGACATGCATTCCAAACAAACACCTACACCAGTGAAGTTAATGGAGCGGTCATTGTACAGTGCTAGATATTGCTTTGTGGAGCAAATGATGAGAAATGGAACTCTACACCCAGCCCAGTTTGCAGTATTAGATGAGTGGTTTAGATTTATACATAACCATATTCCTCTGGAAGCTGATCTGATAGGTAGGTCATGTCATCAAAATGACAAAAACATGTAAAAAAAAATATTATTCTCCTTATTAAAGCAGATGAAATTTAAATTGTTGTTCATAAATCTAGTATTAAATTGTGGTCTTCTTATATTTCAGTTTATTTAAAAGCTACCCCATCTATTGTATATGAAAGGATAAAGAAAAGGGCTCGCTCAGAGGAGCAGTGTGTGCCCCTGTCGTATTTAGAGAGCCTACACAAACTACATGAAGACTGGCTAATACACAGAACTTTAGGAGAATGCCCTGCACCAGTAAGTCACAATTACATTTTTATCTTGATTATTTGGTTGTTTTAATTAACATTAATTTGCAATGCAATTATTGGAAGTTTCTGTTTTGTATATTTAAATATAAAGCTCAATCTATATATATTAAATTCAAAGTCCTGACTGACTGACTGACTGACTGAGATATCAACGCACAGCCCAAACCGCTGAACCTAGAGACTTCAAATTTTGCACATAGATACGTTATACAGTGTAGGCATCCACTAAGAAAGGATTTTTGAAAATTGCACCCCTAAAGGGGTGAAAAAGGGGATAAATGTTTGTATGAAAGTCCGTCAGTTTTGAAGTTAGAATCTGGGGCATTCCAAAGTGACGGGTGGGACATTGGGACTCATTTTTGCTCCTAAAAGTAGTAATTTATCGTTTATTATTAACAAAATGACTATAAAAACTGACCACATATGTACCCAGATAGTTTATGGAAATAAAACTTCCAAAATTGAAAGAATGTATTAATTACTTTATGCCTAAAATTTCCATTTTCTTAAAGTGACGGGTGGGACAGCAAAGTCACCCACCTATCTGAGTAGAGAGTTTTACCATTAAAATCAAGACAAACTAGAAACATTTTCTTAAGAGATTTTTTTGTATGAGTTGCCTCTAGAATGCCTTCAATACAATTTAGAACTCAAGTTGTATTATTATTGTAATCGGAATTTATAAAATATATTTTAAGTTGTGACGGGTGGGACAGCATTTTGTGACGGGTGGGACGAGTCACAATTGTATGTGAATAAAATACATATTATGTATATTTATTACATATTTTTAATTAAAATATGTTTCAAACAATGAAATTAATGAATATTTCAAACAATAAAATCGAAATACAGACTATTTTTCTGTAAAATCAACAGCATTAGAAAATTCTTTCTTTCAGAAGAAAACTGTCCAAAAAAAGAACAAAAATACTTTTTTTTCTAGGTTTTCTTTTCTGAATTTTTTTCTTTTCCCCCCCAAATAGCTTTTCCTACTTCGTCTTGACTTTAAACATCTTTTCTTTTTTTTTCTGCATCCGCAGCATTTCTTACCCTTTATTTAACTAAAAACTCTTCCCATTTTTATTATTTTGTTTTAATTTTACTCTAGACTTTCTCTTTCCTTCTGCAGGATTCATGTTCATGCACTAAAAAGCAAAGAAACCAAAACTAGATAGCCTTTAAACCAAACTGACAAATGATATGCAATAAAAAATATGAAAAGGCATTTTAATATCCATGCAAAACATAATGAATAAAAAAAATTACACTGTATAAAACAAAATAATAAAAACACCATTTGTAAATAAACAAATACCTAAATCAACTTAAAAAAGCTCGAATCCATGCACTTGAACTTTTGTCCCACCCGTCACTGTGACGGTTGGGACATACCTTTCAGTATCAATATTTCGATGCACTTTTATTTTTAATGTGTAATAATAATGCAAATTAATAAACTTAGGTATAATTGTTACTTTGACAAAGCTGGTAAACAAGCAGTTCTATATTTATAGGATAGGATAAGCAAACACATGTTTAACAGTGACGGTCGGGACATCCCTAATGCATTTCTTTATGCATTGATAACTTTTCATCTCGAATACTAACTTACAATTACTTACGACTGATGTAAACGCCAGGAATTGTATTTTTTTCTTTCCTAACAATGTTTTACCAGCACACATGAAAAGCGCGCAAAAAAGTTTTGCAAACATGAAGAAGAAATATCATACCATAGACAGCCCCGATACCACTGCATTCAAGGACACGAAAAAAATAAAATCTGGTAGAAAATTAAAAAACTGTTGCTGTTTTATGATAAATTAGTTCATTGGCTTTATTTTACTGAACAATACAATAGCAAATTATAGATTTTATTTTTTTTGGCTCAGGTGACATCTTCGCTGGAATGCCCCATCTTCAAATTTTGTATTTAGGCTGGCAATTAAAAATTAATATTTTCCTGTGTCAGCGTTTTTGACAATTCCACCCCCGAAGGGGTGAAAAGGGGAATGAAATGTTGTATCTGGAAAGTCCTCCATTAAATTTATTATTTAGGCTTATGGTCGGAAAGTAAAACAAATAAGCAAACACATATTTCGTATTTTTTCGAAAATCTACCCCTTGGAAGGTAAATGGGATAAATAAACCTAAAATCGATAATGGATGTCGTTATTGAGGTTTTATGGGATGACGATTGCAAAAATGGCATTTATTTTGATGTTTAACACGCTGAACATGATTCAACCCTAAAAGGTTGAAATAGGGGTGAAATTTTGAATGAAAAAGCAGGGGCTAAAATAGTCATTTCAACTTGAAACTTTGAAGGCTTACTTCTTAAAACAAATAGACAACCCATTTCGTAGTTTTCCGAAAATCAAACCCAGGGGGTAAATAGGGTATAGAAACCTAAAAAAAGTTCAACAAGTTCTTGGTACCTAAGCTACTCAGAACTAACTTTTTGATTGTGAAACAGACACTTATTATTTACTAGCTTCCGCCCGCGACTTCTTCCGCGTGGACATTTTCATAAAAATCCGATCAGCCGTTTTTTACGTGATTAGGCGGGTCTCCATCACCAAGTGAGCAGCCTGGTTCGAGGCCCGCCGCACGTGGCTAACGTTCTGCCTCCTAATCACGTAAAAACGGCTGATCGGATTTTTATGAAATTAAAACAAAGAATACTTTTTATCCTGGTTATTGGTCCCCTAAGTATTTTCTCGAATGTCCACGCGGACGAAGTCGCGGGCGGAAGCTAGTATTGTATATCTAGTAGTTCAATTAAAAGGTATTTTAGGTAATGACTGTTTTACAAGTATTCATCTCATAAAAAGCTTTTCTTAAGTATTTATACTTAAGTGATTAAATTGGTTATAGGTGTTGGTGATAGATGCAGATCTGGATCTTTCTCAAATAAGTGAAGAATATAAGAAGAGTGAACACCAAATATTGAGGCAGGCAGTTGACGTGGTGATGAGATCACCTAACAAACTAAGTCCAAAGAAACCAGTGGCTGGATCCACCCATTAGATAGTCCCCCAAATTAGGTTATAAATTTAGATAGATCAATATGACTTCTACCTTCCAATGACCAATCACAGCTGATATGAATCTTGTTTTTAGAATTACTTAATTTTTAGATAGTGTGATAATGATTCATTGATAACAGATAACCAAAATACAATTTTGTATAATATCCATCTAAATCAAATTGATCTAATAATTTATTTAGTGATGTAAAGTATGAGTATACTATGCCTGAGGGTGCATGCAAATTCAAGTTATGACCAGTCAGATAATTGTAATAACCAGATAAGCAATGGTAATTTCAATGTAGCATTACATTATTTATCACACTGACCATTATTTTAATTGTGTGTTATGCTATCTATGTGTATGTCTTTGAATATTTTGCCAATGAGCAAGTTGTCTTTTAGACCTTTTAAGTATTTGGTTTGTTTACAATATCACAAGTAACAATAAGTTTACAGTTAAGATATTGATTATTTTGGATGGTATGCATTTTACCATCAATCTGACTAATAATAGTGTTATTTTACTTGCTAAGGTCTAGCTTCTATGTTAACTCTCACAAGAGCACAAGTTAAATTATTATACAATAGACTGAGAAAACATAAATTTTAGCTATAAAAATGTTATGTGCCTTATGATATTTGACTTTTTTAATTTAGGCTAGTTTAAATTGTTTGTTTAACTTCTTATTTCAGTTATTTGTAGTTTTAGTAAATTGGCAAAATATCCCGCATTTATGTTTGTATTTAGATGTATGGATTATGTTACAAGGTGTTTGGTCTATGTTTAGGTGGATATAGAAATATAGAAATATGCAACTTCTCAATATTTTTACGATTAAATTAAATGATTTCTAATACAATTAAATCGTCTTTTCTTTGAAGTTTAATAGGTAAGTACTATACTTTTTTTCCACTTCGTATTACTTATATGAATAATTTTATTGCAAAGCTATGGAAAATCTTGTATTCTTTACAAATCATGAACAAGATATTGTTTATTTGTTTGAAATGCTCTTATTTTTAAGTAGGTATTATAACCCCCTTGCAGAAAAACTGAAACTTGCTTTCTTTTTATACAAAAAACGAACATGATCAGTTTACGTCTATTGCAGACATTTTAGTACAATTTTTTGCCGGTGGTGGTAGCCCTTGGTAGACCTTGCGAGAAGGTAACGCCAACAGCGTTACCTTCTCGCAAGGTCTCCCGCCGTAGGATTTGCGAACCGATGGCGTAGCTTCGAAGTTCATAAGTGTTGTTGTTACCTCAACCTAAATTGAATAAACAAGATTGATTTTTTATTGTATGAAATTAGTGCGCTAAGACCCGGCTACACCTGCGTATTATATCAAATAGGCGCTAATTAATGGCATTAGTCGCAGGTGAAGCTCGCATAATGAAAACATAAGAAACTATAATAACAACATACATGATACTCAAGAATTGGCAGTATGGCTTAATGTCTTCGCCTGTCCAAAAGGACGAACTTTTTTACATGTGTGGGTCATCAGCTTCCTCATAAGACATAGAGAAATTCTAAGCATGCTCTATTTTGATGCAAAGTTGGTGCAATCAAACGTGTCAGTAATAATTTTAGTGCAACCACAAGTTCGTTACTATGAGTTGTTTTTTGTGTGTTAGCTGGAGAAATGTGTCACCAGCTTACACATGCCGTTAAGGCAAACCAGTGAGGTTAGGGTTTTAGACTATAGTCCAAAAGTTAATGCACAATTGGTGCAATGAGAACCAGAAAAACTAACCGTCACACTCTAATACTGTTGAAACTACGATCATAAAAGTGTGTGCGAGCTGGAGTACCGTGTCTCTGGCTTGCACATCTGTATCTTCGTAATTATATAAGGTACGATGATGTGTTATACCTCAAAAGTTGCTGCAAAATTGATGCAATTAGAACCAAATTTATCGAATCTTTAGGTAAAATAGTTTTGGAGCTACGAACCGATAAGTATGTGTAAGCTGGTGACACGTAACACGGGCTGACACATGGTGAATCACTGTAACTGTATAAGTAAGAGTTTCGTATTATATATCAAAAAAAACCTTATAGTTGGTGCAAACACGAGGCATGATTTCAAATCTCTAGGCCTCTTAGTTTCAAAATTATAGGCAAAAAACTGTTTTCCCGCCAAAAAATTCAAAATAATGGTCTTGGACGCAGCTAAGTGCGGCGTTGCCGTTCCGTGCGCTACACTGTTGCAAACGAGTTTGAACTTAAAAGCTGATGTTATTAAGAGTCACTTTAATTGCGCTTTCGATCGTTTTCATTTCTGTTCTAAGAATTTTAGGCCAGGAGCCGTCTGATATAAGTACCTACGCTGATTCCTAACCTTTTTATGAGAAACAGATGGTTTAATTACAAGTAATTTTTAAATTTTGGCGTTAGAAACTTCACACTCATTTGTTGATAAAGCAAAGAAATAATTAGATTTGGCACAATAATAAACATAGAGGAATGCAGAAAGGCAAAATTTATCTAGGTACCTATAAAACCTACTACGTATTTATTACAGAGAGAAGGCTTCATTCATAGAACGGTGCGAAATGATTACACTACTACCAGTCTACTTACTAGATCGCGTTTGACATTGGCGAAAATGCCGCCGATGTCCAGACAGTTGTAATACTGTAAGGGTTGTCACGCGTATAGTTGTACGAAGTCTTACTTCGCCGAAAAAAAGGAGTTACATTTTATACATCTTGCTTGACTAACTTACTAAAAAGGTATATAGATATGGCGAAGTTCACAGGTTTATATTGTGACTAGCCTTCCGCCCGCGGTTTCGGCACGAGAACGAGACGTTATCCTATGGGAATAATATGATAGCGGCCAACTTTTTTGTTTGTGGGCCGATTTAGATGAAACTTGGTTTTAAGTACTATTTTGACAAGAAAACTGCAACACAATGATAAAATTTTTGAAAAATCCAAGATGGCGGCCAACTTTTTTGTTTCTTGGCCGTTTTCGATGAAACTCGGATTCTGGTACTATTTTGACAAGAAAACAGCAACGCAATGATAAAAATATTACAAATCCAAGATGGCGGCCAACTTTTTTGTTTGTTGGCCGATTTTGATGAAACTCAGTTTTTGGTACTATTTTGACAAGAAAACTGCAACGCAATGATAAAATTTTTGAAAATTCCAAGATGGCGGCCAAGTTTTTTGTTAGTGGGCTGATTCTGATGAAACTCGGTTTCTGGTACTATTTTGTCAAGAGAACAGCAACGCAATGTTAAAAATATTAAAAATCCAAAATGCCGGCCAACTTTTAAGTTTTTGGACCAATTTTGATGAAACTCGGTTTCTGGTACTATTTTGACAAAAAAACAGCAACGCAATGTGAAACATATTAAAAATCCAAGATAGCGGCCAACTTTGTTGTTTGTGGGCCGATTTTGATGAAACTCGGTTTTTGGTTTTAGTTTGACAAGAAAATAGCAACGCACTGTCAAAAATGTAAAAAAATTAAAGATGGCACCCAAATTTTTGTTTGTTATCCGATTTTGATGAAACTCGGTTTCTGGTACTATTTTGACAATAAAACAGCGAAGCAATTTTAAAAATGTAAGAAATCCAAGATGGCGGCCAACTTTTTGTTTGTGGGCCGATTTTGATGAAATTCGGTTTTTGGTACATTTGGATAAGAAAATAGCAACGCAATGTCAAAAATGTAAAAAATTAAAGATGGCGCCCAATTTTTTTGTTTGTGGGACGATTTTGATGAAACTCTGTTTTTGGTGCTATTTTGACAAGAAATAAGAAATGCAATGTTAAAATTGACGAATTAAAATTAAATATAAGCATGTAAAATAATAAATTTTGAGACTTCCTGCCCTGATTTTTTTTTTCCACAATACCTTCGGGGTCCTAAAACATCAACCTTCACATTTTAAAACAACCCTTCCGTACTAACGTTAATACCTATACAGGTGTCGGTATCGCTCAACTTCAAGGGCCTACTGTATGGAAAAGTTTGGGGAACTGGGTGAAATGGTCCCGACTTAGGTGACTGATCACCCGTCTGGCTTCGCTGGCGTCCCCCCTATAAATAATATAAATAATAATGGAAAAGTTGCTGTTTTCTTGTCAAAATACTACCAAATACCTAGTTTCATCAAAATCGTGCATATTTATTTATTTAATCTTTATTGCAAAATATATAACAAATGGCGGACTCAATGCTGATATGCATTCTCTTCCAGTCAACTGGAAAGGGTGTCAGGAAGAAAATGAACAGCAGCAATAAAAAAATTGACAGTTAAAAGAAAACAGAAGGAACTAATTAAATGCAAGAAAAAAACACTAAAATTAAATAACAAATGAAAATTTGTAAATGCTTATAAATATATGAGTATTAAAAGGTATACATACTAAAGTAGCAATAACATGATATATAATTTATACATACACATATTTTACATACAATTATAAATAAATAACACATAAAGTCAGAACAGATTTATCACGATAAGTGTAATCAGCTCGAGTAATGTTCGCGGACCATTTTCTTGAACACGCACTTACTTGGGGCACTGAAGATATTTTAAGGGCAAATCGTTCCAAAGTTGTACAGGCGAAAAGAAAATGATTGGGAGACGAAGCCAGAAGAGTGGTATGGTGTTTTCAGGAGAAAGTTGTCACTAGAGCGAAGGCTACGTTCATTAGAGTCGCCCAGAAACTGAAATCTGGATTTCAATTAATATGGGGTAAGTGGATCTAATAGAATATTGAAGAGCATGCAGACAACTCTAACGTTCCTACGCTCGCGAATAGGGAGCCAATTGAGCTGCTGACGGTGTTGAGAGATATCGTATTTACGTAATCGATATATGAAACGAATACAGTTTTTAAGGAAATGATCCAACTTACTGAGAAGGTTTTTTTCTTTTGAGGTTGGTACTACAGACATCAGCGTAGACAATTATAGGTAAGACAACCGTCTGTATTGGAGCAATCTTGATACTGGTAGGCAGAAAGAACTTAAAACCTATAGAGAGATCTAAGTGCATTAGTGGCTCTGAGACATGCTTGTTCGATATGATCTTTCCAAGAGAGGCAGGCATCGATATAGTCAAACCCAAGTCCTTCACTTGTTGTGAGTAGGATATTATCACGCCGTTAAATACCAAATTGTAGAAACTATTCCAGTTTACGCATGACAGCTGTCGAGAACTACCCTACCAGCAATTAAAGATTGACATTTAGGCGCGTTAACTGATATACCATAATTAGTCGACCACACAGAAATCTTCATCAAATCACAGTTGATTAGCGCGACAACATTATTTAAACTGTGGATATTATGTTGCGCATAAAGTTGTAGATCGTCGGCATAGAGATGGAAAGAAGAGGAGAAATGAGAGGTCAGAGAGTTGATAAACAAGGAAAAGAGAAGAGGGGAGAGTACACCGCCTTGTGGAACGCCAGCCTCCAAGTCGAGCCAGTCAGACAGCGTCCCATCTATTCGCACGGCTTGCTGGCAATCGCCAAGATAGGAAGAGAACCAAGTAGGTGCCATAGAAGAAATACCTAACCGACCGAGCATAGCTAGGAGAATTTCGTGACTAACGGCATTAAATGCGCTGGAAAAATCTATTAAAACTAGGACAGTTAATAATTGCTTAGCAGACCCAAAAACCCCTTACATGATACCAATACCACAAAATTTTAAAAAAAGCGCGGCCGCCATCTTGGATTCCGAAACGCACATCAAAATCGAGCTAAGCATCCCTAAAAACCACTTACATGACACCAATATCACAAAACTGAAAAAAAAAGCGCGATTGGACATTATTTCTTATTCTACGATTAAAATAAGGTGTCTAGATTAAGATTGGTATAATTTGGATAGGAACAGGGAGTGATTTGACACAATTAATCAAAGTATTTTAATTAGATGTCAGCTTGCCTCCAGGAGGCAAGAAACCATTGGAGCGGGTAAAAATACTTGCCTCTGGGAGGCAAGGAACCATTGAGTAAATAATATGTTAAAATTTAGTATAAGCACGTATGAGCAGTTTTCAGCCTACGCTTTTTCATTAACTCTCGAGAGATGGCACTAGTTAAAATTTAAGAAATGTATTTTATAAGAATTTAACCGGCCATGGCTTCTAAGTAGTGTTCCCGAATACTATAATATAGGCTTTTAACCCTAAATTTTAACATATTATTTACTCAATGGTTCCTTGTACCAAGGCATCATCCAGAGGCAAGTATTTTTACCCGCTTCAATGGTTTCTTGCCTCCTGGAGGCAAGCTGACATCTAATTAAAATACTTTAATTAGTTGTGTCAAAACACTCTCTGTTCCTATCCAAATTATACCAATCTTAATCTAGACACCTTATTTTAATCGTAAAATAAGAAATAATGTTCAATCGCGCTTTTTTTTCAGTTTTGTGATATTGGTGTCATGTAAGTGGTTTTTAGGGATGCTTAGCTCGATTTTGATGTGCATTTCGGAATCCAAGATGGCGGCCGCGCTTTTTTTTAAATTTTGTGGTATTGGTGTAAGGGGTTTTTAGGGATGCTAAGCTCGATTTTGATGTGTTTTGGAATCCAAGATGGCAGCTGCGTTTTTTTTTTATTTTGTGATATTGGTGTCATGTAATGGGTTTTTGGGTCTGCTAAGCAATTATTAACTGTCCTAGTTTTAATAGATTTCTCCAGCGCATTTAATGCCGTTAGTCACGAAATTCTCCTAGCTATGCTCGGTCGGTTAGGTATTTCTTCTATGGCACCTATTTGGTTCTCTTCCTATCTTGGCGATTGCCAGCAAGCCGTGCGAGTAGATCGGACGCTGTCTGACTGGCTCGACTTGGAGGCTGGCGTTCCACAAGGCGGTGTACTCTCCCCTCTTCTCTTTTCCTTGTTTATCAACTCTCTGACCTCTCATTTCTCCTCTT
This sequence comes from Crambus lathoniellus, assembly GCA_949710035.1. Classification (NCBI taxonomy): domain Eukaryota; kingdom Metazoa; phylum Arthropoda; class Insecta; order Lepidoptera; family Crambidae; genus Crambus; species Crambus lathoniellus. Next base: position 4,479,939 of record OX453298.1, read on the forward strand.
CTTTCCATCTCTATGCCGACGATCTACAACTTTATGCGCAACATAATATCCACAGTTTAAATAATGTTGTCGCGCTAATCAACTGTGATTTGATGAAGATTTCTGTGTGGTCGACTAATTATGGCATAAAATGTCAATCTTAAATTGCTGGTAGGGTAGTTCTCGACAGCTGTCATGCGTAAACTGGAATAGTTTCTACAATTTGGTATTTAACGGCGTGATAATATCCTACTCACAACAAGTGAAGGACTTGGGTTTGACTATATCGATGCCTGCCTCTCTTGGAAAGATCATATCGAACAAGCATGTCTCAGAGCCACTAATGCACTTAGATCTCTCTATAGGTTTAAGTTCTTTCTGCCTACCAGTATCAAGATTGCTCCAATACAGACGGTTGTCTTACCTATAATTGTCTACGCTGATGTCTGTAGTACCAACCTCAAAAGAAAAAAACCTTCTCAGTAGGTTGGATCGTTTCCTTAAAAACTGTATTCGTTTCATATATCGATTACGTAAATACGATATCTCTCAACACCGTCAGCAGCTCAATTGGCTCCCTATTCGCGAGCGTAGGAACGTTAGAGTTGTCTGCATGCTCTTCAATATTCTATTAGATCCACTTACCCCAGATTAATTGAAATCCAGATTTCAGTTTCTGGGCGACTCTAATGAACGTAGCCTTCGCTCTAGTGACAACTTTCTCCTGAAAACACCATCCCACTCTTCTGGCTTCGTCTCCCAATCATTTTCTTTTTCGCCTGTACAACTTTGGAACGATTTGCCCTTAAAATATCTTCAGTGCCCCAAGTAAGTGCGTGTTCAAGAAAATGGTCCGCGAACATTACTCGAGCTGATTACACTTATCGTGATAGATCTGTTCTGACTTTATGTGTTATTTATTTATAGTTGTATGTAAAATATGTGTATGTATAAATTATATATCATGTTATTGCTACTTTAGTATGTATACCTTTTAATACTCATATATTTATAAGCATTTACAAATTTTCATTTGTTATTTAATTTTAGTATTTTTTTCTTGCATTTAATTAGTTCCTTCTGTTTTCTTTTAACTGTCAATTTTTTTATTGCTGCTGTTCATTTTCTTCCTGACACCCTTTCCAGTTGACTGGAAGAGAATGCATATCAGCATTGAGTCCGCCATTTGTTATATATTTTGCAATAAAGATTAAATAAATAAATATGCACGATTTTGATGAAACTAGGTATTTGGTAGTATTTTGACAAGAAAACAGCAACTTTTCCATACAGTAGGCCCTTGAAGTTGAGCGATATCGACACCTGTATAGGTATTAACGTTAGTACGGAAGGGTTGTCTTAAAATGTGAAGGTAGATGTTTTAGGACCCCGAAGGTATTGTGGAAAAAAAAATCGGGGCAGGAAGTCTCAAAATTTATTATTTTACATGCTTATAAAAAAATATAAATTTAAAATATAAAATTAATTTTAATTATTTTATTATTTAATGTTCCATATAAAAACTGTTTAAAAGTGTAATTTAACTAATAAATAGCCTTATCAAGTGTTAGTGTCATAAAATAACTGGTGGTTTTTACACAAAAGAGATACAAAAATTAGTAACGTCAGAGTGACGAACATTTGAATTTGAAGTCGAATTCAAAAGAGGATTTTTCATGAAAACGGACAAATCTATGGACTACAGCACATAAAACCGGGGAAGTACTTTTGTTCCTAACTTAATTTTAGTAAATAAACTGCGTCATTGCGACATCAACAGTTTTTCACAATCACATATACTTATATATTTTTTTTTTACTTTGTGGCTAATTGGTTCTCAATAATTCTTACTGTCCACATTAAATACGACTTACACAGAGTTCACCTATGTGAATAACGTCACAGTCATTACGATTTGGCACAGTTAACCTCTCTTTGTTTGACTAAAAGTGGAAAGAAAGTTGATGGTGACTACTTTTGTCACAGACACTCATCAAACTTCTACACTCCACAAGCATTACACTTACATTAAAACATCAACATCACTGTTAAACAACAACATTGTTAACCAATCTGCCTTGTGAGTTGTGTTCTTAATTTACTTGTACATACAAATGTTTTGTTTTTTTTAACACTATTTAAACTGTTTGGTGTCTAAAACCGCATTCATATAAGTATTCAATGAAACCCTTTAGTAAGGTTGAATAAAGAGTAAAACTACCTTTAAATTAAAATTATTGTTTGATTACAATAAAGATATTTGTGTGAAAATTTAATTTAGGTCATACTTAAACTAATTTGACTTTCTTTTATCATACATAATTAAATTATTGCTTAAATCTTCTTTTAATTTGCAACTCAAACTAATAAGAAAAGCTGACTAACTTGTACAAGTTATAAATTTGTTCTATAAGTTCCTGATTTTGCTTCTATACATTTTAGAATACCCGAGCCATCATGCTGACCCGTAAGGCTGCAACTCAAAGCACTGAGATCAAGCTGAGACAAGCGCTTCAGGAGCTAAAAGAATCCAGAGATACTTGCAAAGAGCTGCTACGCGAGCGTGAAGAGAGTGAGGAGGAAATAAAAAACATTGTGGGACGTAACTCACTCTTGAAGACCGAGCTAGCCCAGTTGCACTCACAACATATGGAGATAGTACTGCAGAGAGACCAACTTGAAAATACTGTCAGCAGATTTGATGACCAGTTTAGCACATATGAGAGCGCCCTAAACCGAATAACAGATCTGGAACAGGAGTTGAATAATGCCAACAAGCAAATAACTCTTCTAACGGAGCAGCAGCAACAGTATGAGGTTGATCACACACAATCTCTTTTTGAGGAACTGATGTCATCACCTGCAACACAGTCAGTTATTCCATTTGCAACCACAGAACATTGTGTTTCACCCAGGCCCATTATTCAAGGCAGTAACAAATTAAAGAAATACATCAAAATCAATAAATTAATTAAGAAAACTAGTAGATTGATTAAGAAAAATAATTGTTTTCATAAAAGTATTGTTCTGAGAAAAGAGAAATTAAGTTTGATGGACTCATTAGAAATTTATAGTAGTAAATTAGCTGAAAGTAGGCAAATGTATGACCGGGACACTAAAGAATTACAATTAAACATAATAAAGTTGCATGAGTCACTTGAATCAATGCAAAATAAATATTCCATTGCGCAGAAAGAAATTGATGAGCACATCAAATCTGCCACCGAGTTAGTGGAACTCTGCAACTACAATGCAGAGAGATATGACTCGCTAATTAACAGTCAAACTAATTTTGCACCGTCAGTTCATGACAATATTGACACAGAAGTGGAAAATTTTACTCAGATATCACAGAGCCCCTGTCATTCATCATCATCCTACACAGAAACTCAAAAAACTTTGCATTGTAATTATAGTAAATTCTCTTTCAAACCAGCTACATCATGTGACTCCGAACATATAAAACCTGTAAAAACTATAATGTTTTCAGATAAACTAGGCCAGGGGTTAGGATTGATTATGAACAGATTTCACAAAGAATTAATAAATATATGTACACCAGGTTAATCATTTAAAAATATTGTACATGATATACTTTTGCATAAAGTGGATAGTTTAACAAATTTAATTGTTTTATGTGGGGACAGCTCCAAAGTTAAGAAAAATGATATTTTGCAGAATATAAACATTTTATTAAAATTACAGGCGGACACCGGCTGTAAATTGGTAATCAGCTCATTTCCATATGCAAATAATTTAAGTAGGGCGCAAAACAATTTTATTTTTGAGTTAAACTCATACTTATTTAATTTGATTAGTTGTCATAGTGACAATATTTTATATTTCGACATTAATAATTTTATTAATTATTTTACTTTGACCTCAGATACTATGTATCTTGCAAATAGGTTTAGGACAAAAATAGCTAATTTGTTAGCTTTTAATTTACAAGACACCTATGAAGGTGTCGAACCAAAGTCTATTGACATTGATATTAGTAGCATATCTACTAAGAAAAAATGTAATAAATACAATAAGAGTAAAACTGTATTACCTAGTGTAAATGTTTCTTGCTCAACTTTAAACTAAATCGTAAGACAACAGCCAAGCCCTCATGTATTAATTTATTGTGTCAGAATATTCAGGGCCTGTCTGGCAAAGTTTTAGAATTAGAGTTATTTGTTGAATGTAACAACATTAATATAATTTGTATAACCGAACACTGGCTGAAGCATTGTGATGTGTCATGTAATGTGAATAATTTTCAATTGTCAAGCTTATTGTCTAGGAAAACAACGACCTGTGGCGGCTCTTTAATTTTGGTTAAAAATGATATTAAGTATAGAGAAAGAAAGGATATTGTGGACCTTTCCGTAGAACGCCACGTCGAGCTCTCGTGTGTTGAATTAAAAAGCTTAGTAATAGTTTGTGTATACAGACCCCCTAAAGGTAGTTTCGAAACCTTTGAATCGGTAATGGAGGATGCTTTAAAAAAACTAAAGCAAAAAAATAAGCCAGTAGCTGTATGTGGTGATTTTAATGTTGACATTCTTGAAAGCAGTGCACTTACTACTCGGCTGTTAACCTTGTTTAATTCTTTTAATTTAGTTAATCAGTTTTTAGAACCTACGAGGGTTACAGATCATTCAGCAACTTGTATAGATAATATATTTTCAGAATGTGACCCGGTAAACAAATTAGTTGTTAAAAAAATTACTTCCGACCATTACGGTTTACAGGCAGCATACCAATTAGACATCGTTGATGCACCTGTCACTTTTCAATGTAGGCCAATTACAAAACCACGTCTAGATCATTTTAAAAATAGTATCTATGATAAAGTTTCTTTAATGCCATATGTACATGACGATCCGAACGAACTTTACAGTAACTTCTTTGGGTTAGTGATTAAGGAATTTAATAACTCTTTTAAAGCAAAGACTATTAAGTGTACCCAAAAATTACAGTTTTGTCAATGGGCTACGAGAGGTATTTATAAAAGTAGAAACAGGCTATATGACCTGTATAAACTAAGAGAAACTAATCACAGTCCTGGCTTTGTAGAACATGTTAAACAATATTCAAAAATTTTTAAACAGTCATGTTCTATAGCTAAGTCAAACTATTTTAAAGAAAAAATAAAGAATTCTAACAATAAAATCAAAACAACCTGGGAAATTATAAAGCGTGAAACTGGCAAATATAAACCACGTGACAACAGCCTGACGCTTAAAATTAATGACACCCAAATAAATTCAGAAAAGGAAATAGCTGATATTTTTAATAACTTTTTTGTAAATATACCAATAGAAACGACAATTAATTTGAATTCTTCACCCGCGTCTGCGGCCTCAATGCTCCAAAGACATGTGTCCGAATGTAGTTCATTGTTTAATTTTAAAAGCATTGATTCCACTGATATAATTAAAGCATTCAAATCTCTTAAAATAAATGGTACCAATGATTTATGGGGTATATCGGTAACTGTTCTTAAAAGCATTATTTACACCATTGCTCCATATCTTGCTGTTATATTTAATGATTGCATTGCTGAAGGAATTTTTCCTGACTTAATGAAATTTAGCAAAATCATCCCACTATTTAAATCTGGGAACAAAGAAGACCCAGGTAATTACAGACCAATATCTATTTTACCCGCCTTGAGCAAGATCTTTGAAAAAATAATACTGGAGCAATTATTAACTCATTTTACTTTAAATAACCTCTTGCATAACAAACAGTTCGGTTTTACGAAGGGTAGGTCTACTACTGATGCCGGGGTTGCACTTCTTAAGCATGTCTTTGGGGCCTGGGAGGGGTCGCAGAATGCTCTTGGCATATTCTGCGACTTGTCCAAAGCTTTTGACTGTGTAGATCATCGGACGCTGCTGTTGAAGCTAAATCATTACGGTGTAAAAAATAATGCCCAAAAACTATTACACTCGTATCTTAGTTCCAGAACTCAGACAGTTGATATAAATGGGGTGAAATCAATGGGTTCTGATGTAAAGGTGTACCTCAAGGGTCTATCTTGGGCCCTTTCTTGTTTTTGGTTTATATTAACGATTTACCTTTCTTTGCAAATAGCTTATGTGAGATTGTCTTGTTTGCTGATGATACTTCCTTAATATTTAACATTGACAGAAATAAATCTAATTTTGACGATGTAAACAAAGCACTCTCGGAAATACTCACTTGGTTTAGTTTTAATAATCTACAGCTTAATGCAAAGAAAACGAAATGCATTCTATTCTCTTTACCAAATGTACAATCTCCACCCGTAGAAATTGTAATAAATAATGAAAAATTAGATTTAGTTGAATCAACAGTCTTTCTGGGTATATCTCGCATATTGCTGCATTAGCTGGTAAGCTCAGCTCTGCAGCTTACGCTATTAGAAAAGTTAGACAGTTAACTGACATAGAAACTGCTAGGACTGTATACTTTAGTTATTTTCATAGCATCATGTCATATGGCATTCTTTTGTGGGGATTAGCAGCTGACATTAATGCTATATTTATTCTGCAAAAACGAGCAATAAGGGCCATTTATCAACTAAGCTCTAAAACTTCTCTTAGGGAGAAGTTCAAAGAAATTGGTATACTGACAGCTGCATCTCAATTTATATTAAATTGTATTATTTTTGTGCGTCGTAATATTAACTTGTATACTAAACATGGCGATTTGCATGGTTACAATACAAGAAATAGGAATAAACTTTCAATGCCTCGGTACCGATTAGAGAAGGTACATGGGTCTTTCATGGGTCAAGGTATACACATCTTTAACAAGATTCCAAGTGATATCTTGGAGTTACCCTTTGAAGAGTTTAAGAATCATATAAAAAATTGCCTCCTCAAGAAGGGCTACTATACTGTAAGTGATTACTTAAATGACAAAGCAACTTGGTCATAAGCTGACAAGGATTTTTTCTGTAGTTAATTGTGAGTCGTGTTTTACAAAATTATTAATACTAGGTACATTCTTATATTGGTTTCTGCGTTTTGAGATGAGAAGTTTGAGTATGTCATGCTCTCTGTAAACATTTCTGCGGTGGTGTCGTGTGAGGCGGGTCGTTACGTTCCCTAAAATATGGTTGAGCGAAGCGATGGCTGGTTCATGCGTCATGCTCGTGAACGGGTGCCACCAGTGGGATGGGTCTGCTCCTGGCTTCTTGTCTCAAAATATGCAGATTTTTAATGTTTTATTGTTATTAGTTTTATTTTACCGTGGCTTGTATGGCACTGTTTATTATTGACTCTTATGTTCTTAAACTATTCAAAGTTTTATTACCCTTGTTCGGCATTTATATTTATTGTTTTATTTGCTACGTTTTTGGTTAGTGTGTATTTTAAAGAAACTACCTTTTGTATGTCTATTTCTTAGTTATTGAAAATTATTTACTGCTATGATTACCGGGTTTTTTATTTTGTTTTTAAACTTAAGATTAATTTGTGATGGAAAGTGACTTTACATATTATATTATGTCAAAGTCACTTTTCAATTTGACGACTCTGTATGAAATATGACAGGGAGAAAAAAATAGCCCTTGGCGAGTTTCTTGCCGGTTCTTCTCGTTACAAGGCCTCCCGCCGTAGGTTTTGCAAACCGATAGCGTAGCTTCATTGACGTTCACAAGTGCTGTATCAGCCTAAAATGAATAAATGATTTTTGATTTTGATTTTGATTTGATTTATATTTAATTTTAATTCGTCAATTTTAACATTGCGTTTCTTATTTCTTGTCAAAACAGTACCAAAAACCGAGTTTCATCAAAATCGACCCACAAACAAAAAAATTGGCTGCCATCTTGGATTTTTTATAATTTTAACATTGCGTTGCTGTTTTCTGGTCAAAATTGTACCAAAAACCGAGTTTCATCAAAATCTGCCAACAAACAAAAATTTGGGCGCCATCTTTAATTTTTTACGTTTTTGACATTGCTTTGCTATTTTCTTGTCAAAATAGTACCAAAAACCGAGTTTCATCAAAATCGGCCCACAAACAAAAAAGTTGGCCGCCCTCTTGGATTTTTAATATTTTTAACATTGTGTTGCTGCTTTTCTTATCCAAATAGTACCAAAAACCAAATTTCATCAAAATCGGCCCACAAACAAAAAAGTTGGCTGCCATCTTGGATTTCTTACATTTTTAAAATTGCTTTGCTGTTTTCTTGTCAAAATAGTACCAGAAACCGAGTTTCATTAAAATTGGTCCAAAAACTTTAAAGTTGGCCGCCATCTTGGATTTTTAATATTTTTATCATTGCGTTGCTGTTTTCTTGTCAAAATAGTACCAGAATCCGAGTTTCATCGAAAACGGCCAAGAAACAAAAAGTTGGCCGCCATCTTGGATTTTCAATTATTTTAACATTGTGTTGCTGTTTTCTTGTCAAAATAAAACCAAAAACTGAGTTTCATCAAAATCGGCCGATAAACAAAAAAGTTGGCCGCCATCTTGGATTTTTAAAATTTTTTTATCATTGCGTTGCAGTTTTCTTGTCAAAATAGTACTAAAAACCAAGTTTCATCAAAATCGGCCCACAAACATCATATTATTCCCATAGGATAACGTCTCGTTCTCGTGCAGTCCACGCGGTCGAAACCGCGGGCGAAAGGCTAGTCACAATATAAACCTGTGAACTTCGCCATATCTATATGCCTTTTTAGTAAGTTAGTCAAGCAAGATGTATAAAATGTAACTCCTTTTTTTCGGCGAAGTAAGACTTCGTACAACTATACGCGTGACAACCCTTACAGTATTACAACTGTCTGGACATCGGCGGCATTTTCGCCAATGTCAAACGCGATGACTGACTGTATGTAGTAAGTAGACTGGTAGTAGTGTAATCATTTCGCACCGTTCTATGAATGAAGCCTTCTCTCTGTAATAAATACGTAGTAGGTTTTATAGGTACCTACATAAATTTTGCCCTTCTGCATTCCTCTATGTTTATTATTGTGCCAAATCTAATTATTTCTTTGCTTTATCAACAAATGAGTGTGAAGTTTCTAACGCCAAAATTTAAAAATTACTTGTAATTAAACCATCTGTTTCTCATAAAAAGGTAAGGAATCAGCGTACTTATATCGGACGGCTCCTGGCCTAAAATTCTTAGAACAGAAATGAAAACGATCGAAAGCGCAATTAAAGTGACTCTTAATAACACCAGCTCTTAAGTTCAAACTCGTTTGCAACAGCGTAGCGCACGGAACGGCAACGCCGCACTTAGCTGCGTCCAAGACCATTATTTTGAATTTTTTGGCGGGAAAACAGTTTTTTGCCTATAATTTTGAAACTAAGAGGCCCAGAGATTTGAAATCATGCCTCGTGTTTACACCAACTATAAGGTTTTTTTTGATATATAATACGAAACTCTTACTTATACAGTTACAGTGATTCACCATGTGTCAGCCCGTGTTACGTGTCACCAGCTTACACATACTTATCGGTTCGTAGCTCCAAAACTATTTTACCTAAAGATTTGATAAATTTGGTTCTAATTGCATCAATTTTGCAGCAACTTTTGAGGTATAACACATCATCGTACCTTATATAATTACGAAGATACAGATGTGCAAGCCAGAGACACGGTACTCCAGCTCGCACACACTTTTATGATCGTAGTTTCAACAGTATTAGAGTGTGACGGTTAGGTTTTCTGGTTCTCATTGCACCAATTGTGCATTAACTTTTGGACTATAGTCTAAAACCCTAACCTCACTGGTTTGCCTTAACGGCATGTGTAAGCTGGTGACACATTTCTCCAGCTAACACACAAAAAACAACTCATAGTAACGAACTTGTGGTTGCACTAAAATTATTACTGACACGTTTGATTGCACCAACTTTGCATCAAAATAGAGCATGCTTAAAATTTCTCTATGTCTTATGAGGAAGCTGATGACCCACACACCTTTTTTACTACTACCATAGTAATTTTTTTATTTTTTTTTTTAATTATTGGCTCCACCCGGTTTGGGTATTAGCCATGAAAAGGTAGGACATGAAGGACATGAAGGTAGGGAAACTAAACTATATCTTTATAAACTAATTTAGGTATATACAAGGAAATTTGGAATTGGATAGTGGGGAGGAAAAGAAAGAAGGATTATAATATATATATAGAAAGAAAGAAAGAAAGAAAGAAATATAGTTTATTCGACTAAAACATACAAACAAGGTTGTTTACATAAACAAAAACAAACATTTTAGCCGAAATGGACCCAACCTCAGCTTATGCCACAGCAAATAGTGTGACGCTGATTTTCAGGTGGGTCCAAGATGTAGAGATAGCACTCTCCATAGCACGATAAACAAAATGAAATAAAACTAATACAAGAAAGTGAAATAACAAATGTATGGGACGTAAATTTTAAATCCAGTTTTTGCAGATAAACTATTCATTTCCAAAGCAGAAAAACACATTAGATAATTAACTACTTCCAAATCAGAAAAACATATAAGTAGGCAAGGTAAATACACAGACACATCGCAGTACAATACTAACTAAAACACAATCATATTTAAACAAGATTGAACCAAAAGAAGTTATGTAGCTTTATTAAGCTGCAGGCATAAAAAATATTCTCTTACATGTCTACGAAATGATGACAACGTAGAAATGTTTCGTATGGGTGGTGGTATATTATTCCACATCTTGCTAGCAGCATATTTGAAGCTACCCTTGAAAGCAGTGGTCTGGTGAGTGGGTATTATGAGTTGAGCGAGGCGGGTTCGAGTAGACCACACAAGTCTTTCATATAAATATAGCGGTTTACAGGTTTTTATAATACCGAACAAAAGTAAAGATAAATGTACATCCCTTCTAGATTGCATGTTTAACAAATTTGCATCATTAATGTAGGGCGATATATGAGTTCTAGGAGGAATCGTAAAACAAAACCTGACACAGGCATTTTGTACTTTTTGTATTAGGTTTTTAGTTTTAGACAAAAGTCTAGGCCCATACACACTGTCCATATAGTTAAATTTAGATAGTACTAAAGATTCCACCAATAGTAGCCTAGTTTTTGTACATAAGTAGTTACGGATTTTATATAGGATTCTCAGACGGTAAAAGCAATTACGAACTATTTCTCTTATGTACGTTTCAAACCTCAATTCAGAATCTAGAATGACGCCTAAATTGCGAGTTTCATGAGTGAAGCAAATAGGCTCATTATCCACTTTGATAACTGGATTTGCAGCACCTATTTTGTGCATTTGACCTTTTGAACCCAAAATCATATATTTGGTTTTACTTGGATTTAACATCAAGCAATTATCGACAGACCATTTACTGATGTTTTCTAAATCCTCATTGATCTTAATTACAGCACTTTGAACATGATTAGGGTGACAAGGCAAATGAAGTTGAACATCATCAGCGTATAAATGGTACTTACAATGTTTTATATTATTTACAAGATCTGCAGTGTATAAAATAAATAGTATAGGACCTAAAATGGAGCCTTGTGGTACGCCACGTGTGACAGAGGAGAGAGATGAAAATGATTTTCTACCATCACTACTTTGAACCTCTACATACTGGTGTCGGTTACTCAAATAACTATTGAACCATTTCACAGTAGGACCATCGAAACCGTAAAAAGACAATTTAGACATAAGTAGAGGTATATTAATAGTATCAAAAGCGCGGGAAAAATCTAGTAAAACAAGGATACTACCCATACCAGCATCTTGTGACTCCAAGATACTGCTAGTGATATCTAATAAAGTTGTTGTAGTACTTCTATTTTTCCGGAAGCCTGATTGAGCATGAGGGAGAATATTGTTACGTTCTAAATATTCCACAAGCTGTATTTGCACCACTCTTTCTAAGATTTTAGACAATAAAGGCAGTAAACTGATAGGGCGCAGATCTTTGAATGTTTTAGGACAAGTAACTTTAGGAAACGGTAGTACTTTTGCTATTTTCCAAGCTTCAGGAAAAGTACAAGTAATGATGGATCTATTTATTAAAGCAGTTATTGTGTCGAGTGAATCAGGTAAGGTCTCTAGTAACATGTTCAAAGAAATACCATCAGTGCCCTGAGCATTGGACTTTAAAGAAAAAATTATATTGGCTATGTCCGATTGGCTAACACACCTGAGACTAAATGTGGATGAACTAAACCTATTAAATTCAAAATATGTTAAATGAGATAATTGGATACTATTGTCACCTGGAAGGTCCAAGAAGTGATTATTAATTTGTTCTGCATTATTGAGATGGGAAGGTAAATCCATATCAGATTTAGGTGGCAGCACATTCGACTTTAAATTTTTCCAGAATATAGGATGTGTAAGAGGGGTTTAGATTAAATTTGAATATTATTAGTGGATATAAAAAGAGAAATACATTTATAAACATAAATATCATTGGAATATAAAAGAAGCAATATAGAAGTAGGAAGAGGGATACTGAGGGAAATTAAGGAGTCATAAAAGGAAGTATGATCGTAGAGGGGACAGGAAAAAAATATATGATTTACATCACCCAATTCAGTGCCACACTCACACAATGAATTATCAATGATTCCTAGTCTGGACAAATGGGCAGGAGTGCAGGTATGGCCAAGTCGCATTCGTGTAATAATGGTAGTGGGTACTTTACCAAGCTTCATTTTACAAAACCAAGGTTTGGATGGTATGTCTGGTTGAATCCGTTTATAATAGCTGCCTTTGTATTTACTGCTTATGTGCCACTGACTATCCCATGATTTTTTGAGACAAACCCTTGCATATGCGCACAAATCATAGCAATAATTTTTGTAAGGGAATAAATCCCCAGAAACTATTGCTTCCTTTGCTAGTTGGTCAGCTTTTTCGTTACCTTGAATATTACTATGACTAGGCACCCATACAAAGTTTATCTCATAACCTGCTATTGAGCATTTTTGAAGTAAATTTCGGCATTCTATAATTATTTGGTAGCTTAAATTGCTTTTAAAAGGAAATTTTTGCAGAGCTTCTAGAGCGCTTCTTGAGTCTGAGAAGATAATTACTTTCTTTAATTTAAATAATAACACATATTCTAACGATTTTAAAAGGCCAAGGCATTCACCAGTAAACACCGAAGACTCGGGCGGAAGTTTAACCATTTGAATAACTTGGTACTGTTTATGGAATATTCCAACACCAACATTACTATCAGAGGATAACTTGGAAGCATCGCAATAAATATGATGATAATCCCGCCATACTTCTGACAGTAAAAATTTAAAGTGGTATTTAGTGTTGATGTCATTTTTATGGAAATCTATGTTGAAATGGATATTTGGAAATAAGATTAAACATTCGTAGTTTTGTGAAAAAATTGGAAGATATAATGACCTGTGAATTGGAGCTTGAAAGGAGCAAAACTTACTGAAACTTACAACAAGACAAGGTACTTGTTTGTGTGACCAGTATGAGGAGGATTCCACGAGTTCTAAAAGTTTGGAAAGTTTATTATACAGTGGGTGATTATAAAATTGAAACGCTCGAAAAAGGTATCTGTCACATAGGTACTGCCGTCTAAGTTTCAAAGGGGGATCAGAACACTCTACTTGAAGAGCATTTGTGGGACTTGATTTCATAACGCCAGTAACAATGCGGAGGGCTTTCGACTGAATAATATCAAGTTTTTTCATGCCGAGCGCGCTGCAGGGTTCTAATAGGAATGTCCCGTAATCTAAAATGCTTCTAACAATGGAGTTGTAAAGCTGTTTCAAGGAGGAAGGATGAGATCCCCACCAGACACCAGATAAACATCTTAAAATATTAAGCGTCCTTTCACATTTGGCAACAACCTGATAACAATGTGTTAGACCTGTTAATTTACTGTCCAGTGTTATGCCTAAAAACTTGGCTTCGTCACTAGTTGAAATTATTGAATTTCCATAATAAACAGTGATGGGTGGTGGACATCGCATCCTAGAAAAAAGGACCACACTGCTCTTGGAACTTGATAGCTCAAGGCCGTTAGTTTCAAGCCAGGTTCTTAGTGAATCTAAACAAGACGAAAGGAGGGAACATAGGTTTTCGATTGATTTCCCTATACAGTATAACAGCAGGTCATCAGCGTATTGTAATGTATGAATACTATTAGGAAGGGAGCTATCTAAATCATATGTATAAATATTGTACAACAGTGGGCTTAGCACAGAGCCTTGTGGAAGTCCATTCCATACTAACCGTGACTTCGTATTCTCGGTACCTTGAGAAATACGGATTGTTCTATCTGATAAAATATTTATGATGAAGTTAACTAATAATGGTGGAACTTGTAATTTAATAAGTTTAGTCTGAAGGATGCTAAGAACAACATTATCATATGCTGATTTTATATCCAAAAACGCAGCCAAAAGCGATTGATTCAAAGAGAAAGCTATTCGGATGTCAGTTGTAAAGATGCCAATGCTGTCAATTGTACTTTTATTTTTTCGAAAACCAAACTGGCTGTCACTCAGTAAACCTCTACTTTCAATAAACCATTCTAAACGAATTTTGATTAGATGTTCGGCAATTTTAAGAAGAACTGAAGATAAAGCGATAGGTCGATAAGAAGAAACATTATCAATGGGTTTATGCGGTTTTAAAATAGGTATTATCTCTTGTATCTTCCATGCACAAGGGATGTCACCATGTAACATCATAGAGTTGATTAGATTTAAAAGGTATATTAAACTACTATCCCCCAAGTGACTGATAAAAGAATATGGGATATTGTCACAGCCAGGAGCAGAGTCCTTGACATAGGACAAAACCCCTTTGAGTTCGGCTAATGAGAAAGGAGAACTAAGACCTGTCAGTTCCGTTGAGGAGGGGGTTGGCAGAAGTGTACTACCACATGGTACGTAAGGAGGGGCTAATCTATCTAGAAATTCTTCAGTTAATTGTTCCGGAATATGTTTGGGTGTGGATTCTTTGAATGCTGAGCGAAACCGGCGAATATGGGACCAAACAAGAGATACTGGAGTATTAGGTGATATTGTAGTGCAAAAACTTTTCCAACTTTCCCATTTCTTTTGTTTAAATAATTTCCGAGTACTATTGATATGATATGACAAGGTATTAAAGTTTTCAGTTGTAGAATTTAGCTTATATTTTATTTCAGCCTCCTTCCTTTTGGTAACTGCTATGGTACACTCCTGATCCCACCAGGGAGGAGATGGAATTTTACTTGGATGACCAGTTTTAGTGGGAAATACTTTATTAGCAGTGTTTATTAATAAAGATGTTAAAGCATTTGCACAAGTTGAAAGGTTATTTTTATCAATGTTTGGAAGTTCTTGTAAATCTTGTTCAACTTGTAACTTAAAAGTATTCCATTTCTCCTTAACCAATATATGTTTCAATCTTGGAGGATTCATATTTGGTTGTTTTAGTGGACTATTTAAGAAAGTAATTATAATTGGATAATGATCACTGCCATGTGTGGAACTAAGTGTAGTCCATGTTAAGGAAGAAGCAAGGCTAGGGGAGACAATGGATAAGTCGGGAACACTTCTACCCTCCTCTGGTTTGGTTCTACGAGTGATTTTGCCAGTATTAAGTAGACATAAATTATTAGTATGTAACATATCTAACATTTTACTGCCATAGTGATTAGACGTAGAGCTACCCCATGAGCAGTGTTGAACATTAAAATCTCCCATAACCACAATGGGTTTTGGTAGTGATTTTATAATATTTTCAATTTCATCATAAATGTGTGACACAGGATGAGGAATGTAGATTGAAACAAAACAGATATTATTTACAACAGCAGCAATTATTGAAAAATCATTACTATGATGAGGAATTGGAATGTGTTTAAAAAACAATGGATGTTTTATGAGCAAAGCTACACCACAACCAACAGAAGGGTCTAGCCCAAGCCGGTCTTCACGTACACATGAAAAGCCGGATAATTTAAAATTTAAACCTGGTTTAAGCCAGGTTTCTTGGAGAGCAACTACAAAGGGTTTATACTTATTAATTATATGAATTAAGTCAGATTTTTTACTGATTACACTTCTGCAATTCCATTGAACTACAGAGTTCATTCAGTTTATTTAAATTAACATAGTTTTTATCAGATTGTGCAGCGTTGGACGGTGAGGAAATAATATTACTATTAGACAATGTTTGAATGAGAGCAATTATAAGGTCTCTAATGGGTAAGTTAGAAAGTGAGTTGTCTGTATTGTTATTATTCAAAGCATTCCCATTGGGGGACGAAGGCATTCTAAAGTCATTTAATATTTCTTCATGAGCAGTTTTGTCATATCCTTTACTGATGTTTCGAGGAGATTTTGGTTTAATAAAAACTGTTTTTTTGTAAGAATTTCTTGTTTCATTTAATTTGCTACCAGTATTATTAGAGGGGTATACGAAATTGGAGATAGGTGGTGAAAGAGGAGAGGAAGCAAGAACATCTGCATATGACTTGTAAGAGGCAGGATGAAGCTTTAATGCCTCCGCATAAGAAATACAATTTTTTGCCATACTTTCTTTGATAGCCTTCTGCCTAAAAAATTCAGGGCAGTTCTTGCTGATGGCTGTATGTAAACCAGTACATAAGCAGCATCTTATTTCCTCTTCGTCGACTGTGCAATTATCTCCAGAATGTCCTGATCCACACTTAAAACATCTAGAAACAGATCTACATTGAGCTTTAATGTGGCCATAACGGCAGCATTTGTAGCATTGAATTGTTGGGAATATATACAAATTTACAGGTAAGGCATTATAGCATAAATACACTCTTTTTGGAAGAACCTGTCCATCAAAAGTCAGAACTATTGTTTCAATTGGAGAAAAATCTATTTTACCATTAACAGTTACTTTTTTCTTCAGTCGTCTGATTCTAAGAATATTACCACATCCTATGGGAACTGAAATATTGTTCATGATATCCTCCTCAGACCAATCTGCGGGGACACCTCTTACTACACCCATCCGGGTTATATTATGGGTGGGGATAAAAGCTTTGTAATTGTTCTGCTTTAGAAAGCTGCTATTTATGAAATTGTTGGCATCTAGAAAGTGAGAAAAAGAAATTGAAGCTTTGTTTCTTCCAATTTTTTTCAAACTACCATTTACAATGTTATTAAATGTATGCCTTTTTAAAAAACGCCCTAAAGCAACAGGATGTAATATAACATTTTCATCAGGGGATGTAAGTTCCCGTTGTATATAAACTATGTAAGGCGACGCATCTGAAGCTTGGTAAAGTAACCTAGCTACAGGGGTACGATCAGCAATTTGAGGGTTTTGGGAACCGGAAGTTTGGACGGATTGTGAAGGTTCAATCACCGAATTGTTTGGTAAATGTTGTTCTATATTTGTCGGAATATTACAATGACAGTCAGTTTCTGTAAGATCATTTACATCTGAGAGTTTCAGTTGACTTTTTCGTCTCTTTTTATTGCAGTGTTTGCACGTTTTTCTCGCAGAAGATCTTTGACGTTTTGGGTTTTTATTTGATTCAGAACAATCTGTATCAAATAAAGATCCCTCAGTATCCATGTCAGAGGTGTTAGAAATAGTAACAAAGTTAGTTGCCTGGGGGATAGTTCCCCCAGGGTCGTGGGCCCGTTGGGCCCGTTCATATGAGAAATATATTAAAAAACTTACCAGATATCCAACTATATACAAAAATTAATAGATATTATACAAAAATACAGTTAAATAAAGAAAATTTACACCCACTATCCAAAATAATTAATTTAAAATCAAAAAGCCAGAAAAAACACGACCGCCTTTCTTGAAGTTTCCCGCGCTTTTTCTACCATAGTAAAAGTATTGTTAGCGGAGAAGTTTTAAGCCCCCAGTACACGATGGCCGATCATGGTCGGCGACCATGACCAATACATCGTACATTGACACTTTTGACCGAACAAGTTTAAAAAGGTTCTTTTAAAAGTGTCAATGTACGATGTATTGGTCATGGTCGCCGACCATGGTCGGCCAACCTGTACTGGGGGCTTTACGCGTAGATGGCGCGCAGGTGCTCGCAGAGGGCGCTCGAGTGCACGCAGATGGCGCGCGGATAGCGCGATGGCGCGCGCACTATAAGACCGGCCGCAGAGCTCTTGCGGGGCTTTTTCTCTCTTCTGCATCGGGTCGCCGAGGTGTCGACAATCTACCATCAACTTCTGTCCATTTGTTCCTTGTAAAAGTGCCTACTCTTTGTTAGTTTCGGAATTCGGTTAAAATATGATTGTACGTTTTAGTTGAAGTTAGTTTCTAATAAAATTGTTGGTTTTTGTGAATAAATTTGTATGTTACCGTTCATTTTTCTTATCAATCCCTACTGATTCCTAAAAGTATATATATTCCATTAAAAAAAAAGTACTCAAGACCTGGCAGTGTGGCACGATGTCTTCGCCTGTCCACAAAAAAAAGGACGAATTTTTACTACTACTACTCCATTTATCTAAATCATAAATCATAAATCTTTATTTGCTTTTGATTGGGGTACAAATTTAAGATGTCACAGGTTTATAAGTTCGGCCCATTCAGCCATTTGTCAATAGCATGCAAATATTAAGTCCTATTGATTAGCATGTCAGTAAATAATTATATGAAAACAATGTCTTGTAGATACAAATGCACAAATATACACAAAAGCCCATATCAATAACAACAACAATGTTATAAAATATGTCGAGCTATACAATAATAATGTCACAAAAAAAATGTCAAAATTATAAATAAAATGTCTAAGGCCGAATGTCTCATTAACTTTGTCGAAAAAAAAAAACAAATATTATGGACTCTTATGCCCCCAGTACAGGTTGGCCGACCATGGTCGGCGACCATGACCAATACATCATACATTGACACTTTTGAACGAACAAGTTTAAAAAGGTTCTTTCAAAAGTGTCAATATACGATGTATTGGTCATGGTCGCCGACCATGATCGGCCATCGTGTACTGGGGGCATTAAATGACATAACAGGAAACGGAAATGTCATACCACACATAGAAGTACAAAAATAGTCAATAATGTACAGTGCCACAAACTTTGCTGTGCCGGTGGCCAAAATGTGAAACTAACGTGATTTTTTTTAATGTCATTTTGCTGTCAAGTTGATGTCCAACCATAGCGCTGCTGGCGGCTGAAGTTCTTAGAAGTCAGGGCCGGTTAAATTACTACAAAAAAAAGAAAAACGTACGTAGCGCCGCTGTCACCGGCACAGAAAAGGTTGTGGCACTGTAGGCTAAAGTATAGTTAAAATGTCAAATCAATAAGATAGGTATTAATTAAAAGTACAAGACAAAGTTTGAGATATGCTATAGCTCAATAATCAGTATTGTGTAGTGACTTGTGCTTTCTTTTGATGTGTAACAAAACAAAGTCAACGTGGCTCGTGACGTGGCAGAGCACATGTGAAAATGACGAGACGTTTTTAATAAAATCATGGAAGGTAGGTGTACAGCTCACTCATTACCCAGAAATTCTTTCACGCTGTAGAACATTTTTTCGAATAGCCAATTGTATAATGCTGTCTTAAATTTACTAAATGGTAGTTCTTTAATATTTTCAGGTATTCTATTGAAAATAGAAATGCACATCCCCCTAAAGCCCCCCTAAAGCCCCCAGTAGGATGGCCGATCATGTTGGCCGATCATGATGGGCCATCGTGTACAGGGGCAGTTTGCGTTGTTCACAGACGGCAATCACACGATAACCGGCCCTGTACACGATGGCCCATCATGGTCGGCCAACATGATCGGCCATCCTGTACTGGGGGCTTAAGATCTTTGTCCACTATTGCATTTGATCAAAAGAATACCACCCTTATTACCAAACTACTAAGGGTGGTATTCCTTTGATCAAATGCAATATTGGACAAAGATCTTTGATAAATGGAATACCACCTTTACTTAATATACTTATATAGTTTTACTATGCTATAGTGTGCCAATCTTTTCTGTTCCGGTGATTCTCTTTGGAACTAAAACAGTTTTCATACGACAGTCCATTTTGACAGGTAATTTCGTATTGCAAGTGGCTCCTCTGTCACGACTGTCACCGGAACAGAAAAACTTGTGGCACTATACTACTCACCTCCTACTCACTGTCTTGTCTGTCACTGTCTGTCACTGTCAGTCAGCTGTCAATGTCGGGGCAGGTCATGAAGTTCAAATTATATAGACTAGTCAAACTTCATGGGGCAGGTGTTTACAATTTTTGCCTGTTTTGTAATTTTTAGGTCAAATTTTCATATTTCATACATATTAGTTAGAATTAATTCTTTTATACAGTTAATTCGATTATTGTTTTAAGTGTAATATGACATCTTGTTGTGGTGATGAATTAATTTTTAACTCGGTTGTAAGTGAAGTTTTGGCTAGTAATTTAGAGCAAATTGCGTATTTATTCGATATTATCGCCAATTATTGGTTATTTTTCTTAGTGCTTGTTATAATTTTTACTCTTACTGTTAAAATTCGTAGTAAATGAATTAAAAATCCGTCTGTAGTAGAAGTTGGTAAAGAAAGAATAAGCTGGTGAAGGATCTGCTGTCCTCCAAGGTAATTTATCTATATTTCTATCTATCTATTAATACTTTAATTTTGATTAAGTGTCCTTGTTATAATAATCATGAATTTAATTTGATATCCATGTAGTTGACACAATTATGGTGAATAATTGATACAGTAAATCTTACAACTTAGGAATTCTGCATTACTACTATTGCAAATTAAACTTCTTAGTAATTAATGTGTTGTAAGGTTTACAACTCATCTGTTATTGGCTTTATGTTTTGACCTCTGGTATTTGAATTTTATTTGGATTTATAACACAAAACTAAAATACTATTGATTCTAATAAGCAAGGCAGAACATAATTAAAGTGATGTAACTAGTAATTTATTAATTCAGGCAATTGGGTGTCCGAAAAAAAATATTTGGTCATAAAATGGAAAGATACTTAATAACAAAACTATTTTTAGTTTTTATTTTCGTTCTCATTAAAAAGTTATATTAAATTAAAAATTCATTTTTGAACCGTTAACCTGCTGAGAGCTATTGCACAAACCCGAGCACATGTGACATCACAATGTTATTGCAACACAGAGGTGTGGTACAGAGACATTACAGATATTTCAATTCTTTTAACATTATGACATCACAAATATGGCTATCAATCGTGGTGCGTTTGTAATTGGGCATTTCTCCACTAAATGAAAAACCACTGTCCCAAGCTAATTTTAGGTAATAAATCTAAATATTTCTCAGTTTTTTGTATCAATAGCAACACAGTATCAGGTATTCTTGGTATACCACACCTTATTTAATAATTTAATATTGTATATTTTGAGTAAATGTTCTCAAACACCAGGAAATACAGTCCCCTGGTGTGCCCCTTTTCCAGAATTACAACTCTTGTTACCTATATTTAATTTTTTGCCGTTGATAAATGAATAAAAAATATCCAAACACATAAAAAAGACTGTACGCATCTTTATACATAACAATTATAATTTTATAATAGTATTTTAATCAAAATATCTGAGCTCAAATGCTGTCCTCAAATTATAAACAGTCCTCTGTTAAAGTTTAAAACCGCGCCAAAGTCGAATTTTGTTTTCGCGCGAAACATTTAGATTGTGATACAGAATGCAATCGGTGTTAACTTTGTTCGGGTTTCAGTTAAGCAGGTAGCCGCTATTTTATTTAGTGCTACAACCGCATTTACTGGTGAACCACGCGTCTTTGTTGTTAGTACAACAGTCCACTGGCAAGTCTTTTTTTGTCCAATTTAAGAGTTTTAATTATGACAATCTGTTTAAAATAATTGTTAATCTAGTATGTAGCTACATCGGTTTCGTTTATTTGATATATGTTTAAATGATTTAGCTGTTTTATTAAATATTCATGTAAAAATGACAGTCCCCTGACCAACAGTCCCCTGCCATTTTCATAGTACAGATCCAAGACAGTGCTATATCGTATAAGAGACTTCAAAATTCAAAAATCAATATCTCATCTTTGGAACTTCACTATTCTGAAACCGAAGTGATAATAAAAATGAAAATCATGTAAACGTTATTTTACTATTGAGTAAGTAAGTAGTATTACGATAGATTTAATTTCTGTTTGTGGTACGCCCAGTCGCCCGTATAAAAGGGCCCATCATCCTCTAGTAGTAATAACTCTGGTCTAATCAGCTATCAGACTTTCTGTCGTTTACGTAATAACCAATAACACTTGTTTATTTTTCATATAAACATTCCCCTGGATGGGTACAACAGTCCCCTGTCACGGTTTTGGATAAAGTTAGAGTTGCTATTTATTTAAATGACTTAGCGGAGAGAGCTATCTGTTACATAGTAACTATTTAGTCATCTGTGCCACAGCTTCTTGTGACCGCCACGCCACCGGCCACCAACGCCGACACAAAATAGTGCAAGCAATTGGGTTATAAAAAGTAGCGGCCACCGACCGCAAATTTCTACTACCGGCCACAAGCCACAACTCCACAAGTGTCTCACGCGCGCTTCAGCTACCTGGCCGGCCACTTAGCCACTTACTGCAAGCAAATGGGTTAAGGCGCTACTCGGAAAAAGTATGGACTTTTTGATTTAAAACTATTGGACGATTACAGTTGTTACAAATCTGGTAATAAGATATATATTTCTTCATACCTTTATCTAGAATCGTATAGTTTCAGAAACACGATTTTATGATTTTGCCTCGACACTTTTTATTTCCGAAAATACCTCTAAATAATAAGAAATATCAAGATTATTCTTAAATGGGGATACATATACTATTGAAAATTGGTTTAATTAGTGGACACCAATAATATTTAGGATCGTATAGAAGCATTTTTTTAAACTCGCTATAGTTTTTGAATACGAAGTGATTTTGTCTTTTTTTGGCGTAATCGGCAAAATCGGTCTCGCTCCCGCGCGCGTCGTTTTCTCATTGCTATCTCGCTTTAGCATAATTTTTCCGAGTATCGCCTTAAGGCGATGATTCCCGACCGAAATAGGCACGCTAACGCTTGCTCGGCCGCGCGCAATACACTTCACGCGGACCACAGACTAATAGGGATACCTACGTCAGCGGCAGCCGGCAGTGAACTGTGAACTCGCGAGCGCCCCGCGAATCGAAAATCATAAAATTCAATAAAAAATTAAATAAAAATAAATTTAAATTTTTGACGGCCAGAATCCCTCGGCTATTCAAAGACAATTATTTTCGTATATTTTTCATTAACTAAAACCAAGTATACCTACTTCAAGTAATAGGATATTTGGATTAAAATTAGACCGATATTTGGGATTTTATTTGACACAGTTAAATAACACCAATCGAAAAAAAAAACGGCCGGAAGCACTAGATAAATAACTGTAAAATAACATATATTTTTTTCCAAATTTTGAGTACTTTGTGGTTTGCAAGTAATCCATAATTTAAAATACCCTATGTTCGGGAATCGGCGCGTTATAAAAAGTGGCGGTCACCGACACCGATCGCAAGTGTCTGTCTACTACCGGCCAGTAGGTCTAGCACAACTAAGCGCGACTCTTTGTCGCACTCCTTTCAACCAATCAGCAGTCACGCCCGCGACTCTTTCTCGCTCGAGTTGCGCTCAAGTTGTGCTAGCCCTACTGGTCACAAGAAGCGAGTGGCAACGATTTGTAGCATGTGGCGACCACCAGCGTCACCGTGTGCGCCCTGTGTGGCGAGTTCGTATAAAATGTATGAAAACTACAGGAAAAAGACCGGTGGTGTGGTGGCGTTTTGTGGGTTGTGTTGTGGTTCGTGGCCCGTATGTGGCCAGGGTAAATTGATAGATAGATACATAAACACTTTATTGCTCACACAAAGATACAGGTACATAAACGCAAAGGCGGTCTTATCGCTAAGAGCGATCTCTTCCAGACAACCTTTGAGGCATAGGAAAATTAACTAAGAGCGAGTAGTAGTGCACCAGCAACATACAATTCATTAATTTGAATTTAAAAATAAATGAATATAATAATAATAACAAATAAATAAGTCTAATAATATCTAGTCTAATAATAATATCTATCTCATAAACTACTTGCGAAAAATTTATTACCCACATTAATTATTATAATGTTTTTGCCTTCGATCAACAATAACACAGGTTTTTTGCTAACAGGAACTAGATTTACATAGAGTTTTAATAATACTTACATATTTTTTATCATAAATAAGGGTGGTATTCCACTTATCAAAGATCTTTGTCCAATATACATTTGATCAAAGAATTTATCAATGAAACCATTTATGAAATCGTCCTCGTCCAATTTCTTTGATCTAATATTTTATTTTATTTATTCATTCTAATTACAATGGCAGATAGTGCCACTTACAGTAACTAGTAAATTACACACACATAATTAAAGTGATAAGTGGAATACCACCCTAAGTATGACAAAAGTCCCTAAATTGGACAATTTGCATCTTTTTTCGAAGATTTATGTTCAAGAATATACAGAAGTAGGTACTTTTTATTTAATCGGCATTAAGGAACATTTTCCCACGGTCTCATGAATTTATTGATTTGATTGGTCGGGCTGCGGCTGCGGTCTAATACCGGTCGTCGAACGAAAGTGAGCGCGCCCGGGTGAACGGCGCTAGTTTATCGCACTAATATTACCTCATTCGACGCGACTACTTTTTCACTTTCTTACAGGCAGAAAGCGTGAAGTGTGTGACATTTGTATGTTTATTCAAACTCAACTTCTAACTGACCACTCGAGGGCTAAATTGTGATTGTGTTGTGACACACACGCTACATCTCGGCAATCTGTTTCTAGTTCTAGTAGACCAAAACCTGTTTCCACACAAAACCTCGTTTCTGCCGTGCTTAATAGTTGTCTAGTATGTACTTTGAATGTGTGCGTTCAAGCGGTTTTAATAAAATTTAATTGAAAAGTTATGATTACTCTTTCTTTATGCCAAAAATAGTTCTAACGGGTGTCCCAAAAGTAGGTATAGGATGATTTGTCTCAATAAAACGCGAATGGATTGGAATTTCTTCGTAGTTTTATTTTTATTTTAAAGAAGAGACTTGTACAATTTTATCTGTATAGAATATCTGCTAAATGGCCGCCACGGGCATTTTTGCTGTGTGTAAGTTTTTCATGCCACTTTCACACATTTCGCTGCTAATTTCACCAATAACTCGGCGAATATTTTGTCTATATTGTCTATGTTTTTGTTGATCGTTGTTGTAGACTTTATCTTTGACGTAGCCCCAAAGAAAGAAATCTAGTGGCATCAGATGGCAAGATCTCGGTGGCCAATTGATATCACCTCTTCTTGAAATTACGAGATTTTTCGACCTTTCGACGAGTGTTTGTAATGAGGAATTTTCCAAAAGGTATCGTAAGCTTATTTCAAATAGGTGCAAGAGATGGCGCTAGCAAAACTTTTCTTTTTTTTTTAATAACAATACCTTGTACGTTTGTCAGCCTGCGCAAAACAAAATAAAATTTTAAAATGTAAATAAATAAGTAAATAATCTTGTTATATAAGGTTTTATTTCTAAATTACTACTTTTAGGATATGACTTAAAGTTCAACCGTAGGTTTTTATCCATACTTCGCTATTTTTGTTGTACCTATAAAAATTTACAATAACTGTCAAGTTGAAAAGTTTGTTCAAGTTTGTTTTTGCATCTAGAGAATGAAAATTCAGTACATAGGTACTAACTTCTTAATTAATTTGAGCTATTAATTTCAACTTTTTCATGAAAATGCCACTTTTTCCACATTTTCTTTTCTTTCTGACATTAACAGTTATTTAAATTAAAATATAATCACAAAATTCGTGAAACAATACATTCAACTTTCCCGTAAACTGGGGAACGCAAAAAAACATACCATATAGTGTGCCAATCTTTTCTGTTCCGGATATTCTCTTTGGAACTAAAACAGTTTTCATACGACAGTCCATTTTGACAGGTAATTTCGTATTGCAAGTGGCTCCTCTGTCACGACTGTCACCGGAACAGAAAAGCTTGTGGCACTATACATGAAAATTAAGAAAAAAAAGAAAAGTGATCGCAGCGACATCTATTGAGCATAATAGAACCTACTGGAAAACTTCTCATTGATCGTGAATTTTCGTTAAATATTTGTATAACTTCTATGCGCTGTTTTAGGGCGACTTTCATCACTGATATTTAAACGTGATTAACGCTAAACGTGTTTAATTACATAGTTCTGCCTCTGTCATCTGTTTGAATGTGACAGGGACAGAAATACGTTTTAAACATGTTTAGCGTTAATCGCGTTTAAATATCATTGGTGAAATCGGGCCTTATTGTGAAACGATTAATTTTACATGTGTCAAGATGACGTATGACAAATTTCAACCCGCCATCTTGAATATTTCGGAAATAGCGCGAAATTCAAATCCTATACGTAGGTACTTTTGGGACACCCTTTATTATCTAGATGTGAAAAGCTAAGGTTACACACGTAAATATATATCGTAGGGATTTATCTGTGCAAATCAATTTGCACAGTTTTATCGATCGTGTGTATGATAAATCGTTGCAGATAATTGTTCGTCGGCGGCAGTTGCAATTTTCATCAGATTTTTTTAGATAGCTGTCTTTTGTCCTGCGATCTGTTTCTTCAACATTTAGCTGGATTTTAAGTAGCTAATTGAAATAAAGGGCGTGCATGGCACAGTATTCAATGATATGTTCAAATAGGTGCTATATCTCAATCCTCATGCAATCAGGTCTTGAGGAGCAAACCTTTTCAGCCTTTTAAAGGTAGAGTTTAGCTCTATTCTCATCAACTTCCTAGCCAAAACGTTTGGATAAAGATATAGGTAGTCATTTTGAATAATTTAGAAGCGAGTTTTTTATTTCCTCTTTGACGGAGTCAACTTTCAGGTCTTTGTGAAGCTGCGTGTTCGTGATGTACCAAGGTGCTCCAGTAATAATTAGCAGGGTCTTTGATTGGAACCGCTGTAAGATCTCTATGTTGGATGATTATGCTGTTCCCCACAGCTGAATGCCTTACATCCAAATGGGCTTTAGGATGCTTTTATAGAGAAAAAGCTTGTTTTCTATACTAAGTTGCCTTACATCCAAATGGGCTTTAGGATGCTTTTATAGAGAAAAAGCTTGTTTTCTATACTAAGTTGTGACTTTCGACACATTAGCCATTGCAGCTTGCGGAGTTGCAGATCAAGTGCTTTTCTTTTTGTTTGGATATGCTTTATCCACGTCAGTCTACGGTCCAAATATACGCCGAAGTATCGTTCGTCATTAGATTGTGGTATTTTGATTTGATTGAGCTCGACTTCGGGACATGTATCACGCCGCAAACTAAATGTATCTAACGTGCACAGATTTGGTTTCATTAGCCTTTGTTCTCCAGTCTTTTAGCCAGCGAGATAGCTCGTCTAGGTTTCTTTGTAGCTTGGCAAATGCTCTAGTAGCTGTTTTGTCGACTGCTAACACCGCAGTATCTTCGGCATAATGTCCATGTCAGAACGTGTTCTGAATTCGGTAAGCGGTTGCGTAGATCAGGTAGGGTATTAGACCCTTCCCTGAGGGACCCCAGCCTTTATTTCGTGCAGTCCGTGAGGCAGATAAATCGTTGTTTTGCGTTTGCTCCATTTTAACGTCGCGTGTGGATGGCGGTTGCTCGTTTCGTTCGGCACTCGGCAATACGTCTCTCATCATTTT
Organism: Crambus lathoniellus; assembly: GCA_949710035.1. Taxonomy (NCBI): domain Eukaryota; kingdom Metazoa; phylum Arthropoda; class Insecta; order Lepidoptera; family Crambidae; genus Crambus; species Crambus lathoniellus. The sequence goes on from OX453298.1 coordinate 4,507,595, forward strand.
CCATCGTCGTGGATGACGTACCTGTATTTCTTGCGCGAGCTTCCGCGGAGAACTGACGATCGACGTCGCAGATATCGGTGGCGTATGGAGACACAGGGGTGTTCGATTTAACTGCACAGTCTGAAATCGCTACGATATATCGTTCGTTACGTGTGTAACTAGCATAACAGACAGTCGCAGCTTTACATGTATGTGATGGTGTCTAAATTTTTATTTATTATTTATAGCCTGACCAGAAAAATAAAAAACCTCGCCGTGTTGCGGAAATTCTATAGATTTTGACATTTGTAACAATGAAGACGCGAAAGTGGCTCTTCAAGCCAGGTTTTTTTATTTTTCTGGTCAGGCTTTACATTTATAATGTTAGTATGGATTAATGCAATCCAATCATAATAAATAACCAGTTATTGTACGCAGTTACCTATACAGGGTGTTTGTTTAAAGATGGGACACACTGGGGGTGAAAGTACCCATCAATACAAACAACTTTCACTATGATCAGGGGGGTGTCACTCCGCAGTTTAGGTACGTTCGGCCGGCGCGCCTGCCGGGCAGGCGTATGGCAGAAGGATGCCGCTCGGCTCGTACACTCCACGTTCGCGCGTAGAACGATCGATCATTTCTGTGATTTTTGTGCACCGAACAATGACTTATAAATGTTCCTATAATCCGTATATAAGATACTGTTGTGTTTACGGGTGTCTAAATAAAAGAAATAACAAAAGAAACAACAAAACCGAACCCTCAAGTCGCTCGCACGCAACCCTAACCAGCGAGCGAGCTGTTTGAGACATTCATAGAAATAAAAACGCTCGCGCGTAGATATTGGGTACAGTTTTGCTTGCATGCGCGAACTCTAGGTTATTATAACAATAGGTAAGCGATGACAAAGCAACCGGAATTGGACTTTATTTCCACGCAGAAAGATTTCTTTTTATTTGAATGAGCTTGCAGAGTGAGTCTTCTGTGCCTTAGCACTATTATTTATTCTGTGCTATGATACCAAGTTCTACAATGCGAAAAAAAAATCAGCTGTTCCATACATTTTAGCCCATTCGGTATTGCACTTGTGTTGGTATAAAACAGACGATGTTTTTCGCGATGTCGTACTTGGTCCTATAATAAAAGTTGTTTGTATTGGTGGCTACTTTCCCCCCCTGAAGTATGACCCATCTTTAAACAAACATTCTGTATAAAGTCCAGATCGCTCCAGACGAACACTCGTGCTAACATTTTGCAGTCCTCATAGTTACGATGGGTTAAAAAGAAACACTTCTACCAATCAACATCAATATACACGATTGGATAGTCAAAGACAGTTTTACAGAAAGGACAGGGCGATCAATTTGTCATTTGCAATTTGTATAATGTCAATCTGTCTCAATCATAATGTTTGGGTTGGTTTCGACGCAAGTAATAATGCACCTAGCGTTATTACAATTCTCAGAATCGACGCTAATGAATCTGTTGTTGGTCTGGTTTTTAGGGAAATGGTTCGCGCTACAGGATCCTTAATTATAAGGCAGCGTGTTTAATTTCGTTTTATACAAAGGTAGAAAAATTATATACAATTTTAAATCAGTCGGTTGTCGTTCCTTCTCGTAGTCAAGAAATAAAATTACATACAGACTTTTTAGTTGAAATTAAAAATAACTGAGATTGCACACGTAGACGATCGATGTCCTTTTATGGCGGAAATACACTGTTCACTTTTGCCTTTCAATTTGGATGAAGCAACCAAATTGAACAATGTAAACGTAAAACTGAATCATTCAATGTCAATGTGCGCCTGTATTTATGCACCTTTCAACCAAAGTGAATCAATTTGGTTGAACCGTGTAATATTAGCATTAATAGGTAGGAGGCGCGGGTTCGAATCCCACCTGAAAGCTACTTATAGGACTCGTGGTATTTTACTATCACATTTTTCAATTGCATTGTGAATGCATAAAAATAATTTAAAGTCTCAACCCCCCTTATTACAAAACGTGGACTAAAATAGTCCTGGTTTAAAACTGGTACTAAACTGGTGCTGTCACTTTCATTTTCCAAATGAAAGACAAAATTAGCATGAATTTTAAACCAGGTCTAACTTTAGTCCACGTTTTGTAATAAGGGGGATAGAGTCCAATATTGTTAAATTCATTATTTCTTTAAAGAGATAAAAAATATGATTTAATAAACAAAAATCAGATTTTAAAAGAGCCCCTCAATTCTTCGACGTAAACAAGGCTTTCGTTTTTCATTAGATAACATTTTTGACCTGAATATTAGTCAATATTTTTATTTGAAAATAGCACTAAGATATATTTAATCGTAAGTTTTAGTTTTAGTTCACTTTTAGTACTTATTTCTTGTATTAAGTAGGTAGAGCACTGTCTTATTTTAGCGGAGCTCAATTTAAAAGCTGTTTCACAAAGAATATATCAGGTAAGGTACCTACCAAATACTTTGTAACATCTCATATTCGTATTGAATTATTTACATTTAAAAAGATTTATTAAAATGAAGTCGGCTGCTCTTGCTGTCGCCGATGGGATAAATATTGTTTCAGGTCATCAGATAAATAAAACATTAAAGCCATTATCATATTCGGTGCCGTTACTTCGGCACGCTAGGCGAAAAGATATCCATCTAGAAAAAATAAACGTGTTTAGAATTGGCAATGTCGTTCTGGGTTTTACAAAAAACTTATAGAATTAATCGCAAAAAAGAAAGAATAAATTAACCTGAGATTTTAAATTATTTTTATGCATTCACAATGCAATTCTGTAAGTATAGGAAAAATGTGATAGTAAAAAACCACTAGCCCTATATTAAGTTGCTTTCATGTGGGATTCGAACCCACGCCTCCGGGAATCCGGCCCAATGATCAGACCAAGCTACCGAAAGGCTTAAGTATACCTACGTAAAAGAGTTTCCTCACATTGATAAAGCAACGCTACCTGGCCTACAGTGTTAACAAGTGATAGCAAAATTCGACGACTCGTGTAAGCCTTTCGGTAGCTTAGTTTGTCAGAGCATCGGGCCGGATTTCGGGAGGCGCGAGTTCGAATCCCGCCTGAAAGCTTCTTACTGGGCTCGTGGTATTTTACTATTACATTATTCCTATAGTTAATTAACCTGCTCTGTTTAACTTTCTTTCAATGTACGAAACTTACCATGAAAACAGAATTTTAACCGCCCCTCTGTGGTCTAGTGGTACACATCCACCGGTACCAGACCCAGAGGTCCCGGGTTCGATTTGATTCCCAGTGGGGGTACATATTGTATTCGGTTTGGTTGGTGGTACGGCTTATTCTAAGTCCTACCACCATCTTATCTAAGTCTGACGCCATAACAACGATGTTTTCAGCATTATTGTGTTCCGGCAGTTAGAGGCCAGTTCCCCAGCCTTATCATTAAACATTAAACAGGTCTGATGAAGGCTAAGGGTACGTTTCTACAGCAGCGGAGCTGAGCTTTGTTTCCATACATTTGACGTGAGCGGTGTCAGCTCAACTGTCAGTCAAATGTATGGAAACACAGCTCACCTTCGCGAGCTCAGTCAGATAAGGTTATGTGTTACATCAAACTCATGCATTGCGGTCTTTCAAATAGTCTTTATAATATTCTTTGCTCATGCATGACTCATGAGCACATGAGAGATTTTTTGAACTTTGAATTTTATATATATACTAGCTTTTGCCCGCGACTTCGTTCGCGTGATTAGGATAGTTGTGCGTTTATTTTAAAAGTTACGGATTACCAATATAAGTATCAAGAAAGCTCCCCTTTAAAAATGGTGTCTCTACCTTCAACCTAAATGGAAATTCCTTTACATACTGAAACACCTTGTAGCACGGAATTTTCCAAAACGCTTTTTAGTGCTCACCTACACCATGGAAGGAATCTACCCTCTAAAAATGGTGCCTCTGCCTTCAGCCCTATTCAAATCCCCATACAAACTGGAACATCCTGTAGCATCCTGTATAACGGGAATTTTCCTAAACCCATTCTTAGTTCTCACATACATCATGAAAGGTATCTACCCTCCAAAAATAATGTCTCTACCGTCATCCCTATACAAATCCCCATACAAACTGTAACATCCTGTAGCACCCTGTATAACGGGAATTTTCCAAAACCCTTTCTTAATGCTCACCTACACCATGAAAGGTATCTACCCTCCAAAAATGGTGTCTCTTCTCCTTCTTCAACCATATACAAATTCTCATACAAACTTAATAACCTGTAGCACCCTGTATAACGGGATTTTTTTTAAATCCTTTCTTAGTGCTCATCTACATCATGAAAGGTATCTACCCTCTAAAAATGGTGTCTCTACCTTCAGCCGTTAGGGCTCTACGCCTATGCCAACAATGAATGAACAGTCAATCAATTCAGAGTTTTATATGTATAGATAGATAGATCAACCTGTCTTACATTAAGCAGTGAAAATTTTACACATTTTGTTTTTTCGAGTTTAATGATAAATTATTGCTATGAAACCTAATGCGCAACTTTAGATAAAGTTTCCCTTATAATTATTTTACTCTTTGGATAAAGTTACTACGTCAGAACAAGAATTATTACCTCTGTCAACTTGTACTTTTGTAAGAAGTGTAAAATGACTATGAACAAACAGTATTAGTTAGTAGGTAGTAGAATGGGTGCCAGATAAGTCTGCGCGCGGTCGAAATCGAATAAATCTTTTCCTTAACCCAAGAACAAAACATGTAGGTACTGTAACTAGCGCCAAAAACGCACCGGTCATGCGCAGAGTTATCTGACACTGACTGACTACAGAAGAGTGATCAAAAGCAAAAGAACTAAAGAAATACTACGAAGGTACCTAACCAAACATCTAGCATGCTAGAAAAAGTGGAGAAAGTTTTACTACGGAAATAGCAAAAATCGGAAGTAGGTAAGTACTTGCGCGTTTTGCAAAATTATTACCTATTATTAAAAATACGGGTAGGTACGTAAAAAAATAAAATTTAACATTAAGGGAAATGCTTTGTTTGCACTATTTAGGTACGAATTGTGAATGTGATATGTTTTATTTTATGTATTGCATATTTCACTTTATATTGAAGTAAAAGAATTGATGTGAACTGGTAATAAAAGCCATGGAACATTCGCAAATGTAACTTGTTGAATAGATATTCAATTTATTGTAATTTTTCAACTTATCTAATCTAATATTATAAAACTGAAAAGTTTGTACGCTTTGAAAAGCTTTTGCATTTAAAAAACTGCATCTGCATTCTTGAAGAAAGATAGTTCATTAAACATCATATTCATGCTAGTAGAGAATGTCTTATATTATACTAGCTTTCCGCCCGCGGCTTCGCCCGCGTGGACTTCACGACGTAATCCCGCGGGAATGTGATATTTTTCCGGGATAAAAAGTAGTCTATGTTCCTCTCCAGGCTACAAAGTATCTGTGTGCCAAATTCCAGCCAAATCCGTTTAGCCGTTTTGGCGTGATTGAGTAACAAACATACAAACATCCAAACATCTAAACTTTCACATTTATAATATTAAGTAGGATTATTGCATTAAGTCTGCCATATGCTTTAAAAAAAAAATGCTACGGATCCTTATTTTACACCAGATTTTACACGGACAAAGTCGCAGACGGCGGTTAGCCCTAAGATATAGAGCGTCCATGCCCTCGTATCACTATTTATGACTGAGTAGAGTGTTGTAAGGTTGTATGTTGAGAACCCCCATGTCTGTGACATGGGTTGATTAGGTGCACATAACACTTTATGTAACGACTCGCACATAATCTGCTTTATATTCTACATTAATATTAACAGTGTACCGAGCGTCATAACACTGATATTTTACTTACAGAACTGATTCAATGAATATATTGACTTTCAGCGATTCGCTTTTAAAATTCAATCTGTTTGAGATAACACTGCCTGTTGCTTCGTGTTTAAAGATTCGGTATTGCGTCGTTGTTATAAGCATGCGATGAGATAGAATTCTTTGGTAATAGTTATAAAGTGATGAGGAATAGAGAAAATTAAATTTGTGACATGTGGAACAACGTACTATAATTAAATAAAATATTAGAAAAGATTCCGTTTTTCATACTTACATACTCTGATTTCGTATTAATTGTTTAACGTAAGTTAACGCAACACACTTAGTTAAATCATATTAAATGAAAATTTCATTTTCATGAAGTTCTAGCGGCAACATTTTTTTTAGGCTCATTGATGGCTTATTGGCTTTTTTTGTACAGCAATATTATAGCTATAACCTACGTTTTTCAATGAGTTTGTATTCTGCTATCATGTGTCGTGATATGTTATTTAAACAGTAGGTATAATAATATGCCTTTTTACCCGACTGCGACAAAAGGAGGGTTCGATATTCCCTGCTACAGCCTAAGTTTGAAGAATTTTAGTGTCTGAGGTGTCATTAGATTCGTCTTGATAGCGCGAGTGACATTGTGTAGGTACCTACAAAAAAAAATAAACAAAATGGCAGAATTTTGATGGCATATTGCAATATTTAAAAAAAACTACCAATCCCATCGAGTGGGCGTATCAAAATGAAAGGTTTTCAATAGCGATTCCATAAATATAGCTATGTCACCGGAAAATAACAACAACCGCAAATTTATAAATTTCATAGGAAATTTATAAATTTACGGAAGTCCTGTAGAACACGTGATAGGTGATAGGTTAGAAATTTAATTCGATCGCGAAGCGCAGCGAAGCGATTGTCTTAAATTTCGTGGTTATTTTTTGTTTAGGAAATTTATAAATTTGCGGTTTTTGTTATTTTCCGGTGACATATAGGTCCCGTGGTCAGGGGACCTTTTAAATTATAAGTGTTTCACCGAACGGTCCCCTGACTGCAATGAGAAATTAAGGAGTTTATTTTTCCCTTTTTAATCGTTATTTTTTTCTGTAAAGCAATATTGCTGTAGCAATGACCAACGTTTTTTTACTATCCCTCGTCATATGTTATTTAAACGTTATTTGGTCTAATCAATGCTTGGTGTTTAGCTTTTAATATCATTGAGAAGTGCGTAAAATTTTAATGAAATTAGACGTAAGTAAGTACTGGATTAGTTTTATTTGTAACACCAATATTTTGTATTTAGTGGCAATTGCATGAATCGAGAGCATTTATTGAATTAAACAGTGTATTCAGGAGTAAAATTATTTAGACTTTAAAACAATATTAACTGATTCAAAGATAATCGTTCTTGCTACTTTCTGCACGATTTTCGAAAACTAGTGTGTAAGACAGACACCTTAAAATCTGTTGTCAGTTTTCAACTGATAGAAGCCTGTATTTTCGTCCTGCACATTTGTGAATTATTTTGAGATAATTCTACAAAATTCGTATATAACTTATCTAACATATCGAATATTTTATTAATTTTGTAGAGATTTTCTATGTTAACTTTATTTAGTTTTGTTTTCAAAGACAATTACATGGGTGTGTTTAAGATATATTGACGTAGACTGATTACTATTGATGAGATGAGTCGGAAAAGTCTGCCTTTCGTAGAGTAAAAGGACTGTGGAAAACCAAAAGGTGTTCGTGTCGACATTAGTTTATGACATAAAAGTGAGACTAATGATTTGTTTGAAGTGGTAGTTGAAATAGTCTCGGCGCGAGTCAGTCAGAGGAGCCGCGGAGTGACGTAAGTGAGCGGTCTATTCGGCAGGCTTTTCGGCGGGGCCCCCACCAGCTCTTTGTTTACACGGCACGGCGCGCCGGCCGCACTCCGCACCGGCCAGCACGCGGGCCGAACGTACCACGCCGACTCCCGCGCCACCACCCTCCGCACACCATTCATAAATAATGCCCCGGAGTACTGAGGCCTCACCCAACTGCCACCTCTAACTAGAGCCACCAGAAAAAAAAAACTGAAACATCACGATCTAACCATTCCGCCGCCCGTGGACTCTAGATCATAATCGCGGAAATTAGTCGTGCATCAGGTGTGTGCTAAGGATCCGATCTCGCCGAATATAATCGTAAGTGATTGCGGACTTTTTCTTGTTTTTTTTTTGCAATCGATTTCGACTTGTTTTTTGAATGTGTTGTAATATTAACGACATCTAATGTTTGGTTTCATATAACATTAACTTTTTTGTTGGAGAATACGTCGGTTTTGTGTATTAAAGTTTTTGTCGGTGCCTTGCCTTGTTTAATTCGGTTCTTTTGACTGTAGAGGCACTTTTTTATGTCACCGTCTGGACATTCAGTTCGTTCTTTCTTCATATGAACCGGTCCGGGTATTTTTCTTTTAATTTAAGCCGGTGTAATAAAATTAACATATCGATGTCAGGGATCGGCGCACGTGAACACCACGCGTACATTTTGTTATTAGGGAATGTTTTAAAGCAAGAACGAATGTGTTTTGATACGGTCACTATTTTTAGGCAAACCTGTTCTGTTCGATCCTTGTAGTGTTCATATTTTGTTAGTACAAAGTTCGTTATAAAAACAATTTAAACATGATTTTGTACTACGCACTATATAGAAAAATTATACAACTAAATAATACTTAAGATATAAAGATGTATCAGATACAGTAAGTTATTTACGAACAGTTGCAGTTGTGTTGTGTCAACATCGCGTTTACTGTTTACTCACGCGTGATCAGAACTTTGCTATCTCTGTTCATTGATAAGGGCGCTAGCCCAAGAATATTAATGGGACGAAGTAAGTAATATAGACTGAGATTTTTTTGAATATTCCAAAATTTCTGTGGGTATAAAAATCTCTACATTCGAGAGTCATACGAGACTCGTTCGTGTTATCCTGTAATGTTTCCCTTACAGACGACCTCCAGACAGTCGACCTTTACTCCTAAGGGTTTCTGATTGTATTATTGTTCCCAAACAATCGCTCTATTGTGTACTGGTTTCGTGTATAATAAAAAGCCATTTAATTCTGGATACGTGTTGGCAGAAGTATATTTATAATTATATTTAAAAAAAGTTGGGATCGTCAATTATAGATACTTAATAATGTTGTTATTGCACGCCAGAAGATTATGATTAATGCAATGACATAATGCATTACTAGATACCTACGTGAATTACCCAGTTTTTAGAGTTCTTAGACGTTGATCATTTCTATCTTGACCTTGAGGGTCTATTCATGTTCGTGGTGAAGAATCGATTTGAAATGCTTAGTTAACATTACATTTTACTGTAGCAATTGTAAATATCTTGACCAAGAATCCAGAATACCTCAAAAACCAATAGTTTTTTTCAATTTTCTACCAAAGCATATGGCGTTCAGTTAATCAGGTCAATTAGAAAAAACATTCCATAAAATTGGAGTCTTTCCTTGGAAGTATTCCAACTGAGGCCCTAATGTGGTACCATTTTGGCGTCTCCACAAGGTTGTGAGAAACAATAAAACGTTTTTGAAAAAAAAATGTAACCGCCTTCAAAACGGATCTTCAAACAAAAATTAACTAACACTAAAAAACGAAAAAAATAATAAGATTTTTTAATTCAAAGGACGTTGATATGATTGTGACTTTTTCTAATTTATCTTGGTACTTACTGAACTGTTTGAAGTCGGTGCCGTCTAATAGGTATTGAGGTAAATACGTCCTAAACCTCACGCTTGAGACCGGGTTTTTTTAAAATATGTTTGTTATTTCACTCAGTATATTTCGTTCTTATTCTTTTTGGCTTCTTTTTGGCTTGGCACCGACTTCAAACAGTTCAGTAAGTACCAAGATAAATTAGAAAAAGTCACAATCATATCAACGTCCTTTGAATTAAAAAATCTTATTATTTTTTTCGTTTTTTAGTGTTAGTTAATTTTTGTTTGAAGATCCGTTTTGAAGGCGGTTACATTTTTTTTTCAAAAACGTTTTATTTTTCGATTTTTAGTGAAGTAGCTTAAGAAACTACATAGTGATTATGATAAATTGTTGTAAATATCCTATCCGTTACGGAATTCAGCTTTCCATCTTCAGCTACTTAGATAACTTGAAGGAATACATCTGAAGGTCCATTCGTGCATATGGTATTTATAAAACATCATATAACTCCTAACTGTTGAGGAGTTTCACCTTTCATCATCAGCTCACCCTAATAACCTGAAAGAATATAACTATTGGTCCATACGTACGATTAATACTTAAAGAAATATTCTCCAGCTCCTAACCGTTTAGGAGTTTTAGCTTCTATCACCGGCTCATCACTATGAGATGATGACTACCAGATGCAAATACTTGACTAACTTCAAAAATAAATGTAACGCATAAGGCTTGCCTATATTTGAGAATTTCTCTCAATTTTCTTGGGATTTTATCTCCTGGTCCTGACTTGGTGAAAATAAGATCAGGTCAGAAGTACCATCTTTCGAAAAAAAATTAATTTTGAAAGTGATCCCCAATTTGATGAAAATATGAAATCATCCATATAACCAAATAAAGTCTCAATACACATTATTCAGGATAACTCCTGAACTTCTTGTCAGTTCTTGATGAAATTTGAATGGGACCACACGAGAACCGTCACCTTTTAAATAAAAAAAGAATTATCCAAATTGGTTCATTAACTAAAAAGTTAGCAAGTGAGGTAACACACATAAAAAATAAAAAAAAATAAAAAAAAAAATATACAGTCGAATTGATAACCTCCTCCTTTTTTTGAAGTCGGTTAAAAAGTAATTTTTACCATGTTAGTAAAGTGACTCTAAACTCATTCACTTAAGTAGTTAGTTAACTATATTTTAACATAAAACATTATTGAGAGTCAATCATGTTTTGTGATTACAAATATATTTTTTGGTCCTTCGAACATGTTTGTTAGGTGAATATTTAAAAAAAAGTAAAAGCTTTGGCATTATGCATAGTTATCTAGTTGGCAGATAACTTGAATGTCAATTAGTTGTAACTACTTTTCAGAGATGCTTGGGGTTGAGCGTGTCTCGGGAGATAAGGGCGCCCTTATCGGTTATTGACTGAGACCTGACATCCAGTTATCTCTCTTTAATTGTTTCGAAATAACAGCTGCGTAACTTTTTACAGTACAACGCTTTATAAAAATATTTCAACAACATGAGCGCTTCTTTTACCATTATCAAAAAAGTTTTATCTTTAACACTCTCGCCGCCCCAGTGTTATAAAAATGATACACAGTGTCTATACACTTGTGAGTCATTTTTGCACACACGACCCTACTTCGTTCTTAAGACGGTGTATCATTTGAGCACTCGTTTTCTATATGTTTCGTATGGCCAAAAAGCTCTGGCCCACGTGGATTTCCTCAGAGTTTTACTTGGCCTATAACATAAGTATCGCTAAATAAGCTTGGCGCTGAGCGTGTTAAATCTTAGGTTCGTTGCAAGTGTTTTTATAGTTATGTCATCTCATAATTTTCTTTTAAATTGCTTCATACTGTGTGTTCCAGAAGTAGCAATCTTGGTGTCCAAATAGACTTTAAAACATTCTCGTCGTCGGTTCTGCCTATTACACTTAAAGACTAAAGTGACGGCGAATTATTCCATCAGCGTCTTTCAACTAGTCCCGTTCGGCCATTCTTGCTTTAATTATGTGCATGTAACTAAGTTGCCGGTTTTCCTCGGCGATCTAGTTTCTCTGCCGTACATAGAGGGGGGCTTAGACTATTTTATCGCTGTAAGAATTACGAGTGCTTTGTCCCTTTCATTTTCGTAGCCATTTGAATTGGGGGGTTTAATGAAAGTACCTATTGTGACGTTGTTTAAAGTTTCACTTTTCTCGCTGATAATTTTTTCATTGTTTGTTTGACGACATAGTATCGAAGATTGGCAGTTCATTCATTGAATTCAGTAGTGTGGTGAATGGGATAACTATTTCTGGAATCGAAAATCTAGTCTTATTTCAATGGGTATCCCCCATGTCCGATCGATAGATACCCATTAATTCTCTTATAATATCTTTTCGCACCGAAAGTAAAAGTTTACTTTCGGCCTCTCAGAGATGAAAGTAATCCGAGTGTCTAGTTTGTATTAGTTTCGCTCTCGACCACTGCACAATATTCACTCCGTAGTGTCTTTGGTACAGCATGTGTTACGTTTAAGTTCAATTTATGTTGTATTCAGTTTCTATGAGTGTGGTGTTTGTGAAGAAGAATTACCATTTGATCTCCTTTCAATGTGTGGTTTAAGAAATGCATGTATACCTATCTTCATTATTTTTTTATTCCACTTCAACTTGTGAAAAAGCGAAATTTACCCAGTGTGATTGCGTTGGAGCCTTGGAGGGAGAAAGTGATGGTTTACTGCCGGCGCGTGGTGGATTGGATTTACATGAGCAGTGACGTAGCTTGCAAAAACATTTTGTGCAAAATGTTCGGTTGACGCACGTGGCCAGTTATGGCACTACGGATATATCTTCATTTTTAAATGCAAATTATACTATTATGTTTACTAGTTTTTGTTGTTTTGCGACAGGTTTTTACTCTCGGTTAGATTTTAAAGTGCTGATGATTTAAGCAGGTGTGTATCGGCGCTTGCTCTAATAGAGTCCTTTTTTGTTTAGTGCAATTAAATATCAGGTTATCAAAAAACGAGTGCTATCAACATCTCCACGATATGAGATGAGTCCCAGAGTAGAAAGCCGAAAGGATGCGAGTTTTGACTGCTTTTATTTTTTAATTTATTCTTGTGGTTTTTTTTATCAAGAGCTTGCTAACGGAACTTCGTATGTGAATCACTATCAAGATCGGGTAAGTTACATGCATTGGGTCGGGATTTATCGAAAGAGAAATTTGTGTCATCGCCGAAACGCCCATTCCGTGAGCCTGGTGCCAAAGTAAAAGTGTTCCAAAAAAATGTACCTCGCGAAATTACATTGCGATTTCGCTGTAACGAGGTCATAGATGTGGGTCGTGTAACAGATATCACTCAGAACTGATACTTTTTCCTTTATTCCGTTTTGTATCCGGCGTTTAAGGCATTCGGTTCAGGGCCATTGATATTTGGTCGTTAGTCATGAAGTAATTTCGGAGACTTTAAATAGGTTGGAGTGTTTAACAAGCATGACTTGTATCTTTCCGTGCCTGGTTTTGGCAACATTGTGTTGAATTATGGTTCCAAATATGTTTTTGCTATGCAAATCATTTGTTTCATATTATTTTTGTATTTTACACTTCTGCGTAGAAACCAAAAGTTATTTTTTGGATAAGTGTAATTAATTGCTGTACTTACCCTTTTTCTCTACATTATTTCAAATGTCGAAGCAACGAGCGTTCAAACAAACAACTTCTTCGAGACGGAACAGCAGTTTATCGTTCATTGTCGAATGATTTGGAAAATAATAAAAATGACATTGAACTTGTTAGTGAAATGTCGGCAACGGCTGGCGACCCGCGATAACCTCTGGAAAGTGAGGACAATTTTGTCTATTCATGATAAGTCAGTCGACCTGCTTGACTCTTGCGAGAGGATGTTCATTGTCTATTTTGGATACAAGCTTTCTTTGATTCAACAAGTTAATTTAGGGTTGAGATTTTATGACTTTCTGATACAGTTTATACAATACAATGCACGTACCTACTAGCTACCTGTAATACCTACTATCTATGAGTAGGTAGTTCAAGTTTTTATACAATCGTTGAATATGCTTTGCTTTACTTGAATGAGTTCTTAGTTGAAATACTCGGGGAATCGTCTAAATACCTAAGTAGATTTATCTAAGTACTTATATAAAAAAAATCTTTGAATTTTTGAATTTTTTTAATTCACTGCTGCTAATATAAATATTGCAAATAAATAAATATTGCAAACACAAAAAGACTTCTACGATACATATAATAAAGAACACAAAACAGATTATCCAAATTATGGAATGACACACTGATTGAAAATAAATTATTATAAAAAAAGGACCCCATCTTCCAAGTAGCACCGCCGGGAATCGAACACCTTTCACTGTCCGGGCGAATGCTCTGATCACTGAGCTACGGACGGAGTCGTTAGAGGAAGCGTCGAATCTTTCTAATACCTCTAAATTTTTTAAAAGTAAAATGACACACTAATTTTAATTGTGATAATAACAACAAACAGTAAATATTAATAAATAAATAGTCTGCCTTCGATAATCACGTGACGACATATATATACATACATACATCCCAAATTGTGGGAAACTTTCACATTACCCAGATTAAAAGCGACACTAATTAAAGACGGCAGCATGCAAAGCCATGCATAAAAGGACGGATAAACAAAATAAATAGGTATGACGTGCAAATAAAAAGTTTTTTGTTTAAAAGTAAAAATATTTTTGCTTACTTGTATTGACATTGAAAAACCACATACAGGTTAACGGTTTATATAATTAATATAAAAGATATTCTGGTTTCGCGAACTTTATGTTAACCTCTACATTTCTTAGATTTAAGATGAAAAAAAAAACATAACATTGACCATCAGGTTGCGACTTATAAATTATTCAATCTGACCTGCCGGCCTAGCATGAGCGGCTTATAACGCGCGATATGATATGGTACGTCAAGTTGTCTTGCTTACCCCACTAAGGTGTAAGCAAGACGGCATGCCGTACCATATCATATCGGCCGCTCATGCTAGGCCGGCTGATATTTTAATATTTTTGCGTAAGATGTCCTGTCTGCAGTCTGCTGTTCATGCCTTGGGCTTAAAAAGGCATATAGCGAATGCCACTGTATTTGAAGTACTGTGTTTAACAAACACTGGCTGATACCACGAGCCAGACAAGACAAACAACTCATCCAGGAGAACCACTTAGCGGCGCTGGACGAGAGATATGAGCGAAAGTCAATATATATAAAAAAATAAGTGCGAAGACGGACCAAGTCTTTCTGAGCACTAAAGACAAAGAAAGATGTAATGTGCAAATAAAGCAAGTTATGGACTTAAGATTTCAGTTAAATGAAAAATAGAGGAATGAAATAATCAAAGCCAATAAACCTTCATAAGATCTTCTTTGAAACTTGTAACAAAAGTAGCTGAGCTAGACTCTATACAAAGTCCTCCCATTATTAATCATAACGTTGGAAAAGATTCAGTGTCAATGACTTACTTAACATTAGTCACGCTGGCTTATTACAAATACGCAGATATTTTAACTAGAAGACACCTGGATAAACAAAACAGAGTAGGTACGTACGCACGACCTATCCTGCCACAGATTTCATTTATACATAAAACATGGTAAATGTTTATAAACTCTATCGCGACGTGATGAGATGAATGATCCGCTTCATCGGCAGAGATAAAACAAAACTTCTATAAAAAAACTAGGGCAAACAAGCCAAAAGCAAACCTCTAGATACAGCGCTGAAAATCTTACACCCACCGGAACAGCGAATGCCGTTACTTGTTGCATTCTAAAAATATTTATTTTATTTTTAACTACGATAGCTAGAACGAGTCTGCAGAAATAAGTTTCCGTTTATTTGTAAGGATTTTCATTAACTTGTGCTAATAGGCTACTTGACCCTTTTTTTATTCGTGTCCTAAACAATTAATACCTACTACACCAAAAAATGTATTTATTAATATTTTAAAACATAAAAACCTACAAAACTTTATTTTAAAATTTCGCCTTTTATTAACCGGTAAAAACGCTCTTCGCCATGTTCTGACGTCATACAATTTGTAAACAACCACTTGACAGTGTTGACAGTGTCAAGTGGTTGTTTACTTTTTTTTTACCTTAGGGTAGTTCGTCTTATCAAAGATCTTAGTCCACGTAGTATTCCACTGAATACACCCTTACTAATATGTGGCAAAAGTCAAAGTGACGTTTATTTGTTTACAAATTTAGAAATCTGATGACGTCACAACATGGGCGATTGTGTTTTCATCAGTTCAAAAAAAAAAAAAAAATTTTTACTTATCCATCTTGTACTTTTATTTCATGATATCGCTATATTACGTTTTCCTAAGCCTAAAGTACTAAAGGAAATATTCATTCGATGTATCAAATTTGATACTTAATTTGATTTGTCAAGTAGCCTATTCTGAGTGATGGTAAAGATCCAAAAAATCAAATGATTCGTCCTCATTTGTTTGACTCTGAATGAATAATGACGCGTGTTGGGAATTTTTTTACAAGCGCTCTACTTTATAAGTATTAGGTCGGGGAAAAAGGCTTTTCGCGTATGTATAGTATGTATAAACTTGTATTGTAATAATATCTCTTTGGCTCTACTATTCGTATCTGACCTGGCTGGTTTTGATGGCATTAAAGAGGTTACATAAAAAAAAACAAATTAGTAAAATGACCACAAAACAGTTTTGACCCATTTCGAAAAGCTAGGTACACAAAAAAGCTCGATATTTGGGTGCCACACGAGCTCACTGAAAGAAACCTAATGAACCGTGTACTCAATTGCTATTATTTTTGAAACGTAATGAAACCGAACCGTTTTTGAAGGGCTTTACAGACTGTGGCAAAACCCGGGTTAACTCGCCATAGGTGATGCTGTGTGTATGGTGGGATTTGATGGGCATTGTTCATTACGAGCTTTTACCACCCTGGGCAGAACCATCGATTCGGATCTGTAATGCCAAGAACTGATAAGATTAGCAAGAAGTTGATAGAAAGCGGCCGGAAATGATCAATAGAAAGGGTGTGGTCTTTATTCATCACGATAACGCTCGACCACACACATCTTTAGCCACTCAGCAAACATTACGATAGTGGCTGGGAGGTTTTAATGCATCCGCCATATAGCCCTGCCCTGACCTTGCACCTTCAGATTTCCACCTGTTTCGGTCTCTTCAAAATTCTCAAAGCAGTGTCAGGTTAACATCAAGAGAATACTGCCAGAACTACCTGTCGCGTTTTTTAAAAATCAGAAGTCCCAAAATTTCTACAGAAACGGTATCATGTCACTACAACATGGCAGATATAAAAAAAATGGTACATATATATTGTACTTACATTTAGTAAGTAAACTTTGAAAGACCGCAGGACTAGGGATTGCAATCTCGAACCAAGATTGACCATTCAAGATCTTGGAGTCTTTTTTCTGAATCAAGATTGGTCAGTTCGAGATCTTGTCGAGATTCGGGTCAAGATCTCGATCTCGAATCAAGATTATCGGGATCATTCGAGATTGAGCAGAATAAATTAAAAAGGTGTTATTTTCGTGTCAAATACTGTAAATTGAGAGTAACCAGTATTTTTGGATTATTTAATATAATTAAGTATATTTTTCAAATTAAACAACATTTATATGAACTCAACGTTTATTTCAAAAATGAACAAGAAACAATTAACATCTTAGTGAGTAAAATTAAATAAATGCAATAATGCAATTAGATCATAATTATAACCTATAAATTATGTTATGAAATAAAGAGCAAAAAAAATTTAAAAATTTTGAAAATGGCTTCTTAAGAAACATAGTATGTACACTCAAAGTGTCATCCATCACCCAATCGGCAGTATCGGCACCGTATATCAGTGGCTAAATAGCCCGCGGCTGAAAAGGCCCCTATTCTGCCTCCACACTAGTAGGGACGAAAGTTAAAAGGCTGTTAAAAGCGAATTTCATGTATTGCCCCCGTTCTCCTCGGCGATAGTTCGCGCGTTGCCGCGCAGCAGGTATGAACACGTAATAGTATGACCCTTACGAGCGCTTAGTCTGAAAATCTCGAAATCTTGTTACGATTTTGGTCTATTTTGTCGAGATCGCGAACGTTATTTCAAAATTCGAGATTGATGGCCTTCAAGATTGAATCTCGGAAAATCACTCGAGATCTTGGTGGAATCTCGATCTTGCAAGATCAAGATTGCATTCCCTACGCAGGACCGATCGTTGTAGAGATCATTGGGGGAGGCACGGGGGAGGCCTATGCCCAGCAGTGGGCGTCGTTCGGCTGACATGATGACGATGATGATGAAACTTTGAAAAAAAATTGTCTTGAGTTTACATATAAAATGCAAAGAAACTTTTTCCCCAACCTAATCAATGCATAAACTGAATTTTGTACTTTTTACTACTTTAATTTTCTACTTTACTTTGCCTACGAGTTTTTCTGCCTGAGCATCTGGCTAAATTTAAGCTTTGCGTGACTCGCAGTGGAAATCGATAGTTCGTTGCCTCATTTATTAATCTACATAATGTTAGAATTGATATCGCCTTCGAATGTGACATCTGTTTCATCACTGTTAAATGACAACAGGGTAGCGTTTCGTTTCTTCATTTACACGTTCCACTTTGTTCAATGAACGGAGGTGAGCAATGTCAAATTGGTGGTACTAGAGCACGAGTCGACCTTGTCTTTTGTAACGTACACGGTTAAACAAAAAAAAGTCTTATGCACATAAAGAAAATTTTACGAGGGTACCTTTTCTAGAAAATACTGATTTTGTTGTCATTAAGGCCAGGATTCCCGACCAAAATAGGCACGCTAACGCTTGCTCGGCCGCGCGCGATACACTTCGCGTGGACGCAGCGGCAGCCGGCAGCGAACTGTGAACTCGCGAGCGCCCCGCGAATCAAAACTCACTTAAAATTCAATAAAAAATGAAATCATAATAATTTTAACTTATGACGACCGGAATCCCTCGGCTATTCAAAGACAAATATTTTCGTTTATTTTTAATTAACTAAACCAAGTATACTGCAAGTAATAGGATATTTGGATTACGATTAGACGTATGTTTGGAATTTTTTTGTTTCATACAGTAAAGTATCACAAATCGAAAAAACTGACCCAATATAACGGCCGGAAGCACTAGATAAGTATCTAATTTTTTTTTTATATTTTAAGTAAGTTAAGTACTTGTGATTTGCGAGTAATCCATAATTAAAATACCCTATTTTAGGGAATGCCTAGCCTTAAATTGAAAGCAGATATCACGTTTCTATTGGGGATGTGTTCTCCGAAAAGGGAAAAGCAGCCCTTGTGGAATTACTACGTCTCGCGTCGTTTTATCAGTAAAGTGGAAATATTTAGGGTTTGTTTGTGAGATGATTGTGCTGACAAGTATCAAGCTTATTTAATATTTCGATCAAAAATACGTAGCGTAAGCGTTCAGCTTTAAAGTAAAACGCACTCGATATTTTCCGGTGATCAAAAACTATTATTCGTTCGTACCTACTGATCAGGCATTGCTTCAACTACCTATACGTTAAACATGAGTACAGAAAGTTGCGACTGTAGTTAGACAAGTAATTTCCTTTTTTTCTTTGAATATTTCGGTCGGGTTCTTCACTTCTGCCAAAAATATTAATTGCCTCCGTCCCTAAATGTGACCTCTAATAATTCTTTATCGACGCGCATGCAATAGCTAAATTATTTAGCTATTGCATGCGCGTCGATAAAGACTGCATAAATGAAAGTGACCGTATAAACTGACCTTCTTTACTGCATTTTGCGATGGAGATAATAATTCGCGAGTTCGCTTTCGCCGTGACATTGTAGTAAGGTAGCGTTGGATAATAAGTTGCCTGCGCTGCCGAGAGCGAGGCGCCGCCACAGGGCGTCTCTTGCAGAGGTGTTTTATGCCTCTGCACTTAGGCCATTCGTTTTTACTGTCTTTCAGCTTGATAAATGGTTCTTAATTTACTCCTCCTTCATTTATACCTACATGAATTGGGTATTTGACTGAATTTTTTTTATTGACTTGAAATGTTTATTTAATTAGTAGCAACACAATAAAGGTATTTATTTTCAAATATCTTGTATATTTTCTGCGATATAGAGCATCAAACTTTCTAATTAGACAAGGAGAGCGCTATAGAAACGTGACGTCACATTTCTATAGCGCCATACTCTCGCCATAGAATAATTTTAACCGCCTCTGTGGTCTAGTGGTTCATACCACCGACCCAGAGGTCCCGGGTTCGATTCCCAGTGGGGGTACATATTGTATTCGGTTTGGTTGGTGGTAGGACTTGTTCTTAGTCCGCCTGGCTAGCTACCACCATCTTATCTAAGTCTGACGCCATAACAATGATGTTTTCAGCATTATTGTGTTCCGGCAGTTAGAGATAAGATAGCCAGTTCCTCAGTTATGGAGGATTCCGGGAGTAGTGCGCTTCCACCTTCAGCCTTATCACCACTTATCATCAGGTGTGATGAAGGCTAAGTGCTACCCCGTTGTGAATAAATAAATAAAATAAATAGAAAATTTCGTTTTAGAAAGAGACAGCTAGAGTCACAATTAAGTAGCTCATAATTCGCTTTTTATAATACAGATTGAATTTCTTTTTTCACATTTTGTTATTCAATAATGTTATATTTCTGAATGTCATAATTAAATATCTACATTTCAACAACAATCAAATACCCAATTACATCTAGTTATTTTAACGTTACTCTATGGCACTTAGCATTAGCACGCACCCAGTTTGTTAACTTCGGTATTTTGTAACATAGTATCGTTGGAACTTAAAAGTTATCTTAGCTTTAATCTCAGAATTGGTTTCTAGTACTTAACGAGTGTTTTGCACTTATCAGCTCAATAAATCATTCAATAGACGACGTTTAGCAGCAGCTGCTGCGAAATAATACGTGTATTGACTTAAATTTGATTTGCAAATGCACTATGCACTGCTAGTCATGCAGGTGAGTTTGTAAATGATATTACTAGAGGCGGGCTGGGTAAGCTTACCGGTCTACTAGTAACTGCTAATATAGTTACTTACTTAGTAAATGTTTTGAAGCCAACCTGTCTCTACTTGATGAAGACTTTTCATGTCAAGCGTATGCAGTAGGGTGGAGTGAATTTCCGTTTTTATAGAATTTCAAAATCGCAGGGTGCGCGAAAGTTGCTTCATGTGATGAGGATCAAAACTTATTATGAGGACAACTTAATCAAATTAGTAGAAGTACTGCCCCAAGAGCTTTGGATTTTAAGAAAAATATCTGATGTATGAAAAAAAAATAAAGTTATGAAATAATAAATTTCGTAAGTATTGTTTTATTAAAATAATACAATAAACATGCTCCAAGAAAATGAGAATGGAAATTAAAACAGAAAAACACAAATCATTTGTAAATAAGGTAATTCAGAAGATTAGAAAATTAACGAGATTAAAAAAAAATTTTTTTGGAGGCGTGTATTACATAATTATGTTATTTTTATTGTCATTCATTGTTTTTCTATTCATTTTACAACTAATTCTTCATTAATGATTTAAGTTATGTTATTTATAATTAATTCTTTATGACTTTGAAAACTTCATGATTTTCAAACTTTGACGGCCTTGGGGCAGTACTTCTACTAATTTGATTAAGTTGTCCTCTTAATAAGTTTTGATCCTCATCACATGAAGCAACTTTCGCGCACCCTGCGATTATGAAATTCGATAAAAACGAAAATTCGCTCCACCCTAGTATGCAGTGGCAATACCGGGTATTACCCGTGGCCCCACCGCTATGACCCACTGGTGGGTTCATAGGTAATTTTTATTCCCCGTAGACCCACTGTTTTACAGTGGGACTACGGGGAATTGAAACAAAACTGACTTTAACCGTGGTCCCACTGTTCGGTCGAAGTGCTTTTATGTAATACGGTATTTTACAGATTTTTTTTTATTTCTTTAAAATGTTTTTCGAAATATTAGCTACACAAAACAAGTTTTCATTTTGAATTATCTTGAATATTTTCAAAGATATAGGACTTCAAACTTTATAATTAGACAAGGACAGGACGCTATCTTAGTGACGTCAGTGGGTTAGTAGCGACATAGTCACGCCATAGAAGATTTCGTTTTAGAAAGAGACAGCTATAGTCAAAATCAAACAGACTATAATTCTTTTATTATAAAACAGATTCAAATTATTTTTTCACATTTGGTATTCTTAATTGCAATATTTTTTAACGTCATCATTAAATATCTACATTTCAACAACAGTAAAATACCCTACAATCAGTGAGGCTACCGCCCAAGTGTCGTTGGCATCGGTATCGGTATCGGCTTCATTTGACAGATGTATGTGACACATTGCTACTTTTCTGTGATAAGTTTTTATTGGTGCAAAAAAGAAATAGCAATGTATCACATCCATATCTGTCAAATGAAGCCAGTACCCATGCCAAAGACACTTGGACGGTAGGGCCCCTGGTGTGGCCAAATATCGTTGTATATTCCGTCCAATATTCGATCAGCACACCACTATTTGTTAATTATCGTTTAGTTGGCTCTACAGATGTAAGCTGAACTCGAGTGGAACTTGATCCTAGAAATCTGCATTGGATACGGAATATTAATTTGAAATGCTAATTGAGTTGCAATTAAGACATTCTCTTTATTTCACATCGAATGCAAACTGCTTTTTATTGGTTACCATCTTTTCAACAAAAGTTACAGTTTTATTTTGCCAATTTTAAAGGCTATTTTATTCCCATAGGTAGATTTCGTAAACCTACGTGAGTTAGCTTTTAGATAAAGTTCTATCCTCATTGATATATTAAACTTATAGTTCGGATTATCATCTACACCTGTTCATCACAAAATACTTAACGTCTACTATCCTGACCTGAATTATAATGAAGAATAACTTTATTTAATTGTTTTATATGCGTTCACTGATTGCCACATATAAACACAACTTATGCGAATAGCTAAATTAAGCAGTATATTTGACGCCTACTTCAGATTTAGTCGGTACATTAGTACCTCCAATAAGATTTACTTTTCAAGGTTATTTTTTCAGTATTGCAATATTTTTCTTTATATTTCGATGTTTCAATAACGCAGATTAAAAATTTACCGAATAGCTGCTAATTTTTGACTTCAAGATTACCTTGAATATTTATGTTAAATTGTATTTTTTGTCTCTACAGTAGAAGACTCTAAGAACATTTAGCTACTCATGTGCAAGACTTGTTTGACACTTTCTTGTAAATAAAGCTTCTACTTAGGTAAGTATCTCTTCTTCAGACCAAATTATATTAAACTTTTTATCTTACTCGACGGCATTGTTTACTCTTCGAAAAACAGATCTGTGGCCAATGCAAAATGTATCTTAAAGCGTGGTGATGTGTTTAAATTGGAGATTAATCTCGTGTGCGCAGTGTCATCGGCAACAGGTATCTTCTCACTTACCTTGACCGCGCCGATGTCCTCTCACTTGGCTATGGAGTGATCATAGACGTCTCCTTGCTGCCCGCGCCCGCGCCCGAGCCACTCGCGATCTATGACTTACGTCCCTTGATCACGAACTTGCCTGTGCAATGTTCTTTTGAAACGTGTGGGAATCCATTTCGTGTAGTTTTAGTTCGTGTTCATATATTTATTACAAGGTTTTTATTAACTTGCCATGTTAGTTAGTTTGTTAGGTAGTTAGTGGGGGACAAATCTTGCAAGCTTAATTTGACCAACTTCCCAGTACCCGATGGAGCTGAAATTTTGTATACTGGTTTGGTTTAGATGACAATACTATATTAAAGTACAGTCATAAAAAAAGCTTGTTATAAAAATGAAATTTTTACTAAAAACTTATGGTTATTGAGGAGATAAATACATAAACTTACTTTTGGATTAATTTGTTTTGTGCCTTCGTAGAACTTGTTTGTAATGCAATCGGCGATTTCGTTTTTAGCCACACCGTGTAAACAAGAAATAAATAATTGATATAGGTTGACGGATGTCTTAAGTTGTTTTGAGGTTTTTCTTGGTAACTACCTATTAGTTTTGTTTTGAGTCCCCGAATCAGCGCGCCCAATTGCTGGTCGCTCGTTGAGCCGATCGATGGCATGGCGCATCTGTGGGGGCCTTATCTGATTTCTGGTTACACGAGCGCTTCATTGAAATATATACTTTTTTTATGGATGTCGTGCTGACAAGTTAGTTTATTCAATTTATGCCAATAGATTGCCCGACGTCGGCGTCATATGATTCATTGCCGCTCAATCGTGCTATAAGATTAAATAAATCGTTATTTATTGTCCTCCATTGTGGTCGTTAAAATTGCGTGCAGGGCAGACTTGCGACGGTCTGTCATCTTCAGTAATAATTTTCGTGTCCTCTCGATTAACTTACCGCTCAAACTTTTTGCAGCCGCATCTTGTTTTATTAAGCCAAGTTTTTGGCGTTACAAAAAAATCGAACTATTCGAGGATCAGCTCCTTTGATTTTATGCACTTGAATGAAAAAGTCCATAGGTTTTTTAGTCGTATTGCCAATTACCCAAACTAATGAAGTATGATCTCTTGCGTTACTGACTGGCTGACAGACAACGCACAGCACAGCCGAAACTAACGGGCGTTAGAAGCTTTTTGACATGGTATGTTCCTTGGACTGTAGGTGAGCACTAAGAGAGGATTTTTGGAAATTCCCCCCCAAAGGGGGAAAAAGGGGTGTCCACGCATTGAAAATTCCCCCTCTAAAAATGGTGTGTCCACGCAGACGAAGTCGCGAGCGGAGCGCTAGTACTTTTTATAAATGAGAAAGTGTGTTTGTTTGTCCGTCTTTTACATCAAAACGGAGCAACGGAGCGACGTGATGTTTGGTATGGGGATAGTTTGAGAGCTGGAGAGCGATATAGGCTACTTTTTATACTGAAAATATCACATTCCCGCGGGATAACTTTCTGTAGTCCGCGCGGGCGGGCCGAAGGCTAGTCCTTTTATAAATGTGAAAACATGAATGTCTGCTACGAATCGATAATAATGACGTGTGAGCGACGATTATAGAAGTGTACCAAGATTCAGGGTGTTGTGGCGAGTATGGTAAAAGTTGACGAGAAAAGTTACTCATAAGTTCCTATATTTCATCACACACAGTACAGATTGACCCATTTATTTGGCATAATTACGTCGTATCAGAATTATTCTCGGGTGAACTGTTTTCGTAGTGCGTCGGAGTGTTATCAGCACGGCGATACCGATGCGTCGATAGTCCATTGCACAAGCTCGCGCTTATCTCAAATGCATTTACCCGAGCGCATTTGTCGTCATTTGTGAAAAATACTTGTCTCCGTAGTCACCCCTTAATGGTCGGTAGGTCTCGTTAGTGTATCTGCGGTAATTAATATACCAGTGCAATAGTTTAGTGGAACTAGTCGGCAGCGCAAGAGCGCGTCGCCGGCCGTCGCTGGTCATCGGCCCCACTGGTGAGTGGTGTGTTTCGCAAGTCCAGTTAGCCGTATGATTCGCTCACATTAATATTCTACAGTGCTGTTATTACGAACTTTACGTCTGCGTCCTTTGCCTTTATGGGCATCGATATTTTGTTGCTTCAGCTTTACAATGTCCGTTGTTAACTAAAACGTAAACTAGGCGACTTGATACGTCGGTGTAGTTTCAGATTACACTTTTAATTTCGTTTATTTGTCGTAATACGGGTAGAGCACCCGCATCGAACCTGATTAATTTATATACTTTGTCATCCTGTTCTAGTTGTGTGTAGGTAGGTTGTATTGTAATGTAATGAAAGCTAACTATCATGGGATGTTTTATAGACTGAATGTAGGTACCTACTCTTCCTAAATGACTAGCGACGAACGAAACGAAGGTACGTGCGATTTTTATGCAGGGGCCGTTTTTTGTTGTTTCAATATAATATTTTATTGATGTTTGACGATCGTATCGATTTATTATAGAATTATATAATAGATGCTATTTCTATCTTAGCTGCACGATGTCATGTAAGTTAATATACTATTGAAAGTCACCGGTGATATTTGTATAGATGCGCGGTAAGGCTGTTAAGTTTTTGGAAACTCCCTCTACTCTAAAATTTTATGTAGGTAGGTAGGTATATTTCCATTCTTTCTTGAAGAAAAATGTAAAAAACTTTATAAAATAAAATTCTTCGCAGTTTCGGTGTTTTATGTGTACATTGTCTGTTCATAATACTCGTGTGTAATGTAGTCTGGGCCAAAAAACCTGAGAACAAAGACATTCCATGGCATCGAGACGAGAGGGATTCTTTGGAGGAGGTGCACGGTTCTCATCGTGTGTAAATGCATGCCTCAGAAAAAACGCATAGACGGCCAATAAAAACCCTGTGTGGGGAGAAGCCGAGGGGCGGGCGAAGCGGGTGCATTGCGCTGCGCCGGCAATTGCATGGTGCAGTCTCCGCGTGCCGAGCCGGCTGCGCGCACGCAGCCTCCGACCACCCTGTACCTACGCACTCCGCGGGTGAACGACTCCCCGAAAACCGCGCACGACTCGCTTCCCGCATACTTATTCCGGTCCGATTTTTTAGCGGAGCCATCGATCACGTTCCGCGGCGCGCCCGGTCCGTTACTCGGTACCAATAAATTCACCAGAGCTTCGCGTGTGATCGCTTTCCGCTCTGTCAATCGTCTAGGATCGCCGATTGCGAAATCGCATATTACATTAGTTGCGACTGTGCTATGACGTGAGTTCACTTACAACGCCGGACGCCAAAAGAATAGTGATTGAGGGGTTTTAAGCATGTTTTTGTTTTGTTTCAGGGCGAGTTCTGTTGTTAAAGTATCCGCGGAAGGCGAGGCGGGTCCTGCGGGCCCCCCGGCCGAGGACGCCGCCATGAAAGGTGTCGAAGCCACACCCGAGGAGCAGGAGCGGTTGGCCACAGGGAACAACAATGGCTCCCTCGACTGCAAGATTCCACCGCAGGCCGCCGGCCCCCGGTCCGCCTTCCACTCGACACGAGTGTTCATGCTCGTCTTCTTATCCGGCTGGGTTCTCCAGGGGATGTTCCTCACATACTTCGTGAGCGTGACGACGACGATAGAGAAACTGTTCAAAGTGGAGTCTAAGACGACGGGGATGCTGCTGGCGGCGACGGAGATCGGGCAGATTTGCACGGCTCTGTTTCTGACGTATCTGGCGGGGCGCGGACACCGGCCGCGCTGGATCGCGTGCATGATGATGGTGCTGGCCGTAGGCGTGATAGGCTGCGTGGTGCCGCACGTGCTATACGGCACACGTCTACTGGACGTGCACCTAGACGCGCACCGCGACGGTCCCGCCCCCGTCTGCCACACGGGTGCTAACAACGCCTCCTACTGCGACCCCAGCCAGATCAACAGCACCAAGGACCGCTCCTCCATCACCGCCGTGGTCATCCCTTGGCTGTTCATCTGCCTGCTTGTGGTGGGCGTCGGCCAGACCGGCATCGCCACGCTCGGAATCCCGTATGTCGATGATAACGTCGGCAGCAGACAATCGCCACTCTACATGGGTAAGTTACAATTATATCAACAACTTTTTAACAATCTTATAGGTTCAACTCAACCTTCTTTCTGTGTTCTGTGGGTTCAACAGTAAAGCCAATCATTAGACGATAATTATAATCTCTATGTAAACGGTTTTAAAAGTAAACTAGCGTATCCTCATGGTTTTACCCACGTGGTACCCGTTCCCGTGAGAATATTGGGACACAATACTTATAGCCTATGTCACTCGGGAAGAATGTAGCTTTCTAATGGTCAAAGAGTTTTCTAAATCGGTCCAGTAGTTTCGGAGCCTGTTCTATGCTAAGAACCAAATAAACAAACAATCAAATCTTACCTCTTTATAATATTAGTATAGATAATACTACTAAGATTATCCTCCGAGCTTTATTTAGACGTACGTTGATACCGATTGTTATTGCGGTGTGTGCAATAAATTGGGCATATAAAACTGAATAAATCACGCCGAGACGCCCACCACGCCGCCTACCGAGTAGTCTGCCGCCGCCCCCCGATGGCTTGCATAATTTATGTTTGGTACAATATTGCATGCACTTTTCATAAATGCAACGCAGATTTCAACTTTTTAAACATTTAGCTCCTTCAGATGAAAGTGGACACCGTAGACCTCTTTTGGGTAGCTCATTATCGGTGAAATCTGCATTACCCGTGCACATTAATTAAATAAATTGGCTAATAATTTTGAGGCACTGACGCACTTTCGAATAGTGTATTGATTTATGCGAGTTATTAATTCGATCGAGGAAAAATTAAAACTGCCGATACCTGTTTGGCCATAAAATAAAAGCTACGTTTGTTTTGGCTGCTCAGCATGTGGGGACGAATTGGGCAAATTGAATTATTAAACAGATAACAGTATGTGTTTTGTTTGGACCGTATTTAATAATACCATAGGTAATTAGGGTACCTAGTGATTAAATTCAACAATTCTTTGTTTTCTAAGCTCATTTAATAGACTAGCTAGGGAATTCCACTCCGACTTAAGTTTTGATAAAAATCAAATGCGAAAACATGTAAGCTTCTTTATTTAACTTTGTAGTTAATATAACTTACAGCCGCTGTATGGGAGTGCTTACTAGAAAATTATGCTTAACAAAAACATGAACAAACTTAGTATTATTATTATTAATTATTAAAAACTTTATTACACAAAAACAATTTACAATTTTAATTACATTTCTTCGCAAAACCTAATGATAGGTTTGTCTGCGAGTTGGTAGGTAAGTTATTTACTTACGTATATTATCTTATGTTTTATAATATTTAATCTAGTTACAAAAAAAAAAAAAAAAAATTACTTAGGTTAGGTACATACATTTATCAAATTACTTACATTACTGTGTGTTCAGGTAGTGTTTCTTAAGCTTGTTACTAAATATCCTAAAATTGTCTATTGCTAAGAGATCAGCAGGCAGACTGTTCAGTAAATAGGGCACGCGCTTAGATAGGGTTCTATCGCCGTACACGCTGGTGACGCGTGGTACACTGTACTTGCCGCGTGACACGGCTCGCGTTGCGTGGCCGTGGTGCAGTGGTGTCAGGCGCTCCCGACAGTTATAGTTGTTGATCAGTAATAGGGATTTTTGTTTGAGACTGACGGGAAGAATTTTACATACCTTAAATAGTTCATAATAATTGTGTTTGTATTTATTTTTTGTTTTATTGTCTACAAGTAATTTAAGAAAGCGGATCTGCAACGATTCTATTTTTTTAATGTGAGTTGAGTAAGTTAGGCCATAACTGTCGAGAGTAATATTCCATTATCGTCATAATGTAGATACCCATTTTGTAACAAGACCACAAATTACTTGTTACTTTGTTAACGAGCTTCCCAGGTAGATTAAAACATGTATCCATAATCAGGGACTGGTTACTTTCATCCCGACAATGTTAAAAATAAATAAGATGAAGTTATAGGAAAAATGGTGATAAAAAAACACCAGCCTTAGAAGTAGCTTTCAGGGGGGATACACGGCGGCATATTACTGCTGTTGGTATTTTTATATCACATTTTTTTTCTATAATTTCGTAATTTCATTGTAAATCTATGAAAAAATATTTGAAATCTTTGATATAGAGTTCTCACAAATAAGTTTATCTGCTAATATTATTGAAATATTGATATTCTTCATGCTTTTGTTTTGTCATCTAATAAAACTCGGACTATAATATAATAACATCTGACGAGTTTTGGCTTTTCTATTGATGACATTGCTTCATTCTATGTTTTACATAGAATGAAGCAATGTCTTGAAACAGTTGGTACTTCCAAGGTACAAAGATTCTTTACTTCTTCCAATACCAACTCAAATTCAGTGATTAAATTAAATGCATGACGTTGGAAGTAACACAACTCCGTATTGAAAGGAATAAACTTACTTTATGTAGAGGTCTGCGCTTTGTTGCTTTTATTTGAAATTGAATGAAATTGAAATGGCGTAAAAACTGAAACTATTACACGCTTTGACTGCTGTGTAATATAGCATTGTGTGAACGAGTCAAAGCCGTCTACTCGCAACGAAACCATAAATATTATCGATTTAAGTATACCGAGCTTTGCATGAACCCAAAGGTTTAATTTTAATTTTAAAAAGTGAAGAATATGAGCTTACTAAAACACATAAGTAGCTGAAATAAGAACTCGTCTGGATTTTACAAGCTTTTATTTAACTTGCAGTGTATGTAGGTATGTATGCATGTATGTCCGTTCGAGTCAAATCTTGCATTGCAACCTAAATTTGACCCACTTGCCAGTGTCTGATTGAGCTGAAGTTTTGTATACAGGTTTGGTATGGGTGACAGACAATACAATATTAAAGTAAGGTCAGCAAAAAAGCTTGTCATAAAAATGAAATTTTTACAAAAAAACTTATTTCTAATGAGTTTAAGATTTGGGACATTCTTCAAGATCCTTTCGAACCAGAACTTGTGTTATGATAATAAGTTCAAATTAATAGTTTTTGGACCATGCTAGTAAAGCAAACTTAGTTAGAACCTCACTGAAAACACAACAGTTGCGTATTTTCTTTTGCAACCTAAATTTTATTTGAATTAAAGAAGTTTTCTTTTGAAGAGCTAATCTCCGAGAGCATAGATAGTGTTAAGAATGGGAACGTGCGAAGTGTTCCCGATGGATAGTTGCAGTTGCATTGGTTATTTGAGCGTCGCGCGCGCATCTATGTCAGTGGGGCGGGGCGTCTGGTGACAACTTCAGCTCGTTGCGACGCCGCGGCGTCGTCGTCTGCTCCCGGCGTCTTTGTCCTAATTCTGTGATGCACCAATTTACTCCCGTCCTTCGATAGTAATGACGCGCGCTTGTTCACGTTGACTTTTGCTCGCAACTGCATTGCGTGGACGACATTTGGTACTGAGATGACCTTAAAATATTCCATCATCAGTGTAGGGACTTACTTGGATAATAGACTAAAATTCTTCTTCATTTTATTTTCGTCATAAAGTCAAATGTAACGTCGGATGATGAAGAAGATTATTGTTACAAAAATCGGAATATAGCGTAGGAACTGAAAAGTAACAGCGTTTCGTCTCTTTGTTATAATGTCAAATTTTTAACTTGGGCTACTATTGTAGGTATTATTATTAGGAATATCATTATCATCATCTTACTATTTTGTAAAATCTTGTAACTTTTCAGTTGCCAATGGCCTTAAATATACCCATTGCACTTTCTGTCTCCCCTTGTTTATTTCTGGACTGACTTTTCCCTGCCATGATTCAGTAGCCGTTGGTAAAAATTGTCTCAACATATGGGTCAATAGGGCGAGTCTTAAATTGTAACAGCGGTAGTTGGTTATTGAGTAATACTAATTGAATCAATTTGTTTGTTACTATTCAACCGCTATTTTGTATTAGATAATGATTTTTCTTTTTGGATGATAAATAAGATAGCATAAGTGTAAATATTAACAAAATTATGTCAAAAATCTCGTAGAACCTAGAAGATTTTCATATAGTTTTTATTCGTTTTGTAAATTAAATAAACTTTGTTGTCTATCTGTTTTCTATTTACTCACTTGTGATAAACAAGTGAGTAAATAGAAAACAGATATTTTAATTTGCAATTATTTTTTTATATTATAATTCCCAATCGTGAAGAAGTGTTCTACAATATAATCCATCATCAGCGTCCGACTATCATAGATAGTCCACTGCTGGCTATTGCCTCTCCAAGTGCATGTCATCAAGCAAGATCCGCGGCTACTCTCATTCAGCTCCCATAGTTATATAGTCCTAGCATAACTGAAAAAAATATCCTTAATATTATTACCTGTTGAAGTAGTTATTTTACATCAGAAATCCGTATTTGTCTCTTTCATAAACTTGCTGTAATTTTGAATTATGTTCTATTACATGTACATTACGAAAGCTTATTTTACATTTCAGAAGACGGTAACTTTTAATAGGCACTTAAAATTCTACCAATGTTGTCTGTCTGGACAGTCTGCTACATTCGGTGCAATAAGACAAACATCCAATCGGCATAAATCAGGCATAAATAAACATCTTCCTTCATTTATTTGGACGCGGGTGACTAACTCTTTATTCTCGGATCGAAATGCGATGAATATCTTAGGCGTGTGTTTACCTGACGGCAGGTTTGGGAAAAACCGAGCTATGCTTTTCTTTTTTATTCGGTGGTCATTTGTATGCTGTGGATCTCTGTGCTATCTCCAAAGGATGTTAGATCTCAGTAATCGTGGAAGTTTTTTGAGTGTCTAGCTCAGCCTGCCTAGCATGACCATCATTATATCACGCGATATGATATGATACGTCATGCTGTCTTGCTTACCCCACTAAGGTGTAAGCAACATATAGGCTCTTTATCATGCGTCAATAGTCGATAAAAGCCGCTCATGCTAGGCCGGCAGGACTGAAAATGTATTGTTGTATTGTACTGTTAGTGAAGTTAGTTTTAAGACTTTCTTCTTTTCTTGCATTTTTGTCAGCGTCCTGAGCAGCTTTGTCTTCCCGAGATGTTATATCTTTTACGTCTCTCAAAATACCAGTTTGTCTGGACTCAGAGCTTCTAGCGTGATTTTGTTCCCGTCATACTCGTGGTTACCCCGTTTTGCCACCCCAGAGTGACCACGAGTAATTTCACTTACTCGTAGTCACCCTTGCGATTCATTAATTTTATTTTTATGTAGTTGCGATGAAGAAAGAATAATTAATTTTATGATATTTATAAAAGGTGAGTACACACAGCAAATACAGGGTGTTAGGGGCACCGTTGCAAAAACTTTAACCATGGCTTCAGGCCATCATGCTGAACAACTTCTTTCTTCATCGCAACTACATAAAAATAAAATTAATGAATCGCAAGGTGACTACGAGTAAGTGAAATTACTCGTGGTCACCCTGGGGTGGCAAAACGGGGTAACCACGAGTCTGACGGGATTTTGTATTAGTGCGACAGTCAGGATGTAAATTTAGGCTTCGTTATTATTTTATTAAACGTATGGATAGAAATAGTTAGTGCAAGAAATTGGTGCTTCGTAGTCCACACCAGTGACCAGTTGCATCGCGAGGTTACATCAAGTGTCAATCCGAGTGCACGCTGCAATTATGCAACATTTTTGAATGCGCTATCGCATGCTGTAGACGACTGCGGTTGACATAGGTCAGTGCCGTTACGACATTGCTTCAGCATTCGCGGATTAGATACGAACGGACGATTAGATAAATGGTCGATTACTTATTGTACTATCTCTGTAAACCCTGAGGCGGTGCATTCTTTAAGAATAAAGTCCAAACGTGTTGATAAAATTAGTTATTTAAAGATAATACTTAAACATTTATTTTTCTCTTGTAGGATATTTTTAAATACGCAGTTTTCTATCGTAGATAAGTATCTCTACGTTTACAATAGCTTTCATATCAATAAAACGCTCTCTCTAGAATAGGGTTACCAGATGAAAAAAACAGAAGTCCTGAGAATAGGCCTGATTTCCATTGAAAAAGCCTGAGTTTGAAGTTGCAATAAATCAATAATTAAAGAAAAAACCTTACTTAAAAAGTTATGTATCTACTAAGATAAATTAGTACTTATTAATTAATTATTAGGTACCAAAGGAAGTTAGTTTGTTCTAAAAGATCTATAAAGATCTTTTAATCTAAGCATTTATTTTACTATTTCTTTTGTATTTTATTGGAAATTCTAAAAATCCTGAGATTTCATGAGTTTTGCAAAATCCGGCCGCAATCCTGAGATGAGTCCAAAAATCCTGAGATCTCAGGTCAAATCCTGAGATATGGTAACCCTACTCTAGAACTACTCCCGTTGGTTGGGTTAAAATGATTATCTATACTAATATTATAAAGAAGAAAGATTTGATTGTTTGTTTGTTTGTTTGCATCTAATAGGCTCCGAAACTACTGGACCGATTTGGAAAGTTCTTTCACCTTTAGAAAGCTACATTCTTCCCGAGTGACATAGGATATATTTTATCCCGATATTCCCACGGGAACGGGTACCATGCGGGTGAAACCGCGAGGATCCTCTAGTCTCAAATAAAAACGTCTGGACCTGAAAGAAAAGAGTACCCAGATATATTGGATTTATTTTTATTGGCTCTACACAGGCTCTACAAAAGTTATTTACAAGAACGGTATTCGATATAAATGTTTTTAAATTATTGTAAACTAGAACAGTTGAATGACTGCACCACTCGTGATTTTCTTATTTAAGTATAAATATCATTTCGTAACCGGATAGCCTTATTCCTTGGCGGATGTGGCAAGGTTATCGGTATCTACCCATGATGATTTTCATTATAAATGTCACCGGAAAATAACAAGAACCGCAAATTTATAAATTTCCTAGGAAAATTATAAATTTACGGAAGTCCTGTAGAACACGTGATAGGTTAGAAATTTAAGGCGATCGCGAAGCGCAGCGAAGCGATTGCCTTAAATTCCGTGGTTATTTTTTTATAGGATTTTTTTTGTTATTTTCCGGTGACATATATATAAGTATAACAGTTTCAAATATTAATTATTTTAAATAAAATTCCTTAGGCTTGTTAGAAATTCAAGAGGAAGAAGTACGAGTATCACTAAAAACTTCTAGTCTTCTTAAAGTTCATTTATCTACTGAAAAAGATATTGAATGAATAATTTTATATTTGTTTAAAAAGTTTAAATTTTCAATGATTAAGGCTTATTGGTTGCTAACTTTTTTTGTCAAATATTTTTTTTGAGAAATTACTCATTTTGCTTTAATTAAATTCCTCACTGTAAAACTGTGAAAAATCATAAAACATGTTCTTATCGTGAGTAATTTTAATGACGCAATTCGTCAATTTTGACATTGCACGAGCGTTAATTCGGCCCATCAACTGTCGAAAACGATGTTAATGATGCATCGCAACCGGTAAAGACGACAATCTTAATAAAAACTTGTGCGAGGGCTCGGCTTTTTGCAAAAAAGGATAATTATTTATTACAAAAGTGCATGCTGATAATAGGAACGTAATATTTTATTTTCCTCGGAGCGAGTCGGACGCGCGCCGTGCGTTTTTTGGCAGGCGGGGCGATGCGGCCGATTCTGAGAAACATTACATTTGGGACCTAAGTGCCTGATTGTTTTTCGGTCAATCACCTTAAATCGGCCTTTGTTGTTGTTATAACAAGCCTTTAATTTCATTTTGATAAATGAGAAACGCCTTCGTTTTGCAAAGGATGTTTTCGTGTGTTTATTTTCCTCAATTCTTTTAAGTTGTGATGTAGATACCGGAAATGAAAGTAACACATCAGACACTACGAAATTTGTGTTAACTTTGACGTTATTATTCTCGCAAATGCAAACATGCACTAGTAAAAGTTGCCCAGAAGCTGTAATTATGGTTTGTTGATAATAGTAAAAGTGTTGCTTCTTACAAAGCAAACATACCTTTTAAACCTCTCCCGACGTTAATCGTTCTTGGAACAGTAATTTGTTTCGTGATCTGTGTTTATTTTAATTTTTGCTCGTCTGTGGTCCGTGTTGTCGTCCGATAATTCGTCGTCGTTCGTCGACCCACAATTAGCCCCCCCGCTAGGGTTACCATTTAGAAATTTGAAAAGTCCTGACAAAAAGCCTGACAGTTCAAAAAAGTCCAGACATTTTAGTAGCAAAATGCAAACATTTGGTACCCACTTAGTAACAGTGATAAAGTACAGTGATATGCTCGCTAGGGGCTGTTTTAAGATAAGCGTTTTGCTAGATGAGCGGGGAGTTAATAAAGATGAAAGGCTGATTTGATTCAATTTATTTGATTTTACTCATATTCCATCTAAAGCAAAATCTAAAACAAATTAAAAAGGGAATATAATAAACCGACCGACTAAAAATTACTAAATATACCGACTAAAATATTAGGTTTGTTTGCGGAAAAATAGGTTATGGTTAGGTTAGATTGGCGACTAAGTCGCTCATCTAGTATTTTTGTCGGTAAAAAAGTATTTTAGTCGATCAGTTAATTACTACCCATTATCCTGTACGATCGGATTAGGAACACAGACGTCCTAAACATAATATCGACATATTACTCGGACTAGGTACACGTACACGTGTGCCTCAGCCACTCGAAAAATTACGTTACTATGTAATTAATAAAGTTTAAATTTCGATTTCCGCCACCACAAGTTCGAGACTGACGGTGTCAAGTTGTTGATGCAACTTGCCACATCTCATGACATCTCCGAGCGTACAGGTAAAGCCGGACAACGTCCGCACAAACGTCTATAAATCCGGACATGTCCGGCCTAATCCTGACGTGTGGTAACCTTATCCCCAGCCCTATCCCTATTGAGATGAACGTCTCCGGCCGTTGTGTACCGAGTCCGTCTCAATTTGCATAATGGCCGTCTCCGCCTTCATATAGCGCCTATTTATATTTACTATGTGATTAGCTGTTCACATAAACTGTTTCCTTGAATTGTGCCCACCATTCTTTAAGACGATGCATTTTTTGTGATCATTGTTCATGTGTTATTATTACAAAACTTGATGGTACGTAAATGACTAAAAATAGAAATGGCCGATATTACCATTTGCTACGATCCATACACTTTTCATTTGCTTCTCTGCCCATCAGAGTTCACTGCTCACCTGGGCTTCACCTGCGTCTAATGCCATTAATTAGCGCGCTATTTGATATAATACGCAGGTGTAGCCGGGTTTTAGCGCACTTATATGATACAAAGAGCGCGCTAAGGCCGTTATTAACGCCGTTAGGCGTCACGCAGGTGAATCCCCAGCATAACTCTCATTACGTTAATCAAGACACAACTTCGGTCCCTGCGATATCAAATAGAATGTTTTTATTCAAAATTATCAGCATCAGCCATTTTATAATCATGGAACAGAGCCCTTCTCGTCGGTTTTCCATCATTATATTCTAATACGACCACGACTTTTCTGTAATACGACCACAAATGCCCAAGGCAAAACCGAACTAGAAGTAAAATATTCCAAAGAAAAGGAAAATCGAAAGGAAGTTAAGGTAATCGATTACAATTTTACTATAAGTCAACAAATGTAATGTGTCTATGGTGTTAAAAATGAAGTATTAGAAAAAAATCGACCCGTCTCACAACTAGCTCCGATGGGACTTGATCCCACGACCTTTTAATAATTTCCAATAATAAACATAGCATCATCATCGTCAGCCGAACGTCGCCCACTGCTGGGCATAGTGGGCATAGGCCTCCCCAAAGGATCTCCACAACGATCGGTCCGGCGCTGCCCGCATCCAGCGCGCAGCGTTGCGAAAAAATTGCATTGAGAAAGTAAAAATAATATGACTGACGTAATGTTAATAAAGTTAGAGGCAAAAAAATAAATGTTTTTTCCTTTACTTACAGAATAACATTTTTAATGCATAAAAATAATATAAAATCTTATGTCAAACATTTTCTTAAAAATAATTAATATACCTACTTAATTAATAAAGTATTATAATTATCTAGTTCCCAAGTAATTTTCATAGTTCCCAAGTAATTTTCTTTAAGAAACTTTGTAATGGAAACTAGTTAAGATAACGGATAAATATATACTTAAATACTTTTTTTATGTAAATACATATTTAATTACAAGCTAAGGATCGTAGCAATTTGTAAATAGCGTGATACGTAACTAAAAACATATTTATCAGTGTTGTGTTAAGGTGTTAATAAAGAGTAGGTTAAGTACGCGATTGATTTTATATCTCTAAATGTTTAATTTTGTTTTGTTTTGTCGGTAGCTATAACCATCGGCATCAGGGTGATCGGGCCAGCGCTGGGCTTCCTTCTGGGCGCGCTCTGCACCAGGGTCTACGTGGACCCGCTGTCTGACCCCGGGTACGCCTCCAGTGACCCCAAATGGGTTGGGGCATGGTGGCTCGGTGAGTGTTACTTGTTATCTATCTTCTATTTATACAGGGTTATTTTATTACACAATCCAAATTTTTTCCAGGCATAATTCCATTTATAAAAAAATATATATAGGTAAATTTTTTGCAAAACCTTTTTTATCCCGAGAAGTCTTGATAACAGCATGGATACTACGTCAAAAATGAAGCCTGTAAGCCTAGCATGACCACCCAAAACGTGATATGTATCGCATGATAGAGCGACTTATCGACATTCAAACGTCAAAACCCATAATCTTTTGACAGTTAAACCGGATAACTTATCATATCATATCGAATTTTGTTGGTCATGCTAGGGGGGCTGGAAAGGAGAAAGGCGCGGAGGGAGGGGAGGGGCGTAATCATCTGCTACGCACGGCGCATGGTGTTAGCGCGCAGATTTACTTAGGATAACTTTGAATGGCTTTAAATTAATATTTTATGGGTGATAGATAATAAAAGAAAAAGCGCGTGTTTCGTAATTTTCTACAAAGATTTACAATAAGTACTTATATAAATTTTGATGGTGGTAAAAATATACCCTGTATAAAAGGTAACCATTATGATGACTGATCTATCAACACCAAACTACGAACGAAATGGAAATGAAACGATAAGGCTGAAATTTGGCACGCATATAATTATTATAACAGAAACATCAAATAAGAACGAATTTTCCTACATTGACCCTGTAAAGGAATGAAACTTTGTATGGAGAAATGATAAGAATTAAGAAGTTCTTTCTAGTGAACTTCGTTACCTCGAATTTATCGCGAGCCAAGTTACGGGAAAGTAGTGTTCTAATAAGCTGCGTCCAGACATGCCACTCACTACTTTAATATTCTCTAAAACAAACGACAAATTACTAACACCATCGTTGTTGGTTGGTAGCTTACGGCCTGTATTAGTGACCTTTATTTTCAGAAGGATTTAGGAATCCCTAGAGTCTAAAAATAGACAAAACATTCCACCACATCTTGATTATGCAAATACAAATATATTTTTTTCTTAATATATTATTTAATATTTTTATTGCCTAATTTATCGGGCGCCAGCTATTCGTGCAATCCATGTGCAATCACGCAATATTGGGTGTGACGTCATTATCTGGTATTTGGGGTAAATATTCTCGATAATCGGAAAATAATAGCCGTATTATAAGTATAAAGAATATTTGCGTGTGATCCACTTTGAATGATTAATGTCGCACGTGTAACGTTAATGAGAATTTAAATGTATGCAAACCCTTTTGGATCTTCAAAGAATAAAAAAATAACGTTAATGATCGTTATAAAAAGAGAAGTGTGAACGATTGACGAGCTATGGTGTCGAACAGTGATAGTTACTTACTCATTTTTTATCAGGAATGCTATTGAAAATTACAGTAAATAGCACCGAGATGGCTCGTAATTGATCGATGAATCTCTCGACGGCAATGATTTGTTGCCAGCGATACTTGTTCTGTTCGCCGGCCGGTCGACTCTTAAACAAATCATACATTTCTTTACCAGTAGACTTCAATCATTCGAGAATTATATTCGTACTCTAAACGAAATTAAGGAACTTCCTTTTCGACGATTTTCATGAACAATTGAGGTGTAAGGTGTAAAATTAGAGGAACGGCTAGTTGACTAGAACGCAGTACCTTCGCATTCCATCGTGGAACTACTATCTACCGTTAGCGGCGCTTGCACGGATTCGCGCGCAAAATCCACAAAGAAAGCATGCGCGTGACCGACGTACCAATCGCATGCGTGCGCTCCCGCCGACACCACCGGCCCGCGACACAGCCACCGCACTGTCCTCTGTGCCACCACGCGAAGGCTCACAATCCTTTAGTCCTTCATTTTTGAACCTTCTCCAAACATTTGTACAGTGTAGAAAACTGCTACATGCGTGCCTTGACTGGTAATAAAGCGAATTCGCAAATACTCATTGAATGTTTCTGAGTATTTCCTTATTGTTCAACTGCCATAAGTTCATGAATGAAGCCCTGAATTTTAATAAGTTAGAGAATTCCTGCTCGCTTTAGAGTCATTTCAATCTTTTTGGTTCGGTTTTGTGTTAATC
Organism: Crambus lathoniellus; assembly: GCA_949710035.1. Classification (NCBI taxonomy): domain Eukaryota; kingdom Metazoa; phylum Arthropoda; class Insecta; order Lepidoptera; family Crambidae; genus Crambus; species Crambus lathoniellus. The sequence continues at coordinate 4,547,170 of OX453298.1, forward strand.
TTGTTTTGTCATACGGTTGGTAGCTTTGCTAATTTTGTACGAGTCAGAGTTGTACAAATTGGTTTCCTGTGAATTCGTAATACTGCAGTTACTAAACAGATAATAAGCATGTGGAGCGCATCGCGCAACATCCCTGATTACACCTTCCCTAAGCCCAATTCAATCATTGAGTCAATTGAAGAAAGATTGGTGGATGACCGAAGGTAGTTAGAAGAAAAAGTTCGAGTTGCATCATATGTTAATTCGTCTTGCGCAGTAACCAGTTTCATCTCGTGTTTGATTAACATATCGTTATAAGGCAGTGCAAGAAGTGATTATCTTCTTATTAGGCTTCACTGCACTCGTCGTTTTGTTGCATCTCAGTGGTGGGCGATTGCGTTCAGCAAAATGCTGGTGTGGCGCTGCAGTTTTCATGCGGCTTTCGCTTTTTTTTTTGTAGTGGGGCCGTCACGCTGCGCCGGCGCACGCTCCACATTACATAAGGCGTCGTTACATCACGGCGCGTCATCACAACTAAAATAAGCGCTCTATCTACCGGTCACGGCCAAGGCTGCGCGCCTGCCGAGTGCCGACAATTATGCCGCCGGTGGCCGGTGCCTGTAATGAGGATTTAGTGGGTGGACACGCGGCCGCCGCGCCGTCTTGCTCACTTTTACTTTTAAACCGGTTCCGAGTTGACCTTCGTCTTCTCCTCGGCTCTATGCTACAAATGTCACGAGATTCAGCCTGCAAGTCTGGAGACACCACACTCCACAAGGTTACGTCACGCGTGTAACTCCTACATGACGGTTGATTTCCCAGTAGATAGCGGGTGCGCTAAATGTAGTGTAAAATCGTATTTGGTATCGTGGCAAGTTGTGTGTCTAGCGAACGCCCTTGACTGAGCGTCGACCGGGCGACCTTGTAACCACACAAACGATTTCTGTTTGGATATATTCGAATTGTTTACATTTACATTTTAGTAGGGACCCTCTACTGATATCAGAATCAGATAAACTATCTGGTTAAATATAAACATATTTTTTTGTAATAATTTAAACTAATTGTCGATAATTTATAGCATCAGACTCTATTTCTAATACTATTTACCCATTTAATAATGGGCGATAGATGATGTTCACATGACGATGATGCCAGAGTTTATTGGCTAGGTTACAATTGAAATAACATTTGACAATAACTTTACGTCATTAATAATGTTTTTATTACAACTTATATTATATCTCCTTATTAGGACTATAGGCGTTTTTATTTCATTAGAAATAAAAACTGTTATTTATGAATGAGCCGTGTCGTTGTAAAAGTTTAATTGGACATGGCAGCTAAGCGGATATCAAGTCACATACCTCAACAGCAGGATTATCCCCAATTCATGGATTAAAGACTGCCATCCATATAAAAGGATGAAAACAAAAGCAGCTACTTGAACTGAAGCCAAAAAAGTCATGAGTGCATTCACACTTTCTATCTAATATTAGTCGCAAAGTTTTTGTTTTATTGAGTGTATATTTAGTAGTTTTCAAAGAATCCTTTCCAAAACTTTTTTTGCTGAAATTGGCTTTGATGTGTTGGGTTGGGTCTACCTAAATTAAAGTTTCATGTGATGCGTCGCGCTTCATGGCGCCACCTCGAGCGTGAATGTTTTAATACCCCACATGATATGAAGTTCATGTGCGCGTGAGTGTATGTATAGGTATTTCTCACTGCGGGTCTTAATAGTCATAATAACAAGATTCTATATTAGTGGTCTCTGCTGATAACATGAGCAAATAGTTAGTAATTCGCAAGTGGTTCACCGTTGCTTTGTCTGTTTGTTCGTTAGCGATTTTTTTTCGCAACTTCATCGATTGTGATTCGTATTATTTGCAAAAACAATCGCACTATTTTTGGAATTCATTAGAGATTGGGGGAGGGATGAGGCGGGCGTCTAGACAAAGCTAAACAGCAATGTTGCTTCTAACTGGAATTAGGCGATAGATGATGATCTCAAGTTTTGGATACTGCTGTTGAACATGGATTTCAATTAGCACGACCCACGTTTGTTCCGATTCTGTGAAAAGATGTTTAACATAATTTTGGTATTAATACAGTCTGTTCCCGGAATGTTGAAACTAGTGATGTAACGAATATCAATTTTTATACTTACTTATACTTCTAGTAGTAAATACGGGGGAATGTAATAATACCGTCTAAAATACTAGACTATGGGCCCTAAAATTCCATGTAAAGTTTTATTAAAATAGTGTATTAGAATTACAATACTAAATAAAATTCACCGCGGCGCCACTTTCGCCTAGGCTATTGCCTTAGGGTGGTATTCCACTTAGGCGGTTCCCACACTGCACCGCACACCGCTCCGGTTTGTGGTAGTGCGCTTCTTAACTTGGCTGTAGAATCTTGATGTGCATACAAAACCCGCAGTGTATGACAAATCACGCCGCATCTCCGTCCGGTAGTGCGGAAACCGGAGGCAGTGAGTGTGATTGATGCCTTATCAAAGATCTTTGTCCAATATAGGTACATTTGATTAAAGAATTTATCAATGGAACCATTCATGAATTCGTCCTCGTCCAATTTCTTTGATCAAATATTTGATAAGTGAAATACCATCCTTAACTTATTTTAATTTTTAGTTTTTTGCATTCACAATGCAATTTTTTATAAATATTAAATACAGTAAGATGTTACATGGCACTTGGTGTTCCGCAGGCATGGTGTTCATCGCCGGGTTCATAGTGATCCTGTCGTCGCTGATGTTCTTCTTCCCGCGGCAGATCAAGCAGGAGTTCGCGCCGCCGCCGCCGCCCAAGAAGAGCACGGAGAAGCCCAAGCCATTTTTCAAAGGTACAAGCATTCTGTAAACTTTGGTACTGTGTGATTAGATACTATACGTACAGTACAACTACTAGATTTTCCAAATGTGAGCACATCTTAGATTTCTGCGGGAACTGTTCATTTAAATAAAACAACTTTTCCACGGATATTTTCATATTTTTCGAACGAAAAATAAAGATGGGTATATTCTTTTATTAAAATCAAAAAATAGTGGGTAGTTTCCGTGACCGGCCCCTAGAAAGGTGCCGAAGCGTCGGAAAAAACTGAAAATCATTTAAAAACACAACCAATAACTAAATAAATGTGTTAAATAAAGCGTGAAAATATCCGTGGAAAAGTTGTTTTATTTTCCAAATGTGAATAGATTTTAGCAAACATTACCTGTACCGGTCCGAAGCAGGGCTCGGAAACCTGCTAAAGAAATTCCATATACGTTTGCCAAAGAGCATTTGCGTTTTGGTTTCGCTCTTTCAGAATCAAAATTATTTCGGTTCTAATCAAAGAGCAAAACTAACGGTTCCTGCTTGAAGTACCGGTTAATTTAGCTAGATGATTTCGGTCGGCCAATCAGACGCAAACTCAAGCCTTCTGACAGTATGACAAAGACGGCAGATGTCATGGCGCCCCGACGCAACGCCCCGCCCATTTCAATTAACCAGTTCCCTGATTCACGAACCATCGGAAACGCTCCCGACAGCGGAATGTATGCCCTGTCACTCACTGTGGAATAGACAAAGACAAAGCACAGAATTCGAATCCGACTCCGTTTCCGACGGTTCGTAAATCAGGGGGCAGGTTAGTCGCAGCGGCTATATAGCTCGCGAATCGATTCCGTTCCGAGCAATCCGTTTTTTTTTAAAACCAGGAGTGTGATTGCGTAAGGTAGGTAATCGTATTAATTTCACAGTTCATATCGTATTCAAGCGGCTGCAATTTGTATGGAATGACATTTATTACATACATATGAACTGTCAAATGAATACGATTGACTTTACGCAATCCTATAGCTGGTTAAGATCTTAATTAAGCGGTATTTTGCGAACCGTTCCTAAGCCTTGGTCAGAAGTGCTCTGTACTCTATTTTGACTGAACCAGCCCAAAAAGGATACAGTTGATTATATAATAACCCATTTATTAAAAAAACGACGACTTTACTCCTTGTGGCCCGGACCATAAATTTATAACGTGTCTTCAGCATGAATCTGTAGATTTCAATATAAACTGCTTTTCTTTTTAATTTGAACGATTCCTGAAAATATGAAGAAAGCTCATAGGCGGATACTGTTATTCACCACGTACCTTTGTTATATCTGTTTTGCAGACTTCTTCGCGACCATCAAGATGAAGAAAGCTCATAGGCGGATACATTTATTCACCACGTACCTTTGTTATATTTGTTTTGCAGACTTCTTCGCGACCATCAAGCGTCAGCTTACCAACGACATCTTAATGTGGCGCACGGCGAGCTCCGTCCTTCACCTGATGCCCATCAGCGGCGTTTACAGCTTCCTGCCCAAATACCTGGAGAAGCAGTTCAGGCTGCCTACGCACGACGCCAACCTTGTCTCGGGTGAGGTACTATCTATCTGCTAGTGGTGGATATGCTGGAATCACGACTCGGTTTCTGGTGGTTTGGTGTAGCAGAGTCTTATGCCCGTATTCTAGAACGACACTTAAGTGGAGATCTCTTCTCAAGTACAGTTAGAAAGTGATGCATAACATGCAACGAATACATTAATCCCTTGCTAACTATACTTGAGAAGAGATCTGTCGTTCTAGAATACCGGCCTTAAAGAGTCATGTTACCTAATGTAGCTTCCTACTCAATCAACTGGAGAAACAGTTCCGGCTGCCTACACACGACGCCAACCTAGTCTCGGGTGAGGTACTATCTATCTGCTAGTGGTGGATATGCTGGAATCTCAACTCGGTTTCTGGTGGTTTGATGTAGCAGAGCTTCGATCAACAACAGTACTAGATGAAGGCTCACGAACTAAATCAAAACTTTTTATGGTTGAGAAAAAAGGTTAATAATGTACGATCTTATGTCATAAATGACAGGAACTACTTATAAATATACGCTGAGTGGCTCAGCGGGCGCATATTTTCTCAGCCGTGTTTGTCACTCCAACTATGTATCTAGCTAGACCTAGGTGTTATTGTTGACGAAAGAGTCTAAAAGTGTCATGTTACCTAATGTAGCTTCCTGCCCAAATACCTGGAGAAGCAGTTCAGGCTGCCTACGCACGACGCCAACCTTGTCTCGGGTGAGGTACTATCTATCTGCTAGTGGTGGATATGCTGGAATCAAGACTCGGTTTCATGTGGTTTGGTGAAGCAGAGTCTTATGCCCGTATTCTAGAACGACACTTAAGTGGAGATCTCTTCTCAAGTACAGTTAGAAAGGGATGCAAATACATGCAACGAATACATTCATCCCTTGCTAACTATACTTGAGAAGAGATCTGTCGTTCTAGAATACGAGCCTTAAAGAGTCATGTTACCTAATGTAGCTTCCTACTCAATCAACTGGAGAAACAGTTCCGGCTGCCCACGCACGACGCCAACCTAGTCTCGGGTGAGGTACTATCTATCTGCTAGTGGTGGATATGCTGGAATCACGACTCGGTTTCAGGTGGTTTGGTGTAGCAGAGTCTTATGCCCGTATTCTAGAACGACACTTAAGTGGAGATCTCTTCTCAAGTACAGTTAGAAAGGGATGCAAATACATGCAACGAATACATTCATCCCTTGCTAACTATACTTGAGAAGAGATCTGTCGTTCTAGAATACGGGCCTTAAAGAGTCATGTTACCTAATGTAGCTTCCTACCCAATCACATAGAGAAACAGTTCCGGCTGCCCACGCACGACGCCAACCTAGTCTCGGGTGAGGTGCTATCTATCTGCTAGTGGTGGATATGCTGGAATGACGACTCGGTCACTGTTTTGGTTAAGATAGTCTCAGAGAGCCATGGAACCTGAACCTGATGCAGTTTTCTGCCTAATCATTTGGAAGAGCGTTTCCGATTGCTCACTTAGTCTCGGGTGAGGTGCTATCTATCTGCTATTGGTGCATATGCTGGAACCACGACTCGGTCACTGGTTTGGTTTAGCACAGTCTAAAAGTGTCATTTAACCTAATGTAGCTTCCTACCCAATCAACTAGAGAAGCAGTCTCGGGTGAGGTACTATCTATCTGCTAGTGGTGGATATGCTGGAATGACGACTCGGTCACTGTTTTGGTTAAGATAGTCTCAGAGAGCCATGTAACCTGAACCTGATGCAGTTTTCTGCCTAATCATTTGGAAGAGCGTTTCCGATTGCTCACTTAGTCTCGGGTGAGGTGCTATCTATCTGCTATTGGTGCATATGCTGGAACCACGACTCGGTCACTATATTGGTTTAGCACAGTCTAAAAGTGTCATTTAACCTAATGTAGCTTCCTACCCAATCAACTAGAGAAGCAGTCTCGGGTGAGGTACTATCTATCTGCTAGTGGTGGATATGCTTGAAACACGACTCGGTTTCTGGTAGTTTGATGTAGCAGAGTCTTAAAGTGTCATGTTAACTGATGTAGCTTCCTACCCAATCACCTAAAGCAATTCCGTTCCGGCTGCCTACGCACGACGCCAACCTAGTCTCGGGTAAGGTACTATCTATATGCTAGTGGTGGATATGCTGGAACTATGACTCGGTTACTGGTTTGGTTTAGATAGTCTCAAAGGGCCATGTAACCTGAACCTGATGCAGTTTCCTGTCCAATCATTTGGAAGAGTGTTTCCGATTACTCACTTAGTCTCGGGTGAGGTACTATCAATCTGCTAGTGGTTTACCCACTCACTCACCACTTTATATCACTTAACATGTCCAGCAGGACATGCTTAGTGATCTATGACTCTGGTTTTCTGGTGCTGTATCATGATGATCTGTGTCTGTCAAGGTCCGAAATTTAATCGGTTCAATTTTTTTTGTGCAGCTCGATGCCTGTTAAAGAATTCTAAGCATTTATCGCGGCCAGTCAGGATATTGCAAAAATAAAGAAAGAAAATACCGTTGAACCGGGTTACTTTAGCTAGGGGCTAGCTAGCTAGAGCTAGGGGGTAACTTGGCTTGACTTACATCTGAAAACAGTTTAAACAATATATCGTCCTGTGCTATGAACTTTTATCTATCAGCTGCAGGCCATTGTCGAAGGATTAAGGGAAGTATTATCACAGAATAAATAATAGTGCTAAGGCACGGAAGACTCTCTCTGCAAGCTCATTCAAATAAAAATAAATCTTTCTGCGTGGAAATAAAGTCCAATTCCGGTTGCTTTGTCATCGCTTGCCTACTGTTATAATAACCTAGAGTTCGCGCATGCAAGCAAAACTGTACTTAATAGCTACGCGCGAGCGTTTCTATTTCTATGAATGTCTCAAACAGCTCGCTCGCTGGTTAGGGTTGCGAGCGACTTGCGAGTTCGGTTTTGTTGTTTATTTTGTTCTTTCTTTTATTTATACACCCGTAAACACAACAGTATCTTATATACGGATTATGAGAACGTTTAGTAGTCATTGTTCGGTGCACAAAAATCACAGAAATGATCGATCGTTTTACGCGCGAACGTCGAGCGTACGAGCCGAGCGGCATCCTTCTGCCATACGCCTGCCCGGCAGGCGCGCCGGCCGAACGTACCTAAACTGCCACCCCCCTGGTATTATTATGCTCACACACACTGATTATCACATCGCAGAACAAAATGTTAATTTTTTTTTGAATTTGGGACAAAGATACCTCCTAGGGCCATGGGGGTAATTTTATTGTCTAACTCAACATCAATCGCAATCGATTTCAGTTTGGCATCCATCATTTGTTGTTGAAGAAAGTTGTCAAAATTTTAGTTGAGAAAAGCAGCAATGGCCATGCAATATCTTTCAAACTGAATGCGATTGAGATTGATGTTGAGTTAGACAATTACCCCCCCGGTGTTACAGTACATGTCGAAAACAGCATTTTTTGTTGTTGTCGTGATTGGTCTGATACTGCAAGTTCGTTTGTTTTGATGAGTTGTTCTAACGAATGTCGCGTACTATCCACAGGTCTGGGCGGTATCCTGGTGATGGGTCTGGGCATCATCACGTCGGGCGTGGTGATCCTGAAGCTGGTGCCGTCGGCGCGCCAGGTGGCCGCCTGGACCGCCGCCACCGCCGCCATCTACAGCGCAGGTACTCACTGCTACTTATTAGAGATCTCGAGGACTATTTAAATAAAACACTTTCACGAATTTTGCACGCATTAATTGAACAACTTGGCTAAATTTTTAGTTGTTTTTAGGGATTTAATGTTTTTATCCGACGTTTCGGCACCTTTCCAGGGGCCGTGGTCACGGAAAACTACCACTCTATTGATGATGATTCTAAGATGTGTTTATCTGAAGGACTAGTTTAAAATTTCAGTCGGGAATAATGCAGCTTTCTACTGGCGAAAGAGTTTTCATAATCGACCCATAGATTACCTAAAACATCCAAATGAACTTTATATTTATTAATATTCATGTTCTTGTCTTCAATCCAATTATACACCTCTACATTTAATTAGTGCAAAGAAGCCAACCACGGAATCGCGATTAAAAAATCTGCTGTTTCATACATTTCAGGTTCTACTTTTGTATGGAACCAGATGGAACAGCTGATTTTTTTTTTCGTGATTCCGTGATTGTTCCGCCCTTTATTAAAGTTTAATCGTATTGATAGACACTATTATCCCCTAAAATCATTTTACTAATTAAAATTGTATATCGGCCTCTTTTTCCACTCCACTCTTCCACTTATACAACTTTTTTCTCCATTCTCCATCCATCAACATTAATCCTACTAATATTATAAATGTGAAAGTTCAGATGTTTGGATGTTAAAATGTTTGGATGTTTGTATGTTTGTTACTCAATCACGCCAAAACGGCTGAACAGATTTGGCTGAAATTTGGGACACAGATACTTTGTATCCTGGAGAGGAACATAGGCTACTTTTTATCCCGGAAAAATATGACATTCTCGCGGAATAACGTCGCGCGTCGTGTAGTCCACGCGGGCGAAGCAGCGCGCGGAAAGCTAGTCTTTGATAAACACTTCTTTCATTCCTTCTCGTAACTTGTTCGGACTTGTATTTGACCCTGTAGACCTAACTCGACCTAATTATTTATTTCAAAACTTTGTGTTTCAGGCATGGTGATGCTAATGTTTGTGAGCTGTCCGGAGGAAAGCTACCGGTATTTGGGAGCCGCCAACAACGAGAGTCTCGCCTGCAGCGCCGCCTGTCGCTGCGACAACGTGTCCTTCAGCCCTGTTTGTGGACAGGTATGCCAATTTGTGCTCTATGTCTTTGGAATAAGGTCAGGCGTCCGTCACTCGCTCAAGAATCCGATATAAGTGCCTACCGCTTCGGGTATGATCGGGATACCAATTCAATACAATTTACAGCGGGCCGCCCGCCCGAGCGCGATAGAATATATGCGATAGAAAGAGATACAACCAGAGATGGGCAAATGCCCGGTTAAAACCCGGCATTTTGAAAATGCCCAGGTTAAAACCCATTTATGCCCATTTCTGCCCGAAAAGTTGGGCGGAAACTGTATAATAAATCAGTAATAAAAGTTAACCAATATTATGAAATTTTACATGATTTACAAAAAATAATGCTAAGTAATATTAGAGTACGTACTTATTTGTTAATTTTTAACCCCCGACGCAGCGCAAAAAGGGGTGTTATAAGTTTGAGGCCTATGTCAGTCTCTCTGTACTGTACGTACATTCGTAGTGCCTAAACGGATCAGGCGATTTTATTGCGGTTTTTTTTAATTGAAAGCTATATTAATTAAAGAGATGGTTATTAGCCACGTTTGAAGAAAATCCATATGGCCATTTATGGAGATGGTCAACTGCCTGCCGAAACGGAAAAAGATATAGACATGGTGCTTTGACTTAAATAATGTACACCTTGGGCAAATTTTGGTGCAATAAAAAAAACAAAATGGCGGCCAAAAAAAATGGCCGCCAGAAATTAAGTTGCTCGATTTGGCTGAAATTAGCGATTTCAATGTGGTTTTATTTTTATTTTATGTGTAATTTAAAAAGGATGATATTCAAATAAAATTAAATAAATAAAAACCCCCGACACAAAAAAACCTCAAAGAAAGTCAGAAAATAAATTTTCTCTCGGTCGGGGCACAAAATGAGAGAGAGATTATAAACAACTAGCAGTTGTCCGCGGCTTCACCTGCGTGGTCAAAGAGAATTAATAATATCAATGCCTTAAAAAATACATGGCACATGTCTGGTGCAAGGATATAAAAGTAACAATTCAAAAATTTTAAAAAAATACCAAGTGGAACCCTCGCTAACGCTTGCCGTATACAAAGTGTACGTAGGTATACTGACATTATGTTTGGATTTTATATTTAGGTAAGTACAATAATTATTGAGTTCAAATCATGTTCAAACCACTGTGGGGAATTGCGCAACGGTTAAAGGAAGACTGATGTTGTCTTCCGGGCTAGGTGTTGTTAGCCCGGGGACAACAGAACTGTCCGCTGGTTTTTATGTCGGAGTTCGTATATAAGCGAACTTGGTGAATGAACTTCGTAAGCGCGATGTAGGTACTTCACTTTGAAGCTCCGTGCCATGTTGATTATGTGCGCGTCGTCTAGATGTCGCCACAACACATAATTATGTATGAATTGATGCAAATCCGCATTTTAAGTAAGTAGTGTATCATAGTGGAAGGGGGTCTTTCCGAGGTAAAAAGAAACCTGGATCATTCTCCACCTTTCTAACACCTCAAAAAGTAGCGCAAAAATCCGCAGCACCGTTTCCATAGTAAAAGACCAGTCATTACTGGCAAGACACACTGGTCAAAGACTTTCGTCTTGAGACATTGAGGTATTTCGGACGCAACTATATGCCGGAGCTTCCCAAACGCTGCCCATCCAAGCTGGATTTGACGAGAGATCTCTTTCTCAAAGTTGGACTTACCTTACTGGACCGTCTGTCCCAGGTAAACATAGTGGTCAAAAACTTCGAGTGTAATGTTCCCAACATTAACTGGAGCAGGTGCAGGATAAGCCGGTATTAACCAATCCAAATGTAACCAGAACCATCGGCTTGATTTCCAAAGTACAATATATTTTTCAACAGCCATTCTGTGATAGTATAGACCATTGCGAAAGTTACATAACCTTAGCGATCGCACACCAAGCACGCTACCCTATTGCTTTACCAAATTTCGTGAAAGTCAGATCAGTGGTTTACGCATGAGAAGGTAACAATACCTAGACAAAAAGACACATTCTCCTAACTCTTGAACTATCAAAATGCAAAAACTCAAGTCAATACTTTGCCACTAGGTACGTTTGTGTGTGTGTTTTAATGTAGAATAGATCCTATGCCAGCTCAATCGTGCAAAGAAAAAGTTCTTAATAATAATACCCATGCTACATTGAACAAAGTAAACTGAAAAAAAATATATCCTACGGGAACCGTACTGCAGACCAGTATCCTACATATCAATTTCCATACTTCTTAGCCCAGAAATGAGGAAGTTTCCATATAAATTTTAACCTTCTTATCAATAGGCGGCCTTATTGCTATATAGCAATCTCTTCCAGGCAACCTTGGGTGAAAGAAAAAATAAATCAAAAGGACAGAAGGGGAAAGGGTGCATAAAAAGAATAGAATAAGTATACACTAACAAATATTGAAAGAGAGAAAGAAGATAATATTATAGGAGTTAAGGAGTAAGAGAGAGTGTTCAGTACACCCCTGCTAAATCCGCGGAATCGGCTTAGCGCAGTGGAAGCTGGTATTACTAATATAGACTCCGGACAAAAACTAGGTTTCAGCGGGGATGTAAACTGAACAATTGGACTGCGATACACAGCGGAGAGAATGTTAAGTAAGGTGAGGCTACATACGGGTCCGTGTGTCGAACGTCTCCAAGGCAGAAGTGGTGTAAGGGAGCGCGCGCGCCCCTGGGGTCCTTTCTTCGTCTTCTGCAGACCTTACCAACTCGTCACCTCACTCACAACACATACAACACAGCGTTCCCAAGACACTGGGCGCTTCAACAAGATACACAATAACACACGGAGGAGCTTTTTGTCAAGATATATATTGCCCCTGCAACAACGCGTGGTGGACAATTATCTTTCTTTCAAAACTCCGCGACCAGCCCGATGGATGGCGTCAAAACCTTGGTCGTACAAAACGGGATCACATAGATAATTTAAGATTTTATTCAAACTCGATATGCCAGGCACATTCAACGCGAGCGATTTTTAACCAATTCAGCAAAATTAATCCGACATCTTGGTACAAGAATTTCAATCAAGTGTCACTGTCAACTTCAAGTGACAGCCAAATGTCAATTTGACGTGACATTAGAGACGCGTTCAGAAACGTCGATCTTTTCCGAACATCCCCCCGCCCCGGACCGTTAAGAACGGTACGTCAATCTACGGGTAATCGGGAGAGCCCACTAACTGCTCTCTTCAAAACCGAATCTCGAACCAAAACCTCAGCAAAACGAGGAACTCCGTCAGTTCCGGGGTAGAGTTTAACAATGCGCCCCCTTCGCCAACATAGGGGCGGCAGGTTAGCATCCTTAATCAACACGAGGTCGCCAGTCTGGGGTGGGGTGGTTTTATCTGTCCACTTCACGCGCTGTTGTAGGATATGCAAATACTCCATCGACCAACGTGCCCAGAAGTTTTGGGACATCTGTTTCAAAAGTTGGTATCGCGACAAACGATGGGATCCTACATCCTGAATCGGATATTCAGGCAACGCCAAAAGGGGCTGTCCGATCAAGAAATGACCTGGGGTCAACGCTTCCAGGTCATTCGGGTCCGAAGACAACGGGCACAAGGGTCGCGAGTTGAGGACGGCCTCAATTTTACAAAATACCGTATCAAGTTCCTCAAACGTGAGAATAGTTTCTCCAATCACGCGACGCAAGTGTGTCTTGGCAGCCTTTACACAAGCTTCAAAAATTCCTCCCCAGGTCGGACAAGCTGGAGGGCTAAACTTCCAGATTATCCCACGCCGGGAGAGGGTGGTTCCAATGTCTATTTTATTATCAACAAAAAACTTAACTACTTCCTTAAGATAATTACACGTTCCCTTATAATTAGTACCACAATCAGAACGTATCAATGACGGCAGTCCTCTACGGGAAACAAATCTGCTCAAGGCGGCGACAAAGGCTTCGGTAGACAATTCCGAGACAATTTCCAAGTGGACAGCCTTGGTGGACAAACACACAAACACGCACAAGTACGCCTTATAGGTTTTAGCATTACGCAGTCTCGAAGCCTTTACAGTAAAGGGACCGGCGAAGTCGGTGGCGACTCCGGCAAAAGCTCTACATTCCGTGACGCGATCAGCAGGCAAATCACCCATCTGGGGCTGCATGGTCGCGGCCTTCAATCGATAACAAGGCAGGCAACGGAAAACCACAGTGCGAATGGCTCGACGAGCAGACAAAATCCAAAATTCGCGCTGCAAAATGGCCAACAAAGCATTACAGCCAGCATGTTGTGCATTCACATGGCGATCTGTTATTATCAGTTGAGTCAAATGTCCGGCTTTAGGTAACAAAAGGGGGTGACGAGCTCCATACGGCAGGTTCGCATTTCGAAGTCTTCCGCCGACTCGCAAAAGCCCACTCTCGTCCAGGAAGGGATTCAATCGCGATACCGCGCCCTTCAACTTGCGACGGCCTAAACGCAAAATTTCAATCTCGGACTCAAAACTATCAGCTTGTACTCTCCGGACCCAAAACAAGAGCGCGTCCCTACGCTCGTCCGGAGTGAGAACCGACGAATCACGCCTCGCGCGTGGGTTTCTGCAATTGTACACAAAACGTCTGATCCAAGCGGTAACACCAAGCAGCTTCTGTAAGGAGCTGTACCGATCCAACAACAAATCCTTTTCCCCGGCGGGGTTAGTCTCCAGGACGCATGCCCGCATATCAGGAACGGCTACGTTAGACAACGCTGGAGAGGGCGGCCACTCCGACTCAGGCCGCATCAACCACTGTGGGCCCCACCAGAGGGGGTGGTTAATTAGGGTTGGGGCTACACAACCCCGAGACGCACAATCCGCGGGATTCATGGTTCCCGGCACGTGTCTCCAAATCAACTCGATGTCGGAATTACAAATCTGCGACACTCGATTGGCCACAAACACGTCCAAGGTGTGCGCCGGAGCCTTCAACCAACAAAGGACGACCTGACTGTCCGTCCAAGCATAAACCTCTTGTATCTTAATAGATCGACCTAATGTGAGCCATACGTGGTTCAACAAACGCATTAGGAGGGCAGCTCCACACAATTCCAACCTCGGGATCGTATGACGAGTCCGAAGGGGAGCGACTTTGCTTTTCGCTATCACCAGATGCACAGCAACAACTCCGTCAACAGTAACGGTGCGGAGGTACACGGCCGCAGCAAATCCACGTTCGGAGGCATCGGAAAAGCCGTGAAGAGTAACTTTACAATTTTCAGAAGGGAGGAATAGCCTCGGCAAATGCACTTCATTAATCTCGGGGAGGGATGAAACGAAGCTCGACCAATCTCGGAGTAACTCGTCCGAGAGGGGTTCATCCCACGACACACCCGAAGCCCATAACCGTTGCAAGAAACACTTGGCCATAAACAGCACGGGGCAAATCCACCCATTGGGGTCAAAGGTACGTGCGACAGTAGACAATACTAAACGCTTGGTCCAGACTTTCGGTGGTCGTAAATCCACACAATACGTGAAAGTGTCAGAGACCGGTTTGTACTGTACGCCAAGGACGGTCACCACATGGGGATTATCAACATTTTCGAATAGGTGGGGGTCCTGCTGGTGCTCTTCGGGCAAACCTACCAGTACATCAGGCGAGTTGGATATCCATTTCCTCAACTCGTAACCTCCCGACTTCAAAAGGGCGGTGAGTTCGTCTCTCAGGACAATCGCCTCTGAGACAGATGAGGCGCCCGTGCAAATGTCATCCACATAGACGTCACTGGCCAAAATGGCGGAGGCGCGAGGATATCTCAAGCGCTCCTTCTCGGCCAACTCCAACAAAGAACGAATCGCAACAAACGGGCTCGAAGCCAAACCGTACGTATTCGTATTCAATTCATAAATCAACAAGGGGTCCCTAGGACTCTCTCTCCACAAAATCAATTGGTACCTCCTATCCTCTGGATGGATGACCGTTTGTCTGAACATCATCCGGATGTCAGTCATAAATACAATTTGGTGCCGCCGGAAGTTGGTCAAAATGTCTGAGATCTCCGTGTGCAGCTTGGGACCTACATGCAGACACTGGTTCAAGGACGCTCCAGTAGAGGTGGGAGCCGAACCGTCAAAGACCACCCGAATCTTTCCGGATTTCAAAACGGCGTGGTGCGGCAAAAAGAAGTGTTCAACGGAGCGCCAATCCAAATCGCTCACGGACATGTGCCCTAACTCCTCATACTCCCGCATGAATTCAACATACTTCTGGCGGAAGACCGGATCCTTGCTCATGCGACGCTCCATCGCCACTAGCCTACGTTCAGCTAGCGGTCGGGATTCGCCCAGAGGAGGTCGGCCGGCACGAAAGGGGAGACGGGTGATCAAACGACCAGAGCGGAGGCGACCAGTGTTATTCTGGTAATACAACTCGCATTCATCCGCTACTGGGTCTACCCGCGGGGCTGGTGGAGGTTCCTCAACCTCCCAAAACTTCTGCACCACTTCGGAGAGAGACACATTAAAAACAAGACCGCGATCCTCATCAAGGGAATCCAAAACGCGGCGAGCAGGGCCCATCACAACTGTACCGAGTGTCGTCTGCAGAGCTACCAAGCCATCTGGCTGCAAAACTCGCTTCCCCGTCAACAAAACTCGCCCCAGGACATCGGCTCCAAGGAGAGCATCAATCGGGCCTGGGCGGAAGAAATTTGGATCGGCGAGTGGGGAATCAGACACCAAAGACAACATACTCGGTCCCAAGTCAACTGAAGGTTGACGGCCAACAACTTTGTCCAACACAATCGCCGAGGTCTTAATGCCTGGCGTGGACTTATTACGTGATGTAAATGTGAAGTCAACATGCCCTAACAACCCGGGGACTTTCACATCGCCAACACCTCTCACGCCTTCCGTGTGGGGGTGCACCTTGAGGCCCAACCGCCTAACTAACCAAGATGACACAACACACCCCTGAGCACCGGAATCCAACAAGGCGCGAACTTCCACAAGGTCGCCATTCAATCCCCTGACAAGCACAGAGGCCGTGGGCAACAAAACGGTCTCTGGAGGGGTGGCTACAATCGACCGTAAACACGTTGATTGCTAGTATGTGGGGTCCCCAGACGTCCCCCCATGGTAAGGGGGTCGCTCATAGCGATCCAGTGGGTCCCAGTCTCCCACATACTGCCTACGTCCAAATCGCCCGGTATCAGGCGGGTTATATCTCCCGGCCCCTTGAAGACGGGGCGGGCGCCGCTCCAAACGCGGGTATTCGGCGAGCGGCGGCGAGAATCGGTGCCTAGCATCCACCGTGTACGTCGCCCCATAGTCGCGGGGGCACGGTGACCGATTTTCAGAGGGGGGGTCCCGGGGACCCCCGGCTGTGCGAGGCTCAACACGTTGCGGGGGGCTTCTACGACCTCCCGCATCGCTCGCAAAATCGAACCCCCTAGTTGGGGACCGATTTCCCATGGGGGGGTCCGTGGGACCCCCGCCCGTGCGAGGCTCAAAACGTCGCGGGGGGCCTCTACGACCTCCGGCAACGCCCGCATAACTCATCCCCATCCTTGGGGATCGGTTTCCCATGGGGGGGTCCCTGGGACCCCCGCCCGTTTGAGGGTCCAAACGTGGCGGAGAGCGTCTGGGGCCACTCTGGTGGCCACTAGAACTGCTGCGGGATGCAAACACCGCGGGGGGTCCGAGACCCCCACCCATACGCGGTGATCCTGCAGCGACGCGCTGCGGCGCTCCGCCGCCCTCTGGGCTGTTCATGCAGAGGAGGGGATGGTGGTTGCCCTTACAAAAGCGGCATGGGTGCGCTTGGGTACATTCGCGCTGCATGTGCAGGCCCAAGCACGAGTAGCACCATGTCCGTTGTCGCGCGATCGCTCGACGGCCTTGGACGCGCTGGTCGAGGAACTTATCACAACGGGTCGTGCTGTGACCCGGTTCCCGACAGTACAAGCAGCGGGCGGTCTCCTGGACGGCGGCATAGCGGCCGGGCGCGCGAGGGGCCATACGCCCCCTACGGGGGGGTCTGGTGGGGGATCTACTCTGTGGCACAGGTCGTTCGGGTCCCATAGGACCGGCCAGAGAGGAATTATCTGCCAGTCTACTTTCTCCTTCCAGGAACGTCAAGAGGTCCGAGAAGGGTGGCAGATAAGTCGCACTATCCCCACCATACTGCTGCTCAAAACGGACCTTAACAGAGTCCGGCAACTTTCCCAGGACAATGTGCAGTAACAAAAACGACCACTGCTCCACTGGGAGTTTTAAGTTTTTCAATGCGTTGTAGGCAACCAACAGCGGATTCAACAAAGCCACTCTCAAGTGCATCACGCTGGCAACGCGGGGTAAATTCAAAATGGCGGCAACATGGTTGTCCGCCAGACGTCGTACGTTCTGGTACCGACGGGCAATCAAATCCCTAGCAATAGGGTAGTTTTCATCCGAGGGGGCCAAATGTTGAACCGATTCAAGGGCCTCCCCTTCCAACACGGATAACAAATAAGCTAACTTCTGGCCCTGGGTCAAATCGTCCCGGGCATGTACAAGACTATCAAAAATATTAATAAAGCCCTCCCAGTCCTCTAGACGACCAGCAAAGCGCCTTAAGTCTAAGGGGGCCAATCTAGCAAAGAGAGGGGGCATACTCTTAGATGTGACCGGGGACGGGCTCGGTTCATTCTCTCTTGCCACTTGCAAAGGTCGAGCCACCTGGGTAATTCTGTCCGCAAAATCATAACACTGGTCCACATCCAAATCGACTTCTTGTCGCATTTCCACATCGGCCTCAACAGTCCTTTCCAAAAATAAGGCATACTGTTCATCAACAACAGCCAAACGTACGGGCAGATCTACGTATCAGTTCAACAAGGCCTCCGTTCTATCCGGTCGATCCAACAACGCAACCGCAGAAGCTAACCACCGTAACTCAGAACGTATTTTGGCTTTAGCAGAGGAGGCCGTCATTGTAACGTCACAAATTTATCAACAAAAACAACAAATTCAAAATATTCACTATAACACAAAATCTCCAATATTTGGAGGTTATTACTAACCACAAAATTCCAATATTACAACAACAAAGTATTTATAATGACACAAACTCTTAAATATCTGGAGGTTATCAGAAAACAACAAAACTCACTGACTATTGAAATTCACTCAAAATCACTGACTATTGAAATTCACTTGGATATCAACACAACATACTGTTACACAACAACAAGTTAATTTTAATTATTTCAAAGCACAAGTTTCAATGAGTTTCAATGTGTAAACAATGTCCCAAATCATTTAAGTTTCACTAAGTATTGAGTGCAAACTTATTAGCTAACCTTTTATTAGCTATTATTTTAGCAACAAACTTGTCAATATTCACAACTCAAATTTGCTAACAAAACTGAATAATAATTATTATGAGCAAAGAAAGGCATCTGTTTACACTTTGGAACTTCAATACATGACAATTAATTACAAGACATGGAACCAATAACAAAGGAATGCCCTTTACTTTTCAAATGCAAGTTAATTACCATTTACAAGTACAAATTAATCTAGTCCGGACCAGACTGGGTCATCAAAACGGCACTGATTAATACAAAGTTTTGGCGTGGGCCTCTCAGGCCTTCAAGCTACGCTCTTGGCTACCAAGAAATGTTCAGTACACCCCTGCTAAATCCGCGGAATCGGCTTAGCGCAGTGGAAGCTGGTATTACTAATATAGACTCCGGACAAAAACTAGGTTTCAGCGGGGATGTAAACTGAACAATTGGACTGCGATACACAGCGGAGAGAATGTTAAGTAAGGTGAGGCTACATACGGGTCCGTGTGTCGAACGTCTCCAAGGCAGAAGTGGTGTAAGGGAGCGCGCGCGCCCCTGGGGTCCTTTCTTCGTCTTCTGCAGACCTTACCAACTCGTCACCTCACTCACAACACATACAACACAGCGTTCCCAAGACACTGGGCGCTTCAACAAGATACACAATAACACACGGAGGAGCTTTTTGTCAAGATATATATTGCCCCTGCAACAACGCGTGGTGGACAATTATCTTTCTTTCAAAACTCCGCGACCAGCCCGATGGATGGCGTCAAAACCTTGGTCGTACAAAACGGGATCACATAGATAATTTAAGATTTTATTCAAACTCGATATGCCAGGCACATTCAACGCGAGCGATTTTTAACCAATTCAGCAAAATTAATCCGACATCTTGGTACAAGAATTTCAATCAAGTGTCACTGTCAACTTCAAGTGACAGCCAAATGTCAATTTGACGTGACATTAGAGACGCGTTCAGAAACGTCGATCTTTTCCGAACAGAGAGAAAATGACTTCTAACTTGATCTCTAAAGGATTTAAGAGTCTGAGCCCTTCTGATACCTACTGGAAGCGCGTTCCACAAACGCACAGCATGGACAGAGAAAGAGTAGGAAAAAAAGTCGGAAGAATGACGTGGAATTTTAAGGGTGAGGTTAGAGGAAGAACGCAAAGTACAGGACGTAGATGAAGAGTGAAAGGAGAAGCAGTCTTTAAGATAAGGAGGGGAAGTAGGCATGAAAAGGATAGAATAGAGAAGTTTAAGTGTGTGTAAGTCCCTGCGCCGGCGAATTGGGAGCCATTGGAGTTTGTTACGGAAGTGAGACACATGGTCGTATTTGCGAAGGTTAAATATAAATCTAATGGCAACGTTCTGCAGACGCTCTAACTTATCAAGTAACTCTTCCGACAGGTCAGTAAAACAGACATCAGCGTAGTCAAGGATAGAACAGCAGAAGCGATTGTGACAGTGATTTTGGTACTGGTCGGCAAAAAGTTACGAAGCCGGTTAAGTGAGCGAGTGAGTTTTTCCTGGTTACCTCAACATGAGGACTTCCTAGACCAGAAGTGAGGAAGTTTCCATATAAAGGGTGTCTCAAAAGTACGTATAGGATTTGAATTTCGTGCTATTTCCGAAATATTCAAGATGGCAGGTTGAAATTTGACATACGTCATCTTGACACATGTAAAATTAATCGTGAAGCGTTTCACAATAAAACAGGCGCATAGAAGTTATAGAAATATTTCACGAAAATTCACGATCAATTACAAACACTCGTCGAAAGGTCGAAAAATATCGTAATTTCAAGAAGAGGTGATGTCAAATGGCCACCGAGATCTTGCCATCTGATGCCACTGGATTTCTTTCTTTAGGGCTACCTACGACAAAGATAAAGTCTACACCAACGATCCCCAAAACATAGACAATAAAGACAAAATATTCGCTGAGTTATTGGTGAAATAAGTAGCGAAATGTGTGAAATTAGCAGCGAAATGTGTGAAAGTGTCATGAAAAACTTGCACACAGCAAAAATGCCCGTGGCGGCCATTTAGCAGATATTCTTTTCATATAAAATTGTACAAGTCTCTTCAAAATAAAATAAAACTACGAAGAAATTCCAATCCATTCGCGTTTTATTAAGACAAATCATCCTATACCTACTTTTGGGACACCCGTTAAATTTTAACCCCCTTTCTACCCCATTAGGGGTAGTATTTTAACTTTGCCTACGCAGATCATCTTTAATCCTGACCAGTATCCTACATACCAATATTTATATTTCTAATTCTAAAAATAAGAACTTGAAACCCTCCCTTTGTACCCCATTATGGGGTAGTTTTTTAACTTCGCCTACGTAGATTATTAATTTTAATTCGGTGATGTGTGTCACCTTTCGATTTTATATAGATAGATTATGTTAATCATAAATAAAATAAAATATTATACTTATAAGTGCATACTCCATTTTATTATTAAAACATTTTAATACTACCCTGTTAAAATAACAAAAATGTACAATTTTCTGGTATTTTAACGGACTAATATTATTTGTCTTTTGGTAATATTAATGTGCATTATAACCAAAATAATTAAAATACTTACACAGGTAAAAATACTTTAAAACATTGTTTACGCCCACAAAATGGGCAGTAATGGGCATTAACCCGGCGTTTTGGGTTTTAACCGAGTTAAAACCCGGGCGGGCTGAATGGGTTAAAACACAGTGCCCATCTCTAGATACAACGTCTAGCCGTTCGTAATTAGAGCCGTACAAACTGAATTCTACTTTATCGTGTTGAAGTTAGAGTTGCTATTTGTTTAAATGGTCTCGCAGAGTGCAGCTTCTGTTACTAGTAACTATTATATATTCTGTGATAAGGTGTAGTCACCCTGTGTGTGTGTGAAACTGTGACAACGTTACATTTATTCCCCGTCTGTGGACAGGTATGACAATTTGTGCTCTATGTCTTTGGAATAAGGTGTAGTCACCCTGTGTGTGTGAAACTGTAACAACGTTACATTTACGGTCACAGCAGACTTATCAACTCGTAAACGGATCGTAAACGTATCAACTCGAGCGGTTCAGTATTCTTTGTATGAAACCCCCTACTGCAACGCACACTAATCGGAATCGTAACGTAATCGCCTCGCCTCAAGATCAGGAGAGTTATTGTCTAACGGCCAGAATTAATAACCTATCCACAGATAGAGATAGGTGCGATCCAGATTAGTTGCTAGGCAACACCTAGCAACACCCTGGCAACTGTCGTTAATTCTATGTTAATATCAAGCGTTGCATAGCAACTAATCTGGATCGCACCTATCCCTATCTGTGGATAGGTTATTAATTCTGGCCGTTACTCAACATCAATCGCAATCGCTTTCAGTCTGCCATCCATTTGATATCCATCACTTGTTGTTGATGAAAGTTGACAAAATTATTTATATTACTGCAGCAATGGTCGTACAATATCTTTCAAACTAAATGCGATAGCGATTGATGTTGAGTTAGACAATTACCTCCCAGCTCACGAACCGCTTTGCGGGTCGCTCAACTTGCTATCCCCGCGCTTACCACTAGTCGTCCATGCGCTCACGTCTCTCCGCACCCGAGCTTACGGCTCTACGCACAGTGGTCTGAAAATGAAAATGAATTAACCATATTTCAAAAAATCCGACTGAAATTCCGAGATTTGATCCCATGTCCACCTTTTTTCGATATGAAACCACTGTGCGGCGAGCCGTAAGCGCGGCGTCGCCTAGCCGTAAGCGCGGCGTCGCCTAGCCGTAGCCGAGCCGACGTACCGACGCTGATCCGGTTTGGTTACGTGCTTGCGTTAGGTTGACGCCTGGTTGACGGCGAGGCGAAGGCGATACGGTGTCGATCCCTTTCCGAGTTGATGTATCTGCTGAGACCTTTAGTCCCCGTTTGTGGACAGGTATGGCAATGCGGGATTTTCTGACATGATTAAAAAAGAAAAAAGTTAGTTCCAAAAAACTCAACAGATGGCGTTCATCAGACATGGGTCTGCTTTTTTTTATTTGCTGGCAAGGAGTCTACGTTAAGACGGTCAATTAAAAAAAAACACTTGCAGAAGGAAAAAAAACATTTACAAGACTGAAAAGGCTTATCTACAACTCGCGGTATGGTCGGTATGGTATTGCAACGCAAAACAAGAGGAATAGAATTATTTGACATTTCTTTTCTTCCGTCAACGTCAACTTTTTTTTGGCCTTGCACCTTCTTGCACATCTTTGAAATACAAGTGTAGGTCAGATCAAATGAGATACATGTCTGGTCAGCGCCATCTATCGAGCTAATAAATAAACTTTTTTTTTTAATTTGCTGGCAGAAAATCTCTCATTAGTGCTCTATGTTTTTGGAATAAGGCGTAGTCACCCTGTGTGTGTGTGAAACTCTGCTAACGTTACCTTTAGTCCCCGTTTGTGGACAGGTATGGCAATTAGTGTTCTATGTCTTTGGAATAAGGCGTAGTCACCCTGTGTGAGTGTGAAACTGTGCTAACGTTACCTTTAGTCCCCGTCTGTGGGCAGGTATGGCAATTTGTGCTCTATGTCTTTGGAATAAGGTGTAGTCACCCTGTGTGTGTGAAACTGTGATGACGTTACATTTAGTCTCCGTTTGTAGACAGGTATGGCAATTTGTGCTCTATGTCTTTGGAATAAGCTGTAGTCACCCTGTGTGTGTGTGAAACTGTGATAGCGTTACATTTAGTCCCCGTTTGTGGACAGGTATGGCAATTTGTGCTCTATGTCTTTAGAATATAGTGTAGTCACCCTGTGTGTATGTGTGAAACGTTACATTTAGTCCCCGTTTGTGGACAGGTATGACAATTTGTGCTCTATGTCTTTGGAACAAGGTGTAGTCACCCTGTGTGTGTGTGAAACTGTGATAACGTTACATTTTATCTCTTTGGAATAAGGTGTAGAATAGCCTCGCGCTGCATTCTAAGTATGAATTTCTGTTCTTTGGCAAGGGTCTGCGGTTTCACGGACCCTAAAGTCTTTGTGTTAAATTCATGAATTTTGACGTGAATCCACCTTAAAATTTGCTATCATAGGAGGCAATACAAAAAACCTAATGATAACAAAATCGGGGGATACAGTTTGGCATTACAGTTTCGAATCTATCGTCTACATCCAAAATTATGTTAGACCACTGAATAGCTAAAGGATTAAAGATTCATTACATATAATCAACATTTATTTTTGTGAGCACCGATAACCAAGTCAACTGAACGCGAACGACACACGACACAATCGCCCTATAGCAACGGCGCGCGAGCGCAGGCTGACATGAAAATATGTCTCTTTCTTGTGTTTTAGAATACTATTACACACTCCTCGCTATATTATATTTTATCTGATTGAACACGTGTTTTGTCGACAGGACTCGTTCACCTACTTGTCGCCATGCCAAGCGGGCTGCGGCAGTTCGCGCGCGCTCGACAACAACACGTGGCTGTACACTGAGTGCGCCTGCGTCGCCAGCCAGCCGCCCGCGCCGCACACGTCAGTATACGCACATAAGGTGACAGGTCGCGCGCTGACAACAACACGTGGCTGTACACTGAGTGCGCCTGCGTCGCCAGCCAGCCGCCCGCGCCGCACACGTCAGTATACGCACATAAGGTGACAGGTCGCGCGCTGACAACAACACGTGGCTGTACACTGAGTGCGCCTGCGTCGCCAGCCAGCCGCCCGCGCCGCACACGTCAGTATACGCACATAAGGTGACAGGTCGCGCGCTGACAACAACACGTGGCTGTACACTGAGTGCGCCTGCGTCGCCAGCCAGCCGCCCGCGCCGAGCCATATACATACTATCGTCGATCCACCTTATAGGGGCCTGCCCACGGAACTTCGTCCGGATTATCTTATGAACGACTAATACGCAGGCCTGCATGCATTAGTGATTAGTCGATCAAAATCGATTCAGTAGTTTCCTAGGCTGAGGCTATTACATGAGGCTCCCCGCGTGAATCCCGTTCCCATGGGAATATCAAAGTAAAATATAACCTATGTCACTTAGGAAAAATTAAACAATGGTGTTTTCTTTTAAAACGTTCCAGTAGTTTTTGAGTTTACAAACAAATAAAAATCAAATCGTTTTTAATATTAGTATAGACAAATAAAAACTTGTGTAGATAAAAAGAAATCTTAGTATGTACTAAGCCCGTTCTTGCATTACGAATTTTGCAATTGGGTGTTTGACTGTTGTTGAAATATAGATATTTAATTATGACATGCGAAAATATAACATTATTGAATAACAAATATGAAAAAAGAAATTCAATATGTATTATAACAAGCGAAATTTTCTATGGCGAGAGTATGGCGCTATAGAAATGTGACGTCACGTTTCTATAGCGCTCTCCTTGTCTAATTAGAAAGTTTGATGCTCTATATCGCTGAAAATATACAAGATATTTGAAAATAAATATCTATGTTGTGTTGCTACTAATTAATAGAACATTTTAAGTCAATAAAAAAAAATTCAGTCAAATACCCAATCGACAACTGTCTTCCTACGCCTCTGCATCTGTATTGAGTTTGAGTGACAGGTCAGATACAGGTGGCGTAGTGTGCGAGCCACTATACAAATGAATGGGAGATACGTCTCGGCGAGTCGACTCCTTGTCTAGCGTCGGTTTCTAGTCGCCTGTATGGTATCGCAATAAAAGAACGGACGTGTTTTAACATGTGATTGAACGTGACTGTGATGACGTGAATGAAGCGAAAGAAATGTGCAAGGATCGTAGCAGGTGCCGATCCATAGTCTCTGCCTACCTCTGTGGGAAACAGGCGTGAATATATGTATGTAACAAAAGTATATTCATAATTTTAAGTAACTTCTAAATTCCATTCCAATCAAATGTTGTGCGCAGTTATTATTGAAATTCAAATGCAATGCAAATTTAGTGTCATATCATTTTATGTAAGACTAGCGGATCCTCGCAGTTTCACCCGCGTGGTATCTGTTCCCGTGGGAATATCGGGATAAAATATAGCATATGTCACTCGGGATGAATGTAGCTTTCTAATGGTCAAAGAATTTTCTAAATCGGTCCAGTAGTTTCGGAGCCTATTCGATGCAAAAAAACAAACAATCAAATCTTTCCTCTTTATAATATTATTATAGATAAGTACAGATTGCGTAATTTGCGAGCCACTATACAAATATGGCAGCTAAATCTCGCCCGTAAAGTATCGCAACGAAAGAACGGACTTAAACGTGTGTGAAGAAAAAGCAGACTCCAGATAACACTCATATAATTCTTGGTTACTACTTACATAGATTCAGATACAACAATCGATACAGTCGTCTTCGAGATCTTATTTCCTCGAGGCCAGGTTGAAGACTGAGCCCGACTCGTCAATCCTACTCAAGTCTGGCCAGTGGCCCGATTTTACCACACCGACTATGACACAGATTAGCCTATTAAACTTAACAAAATGGCGTCAAGAGACGGCTATTACAGTGTTGCCATTAAAAAATTATGAATAATCTTCTAAAATCATGACACGTGTTTGAATATGTTATTTAATCCCATGCAATGTCCGTCCCAGGCTGTCCCGCTTCAAGCTGAACTCGTCGGAGCTGGACGCGCTCAACGGCGTGGCGGTGAGCGGCGAGTGCGGCGCGCCCTGCACCAAGATCTACCTGTTCGTGGCTATATTCGCCTGCGTCATGTTCGTGCACGCCAGCGGGGAAGTAGGAGCGGTTCTACTCATCATACGGTGTACGGATAAACATGGTAAGTTTTTACAATATTTTAACACAATTTAAGGGGCCGTACAGAGCCAAATATACGTTTTTAAGCAAGGATTTCACATTATTACATTATTTACATTACTAGATATATCAGCCCCAGAAAAAATATGTAGAAAGTAGATTATAGTACCTACTCAGTTATGTGATTGACAAAAACATGATAAGTAGCTAAAACTTTTCTCGATAAGAAAAAATCGTAAAGTGACTTTCATTTTTGTAGTTTTTCAATGTAGTTTTTCAATACTTAATCTTGAAATTATAATAAAAAAAACCTTAGCTGAAATAGTTTATTAGGAAAACGATAATGTCGCTTAACTCGATATTTTCTAAGCATACACCCGGTGTTTGCATCTCTGTCGCATGCGGTATTTCACCGTATTTCTATCTCCTCTCCTCATTCTTTTTCTTCTAGCCTTGTACGGCTTACTTGTTCGCTACCTGTTCGTGGCGATATTCGCCTGCGTCATGTTCGTGCACGCCAGCGGGGAAGTGGGGATTTGTTTTCATACCTTTACGTCTTGAGATAAGGTTGATTACTGTCAACCGCCTCTGTGGTCTAGTGGTCCATACCACCGATTTCAGACCCAGAGGTCCCGGGTTCGATTCCCAGTAGGGGTACATATTGTATTCGGTTTGGTTGGTGGTAGGACTTGTTCTTAGTCCGCCTGGCTAGCTACCACCATCTTATCTAAGTCTGACGCCATAACAATGAAGTTTTCAGCATTATTGTGTTCCGGCAGTTAGAGATAAGATAGCCAGTTCCTCAGTTATTGACGATTCCGGGAGTAGTGCGCTTCCACCTTCAGCCTTATCACCACTTATCATCAGGTGTGATGAAGGCTAAGTGCTACCCCGTTGTGAATAAATAAAAATAAATAATGTTCAGATATATTTGGTGGCCTTAAACGTTCAGATTATTTTGACGTTGACTGTATTGTAAATAAAGATTTTAGATTTTTGATTTTGATTCACCCTTGCCCACAGATAAGGCGATGGCGATGGGCGTGATCCAGTTCGCCATCGGCGTGTTCGGCAACGTGCCGTGCCCGATCATCTTCGGCGCCGCCATCGACGCCGCCTGCCGCCTAAGGGACGCCGCATGCGGGCTCATCGGCGCCTGCGCATCCTATGATGCGGATAACTTGCGGCACTTCTTCCTGGGTACGTATAGTCATTTGACAGACCGTGCCCGATCATCTTCGGCGCCGCCATCGACGCCGCCTGCCGCCTACGGGACGCCGCATGCGGGCTCATCGGCGCCTGCGCCTCCTACGATGCGGATAACTTGAGACACTTTTTCCTGGGTACGTATAGTCACTTGATGAGACTACGACAGAGTCTAGGCGTCCTCCTACACCCACAACAAACATTTTTGACGTCTTATAAATCGATGAACGCTGGAATAATTGCGACCAATAATAATTGCGAATAATTTTTGTATCCACGAAAAAGGATGACGCAATGTCACGTTCCGCATGAGCTCAAAATAGAACTAGTACTTCCCATAATCCCAGGAGTCTAATCCAAGGGTTTAATGACCACATAAAGGGAAAACTATCAAAACTAAGATAATTTGCATAGAAATAACTAAATTTCTCACAATCACTTAAATTCTTTAGCTCAAATTAACATCACTAGATGGCACTATGCGCTGCTGACTCGCGTTCTGAGTAGAAGAGAGACAGCGGCATATATTTAATAATCAAGTTAGCATTGAACATTATTGATAACATAATACTTGTTTTAATTATCGAATTAGCTGTAAAAATTATCGGTACCACTCATCGGTTTGTAAAAAATGCTTCAACAAGCATGTAAATTAAATGTGTGATAGAATGCTTGTTCTATAATCAAGTTGACCATAAAGGTCGCTGGTAAGGTAACCTTCTACTTCGACATAATTTTTCATCAATGTTTTCTTATGACGTTATCACGTAAAATTATCATCGTCCGTTAACCGACTTTACAGACAACCAAGTTTTTGGGTACGTTAAATACTGATAGCGCTCGCGCATGCTTTATGACAGTTGAAGTGATAATAATGGGTACGAGTCGAAGAGTATAGTATTAGAAGCACTATACGGCTTGCGCACGACGTTGCCTTTGTTAGCATCGTCAAAATTAGTTTGGTTTTAGTCAATATCAAATATTATTTATCTCTTTATGTTTCAAATAGACAATTTTACCTTAAGTTTTTTTGCAAATCAAGGCAAATCATTTGTATAAACTAAATAACGAAAAGAGCCCAAAATGGCGCCTTGGGGGTACGCCTAGTTCAATGTGTGAGCCGGTTGATTTCACTCCATTTATTTCAATAGTTTGAGTTCTGGAATTTATTTATTTGACATTATTAATTTCTGGTCATTACTTTTAAACCATAAAGTTTTAGCTTCACATGAACGTTCAAAAAGCTTCGGAGAAGCAAAACGTCTTATAGCTTTTCACACGAAGAGTCGGTCTACACCGAGGGTCGCATCATTTTTAAACCATGTTTTCAATGCCCGACTGGTTGCGGCCTCCCAGGCACCAAAGACATGCTGCATCACTGACTTAGACACTAACACACACAAACTTAGACTTATCACATTAGACTTGATTTTGTTTGGTGGTTTTTACATTTGGTTGTTATCAAACAATCAAAATCAAATCTGATCAGACTATCGGAGAGAAAAATTGGACACGTATTCCCATCCTAACTTTTCGCTCGTTGTCCCCAGGTCTGTCGGCGGCGCTGATGTTCCTCGCGTTCATAATGGATTTGCTGGTGTGGAGCAAGGCGGGCCGCATCGACATGAACCCGTCGGACGCGCGCCCCGCCCCCCTGCTGCCGCCCCCCGCGACCCCGCCGCCCCCCCGCCACGCCCCCCCTAACGACACGCAACTCTGACACGTCACCTATGAGTCGCACCTGTGAATTAAACCTGACAAACGAAGGTAGCTTGCAAAATGTGAAACATGAAGAAACTTCGCTTAGTCCGAGTAGAATAAAGGTTAATAGGGGATTGGACTGTTAATGATATGTAAATATTTAATAGTAACTTCTTCGATCAACAATAGTACTAGATGAAGGCTCACAAACTAAATGAAAACTTTATATGGCACAGACTGACTTTTTTTTAAACAGAGAAATAAGGTTACGAATGTTGGAATCTTACATTATTAATGACAGGGAAGCGTTCCAAGTTTGAAACACCCTAGTATTTTTGACACTGTCAAAATAATCTACCTATAATTATACTCTCAAGTGGGCGTATAACGCTTGGCCATGTCTGTCACTCCAACTATGTATCTAGAACTGGGTGTTATTGTTGATCGAAGAGTAACATTCAAAAATATAACATTGAGAATAACAAAAGTGAAAAAGAAAATCAAAATATTGATTATTAAGCAAGTAATGAGCTGCTGAATTGTGGAAAACTGTGTCTCTAGCTATCTTTCTCTAAGACGAAATTTTATTTGGCGGGAGTATGGCGCTAAGCGCATCTGACGTCATCTGTGGCTAGCGCTGTCCTTGTCTAATAAGGAAGTTTGATGAGCTATATCTCCGAAAATATGGAAAATATTTGAAAATAAATACCTGTGTCGTGTTTCTGATGTTAATAAAAACATTTTAAACAAATGAAAAAAAAACAGTCCGTTCCCCTATTCTATTAGTCTTGATATCGAACTGAGATGGAACTTCTTCGTAATTTCAGAAAGTGTTGCCATTAAAATCGAAGTCGTAAAAAATGGTCGGACGGATTGTCCCACATCACAGAACAGGATGCCATCGGAACGAGGGGAGAAGAGTGTCACCAAATATGTCCTTGTATATGATGCTATGCATCTAACGATATCTTGACGTTGAAACACTAACAAAATGTTTGACCAAATATTAAACGAAAAATGAATTTGCATCTCTTATATAAAATGTTTAACTATCGGAATGGATATCTTGTGTTGTGAATTCCTTTCGAAGATTCTAAAATTTCCTTCCGTTCGGATCGCATGAATTTGAAACCTTCGATGTTATTGTTGATCGAAGTTTGAAACCCGTAAATACCATTTCAAATGAAGAACGCTTTGTATGGGTATTATGCAATATTTATATTCCAAATTTACTTGATTTACCATTTTTATAGTTCTCTTTTGTTACGGTAGTTGCGGCGTCCGCCTCGATTCCCAATCAGCTGACCACTTGCCGGTTCCTATGGCGTTTTAGTATTTTTATTATAAATCGCATATTTAGTGATATTTTATCCTAGTGTAAATTTTGGTTGTTAGTTGTTGTTTCGGACAAACGAGTTGTAGGAACCGCGACTAGCCTGCCTAGCATGACCATAATTATATCACGCGATATGATATAGCACGTCATGCCGTCTTGCTTACACCTTAGTTGGGTAAGCAAGACAGCATGACATGCTCTATCATATCGCGTGATAAAAGCCGCTCATGCTAGGCCGGCATACGTTCGGTGTGTGATAAATGTTGTTTACAGTTTTAGTAGTTTCTTGTAGTTACTGTTGTCATGATAAGTAATTTCTCTAGTGAGTTTGTGGTATGGCACTGAAGTGATGACAGGCTGCAGTGTAAGTTTTAAAAATGGCAAGCCTTACTACAGATCGACAATGTTTTCTGTTCCGGTGACAGCCGGCGCTATGAATTTTTTTGTTCTTTTCGTCACAACTGCTCAGGGATTATTTGTTCACCGGTGATACAAAATATATAGGTACATAATCACATATAAAAAGGCATTTCCGCTGTTTCCGTTTTTTGAGGGATTAACTGGCTCTGACTTCTAAGACCTTCAGCCGGCAGCAGCAATATGGTTGGACGACAACTTGACAGCAAAATGACATTAAAAAAACACGTTAGTTCCACAACCAGCTCCGATGGGAGCTCCATCGGAGCTGGTTGTGAGACGGGTCGATTTTTTCTAAATACTTCATTTTCCATTTTTCAACCATAAAAATTGCATTGTGAATGCAAAAAAGTAAAAATTTAAATAACGTTAGTTCCAGTTTTTGGCCACCAAAACAGAAAACGTTGTCGCACTGTATCCTGATTAAGACAGTACTTTAGTTTAAAACTAAAAAACGTAGATATAAATCAAAATTGAATTAATACCGAAGTTTAAGTTAAATTTTCTTGCTTGAAATCTTATACTGCGGCCTTATTAAATGGAACCAAAGTAGCTTTTTTATGAAAGTTTACGAATCGTACAGAGTAACTATATCTGGAAACATTTTGAGCCAGCAAATGTTGTGCTGCAGTAATCTCTTATTGCCTGTACGGCAGTTGATATTATTTTTATTATTCCTTTTTGAAAACACTTTTGTAAACAAATTCCTGACTGGTAAAAGTAGGATTGAAAGTAACCCTAAAAACCACAATTCAATAAAATAGAATGTGTGAGAAACACTTGTCATTTGGCTATCTTTTATTATACCTCAATAATATTATGGTATTTAGATAATAATACATTTCAGGTCAGTATGTACTATAAATATTCACCTAAGAAAGTCTGTGAATATTATAAACTACCATTATTTTTTGTAGTACCGTCATGTTGAAAATTAAATAATGAAATATGGGGTATAATATTGTTATAAATACTGAGGCATAATATACGTAATAGATATATGTAACAGGGCATCGGAAACACAAGTTTCATTTAACTTTTATGATACTACCGTTTTTCAACGAATAATTCTAAGCAAATGGTTTAAGTCGGTTATTTGCATTTTCTTATATATTTGTGCATTTTATACGCTATTTATACTTACTGTAAGTATATCTGCTCAATATTAAAAACTACTTAATTCTGTAAGCTCCATACTTTAACTGTCATCCAATCAAAAGTGTTTTATAAAAACCTTAAAATAACACCTTATATGTAGTGGCAAAAAGATCAAATAATAATATTTCAGATTATGTCTTCGGGAAACTGAACATCACATAATAATTTTCTGTAAATAATTACTTTTACATAATAATCATCACATTCTCTGGGACTGAACTTTATTGATAAGCTGGATTTAGTATCTGTTGGAGTGGTCTTATTTAAGTATTGTTACATTTTTATTTGCTCTTTTTTACTGTTAGAACACAGAATAGTAAAAATACTCGAACACCACAATGTTAAAAATGTCTACAATATTACTTTAAGCCATTGTTTTTTTGGTATGATGTTGTTTATATACAGTTGGTATATTTTTATTTACCGGATACTTTGCTTACTATTCTGTGTAAGAACGCCATCCCGAGTGCAATATGTCGAACGGTTGAAGGATTTGTACATAGTTTGCCGAGTTGATTTAAACTTGTTACATAATATTATTAGTACATTTATAAGACCTATGCAACATTGCGAACCCAGCGTTTTTTCGATTATTGCGAATTACATGGCTAGTGATTAGACATTATAATAGATTAGTTTTTTTTACAAAATATTAATAATGTAAATATTTTAGATGAATTAAACGTGTAATCAAATATATTATAAGTTTTTAGATGTAAGATTTGTCGGTTAATAGTTTGTTGTGTATTATATAATAGAGATGAGTTTTGTTTTCTAAATAATACACATTACTTTTCATAATATTATTAAATATTGTGCTGCAATATATTGTACATCACTGAAAAAAGTATATGGCAACTCGCCATGATGATAATGGACCTTATTGGAACTCTTTTCAAGTCAGTAGGTACCCAACGGTCGATACCGTTAGTGAAATGAGTTTTAGATTTCTTCTAAATAAATTCTAGAATAATTTTTCGAATATTATTATTATGCCATCGTATTAATATAGACATTTTTATTTCGTTATTTTACAATTTTAGGTAAACGACATATAATTTTTAAATTCATTAAATAGATGAATTGAGATCAACCTATTTTATTGAAATTGACTATAGCAAAATATTATTATTATTATATAAATATATTTGTTTTTATTTATACATGTTTTATTTACTGTGTTTATTGGTTATATTTATTCGAAATGTGGCGACGAGGCGTACACTCATACATTTTTTTTTGCCTTCACCGATAACTCAAGGTTCAAGGGTGGGATGCAATAATCTTGATCTCTGGTAATAACCAAATTCCAAATAATATTTTACGAGGTCCACTATAATTTATATTGCTTGTGTCAATTTCGAATAATGTATATAATAATATTTAAAATAGTGACCTCATTGAAGAGGAGCCAAACAGCTTTTTGGTGTGTAATATTATATTAAAGTTGTGACATCTATATGCATCTATGTTTCGGAACAATTGAGAGTGTAACTACTATACTATTTAAACATGGCAAACTAATCAAATTTAAAACAAATTGTAGCGGAGGAATGAGCAAATTATTAAACGATGAAAGTTAATTAAATAAATTGTATTTATTTACACAAAAGCTTTATTTTTTAACCACTAAAATCGTAACTTACATTTGGTTTTAGATATTACGTTGCATCATGAAATAACATAATGAATAATGAAATTATACATAGGAAAACAAAGGAATGCATTATAAGTGCAATTTAGTTAAAATATTTAGAAAGTATGAGTTTTTTTATATGTCGATGTGCTTTAAGCAAGAGTAGGTATTCGTTGTCTTAAGATGTTAATCAATTGGAAATGTAATCAAATATTTAACAGTACGCGGTGATAAGAAATGCACATACTCGTATATAAAGATAGAACTTGAAAAATTGAAAATGAAGTATTTAGAATTTTTTTATTAATAAAAATTGCATTGTGAATGCAACAAGATAGAACTTTACTATTGATTGGCAAGCGTCTGATGAAAGCGATAAAAGTTCACAGAATGTTCTGAGTGACAACGTTTAAATTCTCTATTTAGCTCGATGTGCATTTTCTATCACCGAGTACTGTACATTGTGTCGTTTTTATATTTTACTGGACTTCTAGTTTTCTTCTTATTGGACAATCACAGATATCTAACGTTACTTTTTTATAAGACAATTTTTTTTTATTTTTGTGGCAATCAGTTGCCGTTATATTTTGTGCCGTTGTAATTAGAATTAGGATTAGAATCTTTATTCAAAATTACAATTCTATTGGATGCAATTTATTTGAATTTTGTTATAAGTAGATGTTTTATCTCACGAGTGCGGGTGAGCCACGCTTGTGTGTGTGTGTATACCGCAGCCTACTTTTGTCATACAAACTGTCTAACTATACCGTGTATATACACGGATGCACACAACAAAAGGGGCGGACCGCGCTCGTGAGATAAAACGTCTTTTATTGTATTTGCTCACGGGTTGAGAGGACGATAATTTTCTGAACATCCTTTTATATATTGAACATAATAATAACTAGTCCTGTCTCTTAATTGGAAATACTTCGGAGCTATAAATATTTTATTTATATGAAAAACCCTATGTTGTAGCTTTTTTATGATAGCTTAATAAATCGCTTTTATTAACTAACGAGTGAGATTCTCCAAAAAAAGATCGTATACTCGTAAACATAGGAGTCTGTTGAGACTTTTTATCAAATAAAATGAAATCAATTAAAATAATATAATTTAAAGTATTATCATCAAGCTGTAAATGATTGTACAATCTCGTGGTCCTATAGTGAATTTATGAGTAGTCGACAGATATGAAATTTGAAAAGAAATGAAAGACATTTATTGACACATCACAAGTTTACACTACAATAAAATACAAATAAGTAACAATAACAACAATAAAGCAATAAATTTCAATCAATAAAAAATAAATGACACGAAATAACAAAGTAAATTATAAAAAATAAATTAAAATAAATAAAACAATAAATTACAATAAATATATAAATAAAAAAAACAATTAACTTTGTGATGGGCCAATCAGGATCCTGCCTTAGTATATGTTGTTGCTGGGTAAAAAAGTTCATCCTACAACAACGCTGGTATTCTGGCAGGGGCTGTGCGAGTAACACAAGACTCCACCAAAAAGAAAAACAAGCACTACGAAAATAGCTTTTATTACGTACATGATTAGGGCGAATTTAAGGACATCATGGTAAACTTGAGCTGTACAGTTTGTATAAATAATGACTACAGGACAGGCAAAGCAAAGTTTTAGCAAAGGAGATAGTTGGCAGTTTTTACATGATATCACAACAAGACGCCGTTTTACGGAATGTTTCTTTTACTTGTTTCTTGGGGTTTTGTCACTGCCTGCTGCTGATCGTGACTCGGGCTAACGGGAAATATTTCATAGCCGTCGATCGATTTTAGTTGTTGATATTAGTTTTAATTTGATACATTCGCTTTGAAATTTTGTTTACACTACTTATATATTGTTCTATGAAATTCAACTAATGCTTTATCTTTTTGAAGTTTGGACATGTGGAGAGATTTCCAAAATTTCAAATGCTTATCGGAAAAACGAACATTTATCCAACACATTTGACTCAGAAATTGTTGTAGAAAATAAACCGAAGTGAGAATGTTTGTAAGTATGAAAATTCAAAGGGGTTTATAATAAAGAACTACAAAATTATTTTGGTGTATATTATCAGTAGTACCTATTTGACTATTATAAATTTTATAATATAATTTGATTAGTTTTTGTAGTTTGGACTACATGAGGCGCAAGGGCAGTCGATAGCACACCAATCAAACAGTCGAGTCTAATAAAAGCGCTTTTATAACCAAAATAAGGGTATGCTCAAGCTCAACATGTAAAGTTTTATTTGCCTATACCTATCTTTAATAAAAGTAAATCTTCTTTCTCTCTGCCTGCATAATTGTATGAACAAATGGGGTTGTAGGAAAGTAGAAACCAAACCTCGACAACTGGGATTGCATTTGTAATATTTAAAATAATTGAATTGACATTGATGTATAAGAAGCAGTTTATACAAAAACGCACAAAAATTTACAGGATTATCTAATATACCAACACAATCAATAGTGATAACATTTAATAAGCATCATTTAGTACCTACTGAAATAAATACGTTATTCAGGTATTGTAATGAAAAACAATGTCCGTCTGTAATTTGTAATGTAAGATGGTAATAGTCATTCATTACTTTTTATACGTCTTCATGTTTACTATATATTTTAAGCATAGATTGTTACTGTGGTATTTGCCACCTATTTTTTAATTATTTGTAAATAAAAAAAATTGCGAAATAGTATGGTTTCTTTTATTCCTTTAGTTGTAGACTTACCCGCGTCGTGTCCCACTTTATGGATGACCATATTTTCATTCTCAAGTTATTTTTACTTGTGATTATTTTAGTTGATGTGAGACGATGCTTCGATTAAGTATGTAATTAATATTACACAATAACTTACAAGTCTATAATTCCTTGTCGCATCTTAAAAAATCAACACTAGCTTGCTGCAGCCACTCACAGCTCAACCGAAATTTCTACTTGTATCTAATTAACATGAACTTCATAGTCCTGCCCTCAAACTGTCTATTAATGCAGCTTATTTTTCATAAGGATTATGTCAAGGCCTAATGTGTCCTGTTCAAACTGTGCCCCGTTAGATGGGAGTCATCGCGCCATCACACTTCAAACGCAAAGCTGTGCTAAGCTCGAGTTGTTCATGAAAAGCCCAATTTCAGGCACACTCACCTTAAAATAGAAATATCGAAGCGAATGACGAGAAAAACAATGTGTTATGTTGTATGTATCTAAAATTAAGATTAATACATAAGTATTGCAAACAACACTCATAGTCATGAACAAATATTGGTTGTAATTAACTTTATATCGTTATAGTCAGAAGTCGAGAGAACAATCACTAATACTGATTTGCTGAAGCTAGAGCGATTGGACTAAGTGCGAATCGGAATTTTTTTGAACATTGGACCAATTGCGAATTGGACCTATATAATGCGCCTAAAGGTTTTAACAGTGTTACCGCCTCGGACCTAGAGTCCCG
Organism: Crambus lathoniellus; assembly: GCA_949710035.1. Lineage (NCBI taxonomy): Eukaryota > Metazoa > Arthropoda > Insecta > Lepidoptera > Crambidae > Crambus > Crambus lathoniellus. The sequence goes on from OX453298.1 coordinate 4,584,289, forward strand.
GGTTCAATTCCCAGTGTGGGACGTAGTAACTATTTATGAATCTGTAGTGTGGGTGGGTACATATTGTAAGTATTCGGTTTGGTTGGCAGTAGGGCTCGTTCTAAGTCTGCCTAGCTAGTTACCACCATCTTATTTAGGGCTGATGCCATAGCAACGATGTTTTCAGCATTGTTAGGTTCCGGCTGTTAGGAGATAAGATAGCCAGCTCTTTAGTGGTTCAGGATTCCAGGAGTAGTGCACTTCCACCTTCAGCCTTGCCTTACCTAACTTCGCACAACACACTTTATTTTGTATACTTACAACAATAAGTTAAAAATAGTACCAAAGGACGGGGGCCCACATAGGCACAGCTAAACGGGTCATCGAACCCGTGCAAAAAGCGGGAGAGTTAATTAATCATTTCTGGGAACTACCTTTGTAACGTGATTTTCTAGAACGTGTGTCATAGCGCATAGAACTCAAATTTCCGTAACTTGCTGTTTTTTGTAAACACGCCAACTATTGTCGTTTTAAAGCGTATCGGTACGTTTATTTGTAGTAAGCTGTAATAAGCTTTAATATTTTGTTGAAAAGGGTTCTGTGAAACCTAATACGAGAGAAAATTGTTTAGGAGTATTTTCATTACAGGGAGTGTTGTTTTCGCAGTGTCAGCGCCATGGATTTTGAAGTTTTGGGCCTTGTATGGTGAACCTTGATTATAATTGGTATAGTTTAGTCCATTGTGATTTTAATTTCGCTTTATTGTGCCACAGATTACTAAATAGTTACTAATATGTAACAGATAGTTCACTCCGCTAAGTCATTTAAATAAATAGCAACTCTAACTATAACGCAATAAAGTAGAATTCAGCTTGTACGGCGCAGGCAAATTACGAACGGCCACTCGTTGTCGTTGCATCTCTTTCTATCGCATATATTCTAGCTCTTTTGCGGACCTAATTTCTATGCCATACGCCTGCCCGGCAGGCGCGCCGTCCGAACGTACCTAAACTGCGGAGTGACACCCCCCTGATTGTGCCGAGTGAGGTTCTTCATGTTGAGTTCATAAAGACCCATTAATTGCCCATAAATGCCAATCAATTTGATATTCTGAACGACGACCGATTTGGCGCAGGGGTAAACTACCTGCCTTCTGCGCCAGAGGTCTCGGGTTCGATTCCCGAACAAGACAAATATTTGTGTGCATGAACATGTCTATTTGTCTTGGTCTGGGTGTTTTCTATGTATATTAAGTATTAAGTATGTATTTACAAACAAAAAGTATATACCTAAGTATACCTAAGTATATATTTATCCGTTATCAAGTTCACGTAGACACAGTTTCTTAAGAAATTAACTACGGGCTTAGTTAATTGGTGTGATTGTAAGAAAATATTTTTTTTTTATTTTTTATTTTATTTATTCTGAATATGGGCAGTCAAACAAGAAGATTTTAGCGACCATTATTAAAATGCAGTGTATTAAATGACATAACAACGTTTGTTGTTAAATTATTTAAGGTAGCAGGTTACGTTCAGATGAACAGAAGCGGTGACATCAAAATACGGGTGAATCTGTTGAAGGAGATGCAGATTTTGAGTTGAAATTACAAATCGACAAATCCGTATCGCATTCGAATTGTATAAATAAACCCATAACAAAATGAAACGCGGAATTGTAGAACTAACTAACAGAGGTCAGCGAAGTATAGAACTAATTTGATTCAACAACATGGGATTTGACCGTGCGGATCCCTGTCGGGGGACTTTTTTACTAGCTCAGTAGCCAATTCCGAGGTGGAAAACTGCTGAATTGGTTAGGTCACGTGAAGGGGGCGGTAAAAAATGTGATGACTTTCCGAATCGGCGAGTTTGGCGTAAACAATTCGGGATGATTGGGCAGTTTGACGTGGGCGCTATATAACGGGGGCCGGTGGCGGCGAGGGCACAGTCAGCCTGCTCCAGCCAACATGACGGGCTTTACGGTGTTCGCTGTCCTGCTTCTAGTCGCCTCTGCCTTCGCAGCACCGGGTATGTATTGGGGCAAACATGCGTAACACTCCATAGATACCTACCTACTAAGTTAGTTGAGGACTAAAGAGTTGATTACGAGAACAAATCAAATAGTTTCTTTCACTTCATAAAATAGGTAGTATTTGTCCACATTCTAAAAAAAAAAAAACAGTTCTGTTATTAAACTAACGTAAGAGAATAACGCTAACGAAAAATCAGCATGAAAAAATCATCGGTTTTAATTTTTTTCGAAAGGAAAAAGACGAAAACACCTTATTTCTTCTTCAAGCTTGATTTGATTTGAATATATAATTTAAAATAATTTATATCTTAAATTTCATAGACAGAACAGCGTGGTTAAAGTTTTCCGGGTGGCTCTGAAGTTTCCGTATTTTCATTAGTAAAACAACGATGCGGGAAGCCGCTGGATGCGGGCAGCGCAAGACCGATCGTTGTGGAGATCCTTGGGGGAGGCCTATGCCCCGCAGTGGGCGTCGTACGGCTGAAATGATGATGATGATGATAAGTAGGGTTTTGATTTGACACAACAGGGTTACTATTACTAGAGTACCTACTCTTACCATCACAGGTGACCGTGTGAAGCGGCATTACGAGGGCAGGCTAGGCGGCTACGGCGGCGGCGGCGGCGGCGGTGGCGGCGGCGGCGGCGGCGGGCTCGGTGGCTTCGGTGGCCAGCCTGGCGGAGGCCACGGCGGGTTCGGCGGGCTGCCCTTCGGCGGCTCGCAGTCCTTCTCCAAGTCTTCGGCCAGCGCTAGCTCCTCCTCTGGCGGGTTCGGACATGGCAGATAAAGTAAGCTGGTCAGAGCATCGGGCCGGATTCCCGGAGGCGCGGGTTTGAATCCCGCCTGAAAGCTACTTATAGGGCTCGTGGTTTTTTACTATCACATTTTCCTATACTTACAAAAATTGCATTGTGAATGCATAAAAATAATATAAAATCTCAATATGGCTGTTTCATCTTAATGGATTGTTAAACATTTGTAAAAATGTTTCTTTCGGATGCGAGGGTTTCCTCACATTGATGAAGCAACGCTGGCCTATAGCGTAACAAGTGATAGCAAAATTCGACGAGTCGTGTAAGCCTTTCGGTAGCTTAGTTGGTCAGAGCATCGGGCCGGATTCCCGGAGGCGCGGGTTCGAATCCCGCCTGAAAGCTACTTATAGGGCTCGTGGTTTTTTTACTATCACATTTTCCTATACTAAAGTAAGCTGAGTTAAAGTAGAGACAAACTGATCCCACGTACGCAACGTATGTAACGCATTATGACATCTATTATGACGCGTTGCGTACGTATCGTTGCGTATGATAAATGTCTTTCTAGTCATACAAATTCAATGGTCTAGATGTCATAACGGGTTGCAATACGTCCGCACAGTCCGATCACGATCCCCACAGACGATCAGTCCGTTTGCCGTCCTAGATCGGGTCGTCCTCCATCGGCCGCACACTAGTCAGATCATTGCCTGATGGCAATAGTAAAAAAAGCGGCTTTGAGGCCTCACACTAGCAGTTGATAGTCGTCAGTTTTAGTATTAGTCCAGTAGTTTCTGTCCGCCCGATAACTGACGACGTTTGGTCCGCGCCACCCACTATTGACGCATTAGCCGTCAGTCCTAAATCTTAAATGAAACTGTGAATGTATGACCGATTGCGGCGAACTAACAGGCCGGCCGTAGCCAACAGGCAGACTGATCGTCTGTGGGGACCTTTAGACCGCTTACATACAACCATGGAGCTAGACTTATAATACTGAGGTAACTGGAGAGTGCAGTACTAACACTTTTTTGTGACCACAAATTACACAGTGGCTGTCTTCCGTCTCACCTACACTTAAAAAAAAACACGTATGGTCATATGAGACAACTGACAGCCACTACATACTAAATGTCAAATTTGCTGGGTACACTTTTTATTCAGGGTGAGAACTCCAGTTACCTCAGTAGGTATTATGTCTAGCTCAATGCATACAACGGTACCTACATCATCGATGCAGACACGACGTCAAACGCGGGTTGGTTTCACAGATTAGGGCTCTATCTGATCAGGACATCATAGCATCAACAAAATATAAGTATACATGGTTCTTTGGTGTCCTAAAACCATGGTGTCCTCAAAATGTAAGAGCCCTAAGATAAGGTTATTTTTGTCTTTTCTTTTATGTTTTTGAATGCATGTGAGTAGGTAACTGCAGGCCTACTCTAATTCAACGATAAATGAAACATCCCTCTCACTCTCCGGGCATGACAGAATCGAGTGAAAGCGGGGCGTCCTCCGCCACGGGGCGCGCGGCGGGGCTAACGAAGTTTCGTTTTTCGTTGAATAGTACCTACATCCACTCATGTCAATCGTAAAATAATGATATTCTTAAATGCAATTTTTTCTTTTGTTTCAGTTGAACAAAAATGAACTAATAACGAATGAATGGCGCTAACAAGGTCCGCAACCCAATGACGGCGATGTGATATTTAATTTATATTAGAAAAGCTAGGCTACTGTACATTTAAGTGTTTTAATATTACGTTTTTATAATAAATTATGTCCACAATTCATTGACGTATTTCATTAGATTCACACCTTTATTTAGTAGGTCACACAAATTAAATTATACCTACTTACATAATGTTGTATTGACTGCTATAAAAAAAAATAAAAAAATACTAACATTAATTTTATTTTTGTTTTGTTAATGTCTTAGGTCCGATAAGACAAGTTTTATTTTGTTCACGTTAGGTGGAAACTTGTACAATAAGTAGTCTACACGAAAAGATCGAGATTTGATAATAAACAGATGTTATGTCACAGATTACTAAATAGTTACTACGTGTTATGTGAAATATATATATGATGGTTCACTCCTATGGCGCATGGCGCGCGTAGTGAGTGGTACCTATAACTCAGTCAGTTAAGGATATAGCATAGGTAAAAAAAATATCGTCGATGGCCGTTGCTTACACAAGCGAGGGGGTGCTGGGATCGGTAAGACTCCGGCCGCGGCACTCTCGTAGACTGAGAAATACGTGTAGACGCGGCATGCAGCGCGCATTCTATTTACATCTGAAATATCACCTATGTGCGCTTTTACTAAGGAAATTATATTATGTAGAATACAAGAAGAATTATTATGAATATTTATTGTAAACGTCGGTTTGTAGGAAGAGTAGATCTTAGATATTATTCGTACCTAGTAGTAAAAAAAGCTTTTTTTAACAAAGATAGTCACTTCAAACGATTCTTCAAAATGCAGAACACAGCAGCAGCTATTTATATTTATTTTCTATCTCTAGATCATTTCGATAATATATCCATTATCGAAATGACCTTCGCAGGCAAAACTACAACATTTGCTACAAATTACACTGAAAAAAAAAAATGTATACTGCTCTAACCAGTAGGTACATTTTCAGATTTATTCCAATCAAATTAATAAAACTTATAATTTAATATGAAAAAATATAAATAACTCATACTAGCCCATCATCCAATACTTTTTTACAAAATAAATCAACTTAGTTAATCAATATAAAAATAAGTATACCGTTTATATAAAATCACGCTATCAATCTATAATATAAATCAATATATAAAAAAAACACTTAAATAAAAATATTGTTTAAATACAAAAAAATTAAATAAAATACATATTATTCCAATACCAAAAATGATAATATCAAATAATACAATAACTTGTGTCATTGAAAATTGGAAGCAACGATCACATACACCCAGATACAAGAAAATATCTAAAAGTTAGTTTTCGACATTTACCCGTCCGAAAATCGAACCCGGGACCTCAGAGATAGTGGCACCTAGAAAACCGGTGCGTACACCAATCGGCCACGGAGATCGCCGAATTTGTTTAAACAAAATGTAGCGCAACTGAAATAATTGATACTTTGTTTACTAATGTAAACTTGCCAGTTTTATAATGTGGTTGGTTATAGTACTTGAATAAAATTTTGTGTGAATAGATTCACCCTGAAGATGCCTATTCACTTGCGACTTTAAGAGGTTTGGGTTGTAGGTACTCGGGCAAACAGAAGCCGGCATGGTATTCCAGGCATGATGAAGGAGTACTTAATTCTCTGAGCGTGAGTTTAAAGGAGAGGGCGGAATGAGGTTATGCAACTCAGATGCACACTCGTTAAAGCATACCTGACAAGTGACTCAGGGGATGAAACTCATAGCTGAAGTCCCCCATCGACAGTATGGGAGTGCTTATTCGCCAGGCCAGATAAAGAGGTACGGACTGTGTATCAGACTAACACCAGTAACATAGAGATCCTTACTATTGAACTTAGTAACTGTACGGTCACTTCAGTCTACAAACCTCCCAATGCACCGTATTACCTCAGCTGTCCGCCGAACTTTAGCCATAGCGAGAACTGGGGATACAGAACCAGTGATGACAACGGAGTGAAGGTTGAAGAATGGGTTGATGGACACATACCTACTATCTTTGATCCATGATCCAAAACTTCCGTCATCATTCAACAGCGGTCGCTGGAAAAGGGGTTAAAACCCTGATCTAATCTTTGCCAGTGATCACATAGATCACCAGTGCGTGAAGACAGTAAGTGGTGCAATACGGAGGACCTAATTATGTGCCAGGCCTTACGACCTGAAGGATAAAATAATAAAATAAAATAAAAAATATCTTTATTCAACTTGACTTAAGAAATAAGCTCTTTTGAATGGTCAATATTTTCGTTCAAGACTTTTTTAACTGATAAGAAGAATAGGCGCAATAAACTTATCAGCTTTAATAATTGGAGTAACGATATTTCCAAAGATTTATATCGTTAACTTTTTACAACTTTTTCATTATAATATTACATTAGTTCAGCTAAGGTTATGTGTTACATCAAATCCATGCATTAACGTCTTTCAAATAGTCGTCTACTTTATAATATCCTTTGCCCATGAGCGACTTTTTGCCATGACTTTTGAATTTGTGCAAAGGCAGCTCTACTAAATTCTGTGGTACTTTATTAAAACTAGCTACGCTTTTCCCCAAAAACGAACTTCTTGTTTTTTCAAGTCGAATCCTTGGAACGGCAATCTTATTTTTATTTCTTGTTTTGAATTTATGTATATTGCTACGTTTTACAAATGTATTGAGAAACTTATTTACATATACCATATTCTCATATATGTATTGTCCTGCAACAGTTAATATGTTGATTTCTTTTAAAGAATCTCTTGGCCGAAGTTTGTATATAGCGCGAATAGCTCTTTTCTGAAGCACAAAAATACTTTCGATGTTAGCTGCTGAACCCCAAAGTAATAGGCCGTAGGACAATACACTCTGAAAATAGCTAAAATAGATTAACCTTGCCGTTTCTATATCGGTTAAGAGCCTTATTTCTTTAACAGCCAATTTTATTTTTATTTATTTTATTTATTTATTGTTAAGAAAAAATGCCATGAACAAATGCCGCAGAACTGAGTCTACCGGCCAAGGCTTCAATGTAAGGGGTCCCATTGAAGTCGATAATCTAATGTTATATCTAAAAATTTAGTACTGTTAATTAATTCTACTACATTGTCATCCAATTTTATGTGAATATCAACCTGTCTTACATTTGGCAGGGATTTTTTTTTCACATTTTGTTTTTTTCGAGTTTAATGATAGATTAATTGCTGGTACCACGGCAAAAAGAAATTGCCACAGTACCATCAATGGTACTGTGTAATGGTACCATGGTAAAGGAATGGATTATTGCTATGAAACCAATGCGCAACTTTCGATAAAGTACTATTTACTTCGTCAGAACAATTATTACCTCTGTCAACTTTAAAGACTAGAGGAAGTGTCATCAGCAAATAGCACTGTCTCGCATAAATTCTTTGCTTAAAAAGGAAGGTCATTTATATAAATTAAAAACAGCAAAAGGGACCAGTATTGACCCCTAGGGTACGCCCATGTTGATAGGGGCTCCAGTAGACTCAGTTTTGTTGGTAACTACTTTCTGTATTCTTTCACATAGATATGATTGCATAAGGCTAACCGATTTATCATAGACACCATAATGTTTTAATTTCCTTAAAAGCGTTTGATGATTAACACAATCGAAAGCTTTGGAGAGGTCACAATAAATACCAACTACATCTCGCTTGCTCTCCCAAGCATCAAATATATGTTTTTAAATATAATATGATAGGATGACATACCAAGACCAGTATGAATTAGATCCCATCTCACAGGACACCATCGATTTTGGGAATGAATTGCTAGAAGCCATATCCGAAACAACGAGAGAAAAGTGGAACAAGCTAATCGAAGGCGTAGATATGACGCATAAAAGCAAGAAGGCATGGTGTTTTATAAGGAAACAAAATAATGATCCTAAAATCGCTGATCGTCATTCCAATGTGACCACAAACCAGATCGCTCACCACTTACTCCAAAATGGGAAAGCTTCCACGAAAAGTCTCCAGAAGAAATTTACACGAGACCCTGGTAAAGAGGTTAACCACTTGGACGAGGCTTTTACAGAAACAGAGCTCAAGTTTGCCCTTGATAAGCTCAAAGAAGGTAAAGCCGCTGGCTTTGACAACATCAGGGTCGAGCAGCTGAAACGGTTTGGTTTCGTACTACTTATACAAAACTGTCATTTCTTCCATGGCCGCTTCCAAAAGGTATGTAATCTAATCACTGACGTTTTAGCCACCTACTTTTAATAAATGACATTTGTGGCAGAGAGTGTATATAAAACTTCTTCGAGATTATTTATTTTTATGACTTTATTATCTTTGATATAATATGTTAGTCAGTTTAAAGTTAGCCCGCCATTTGTTTATACTTTGTGCAATGAAATTTAAATAATGAAATAAATATTCCTCCTTCGGAAGTACTTGTACCTATGCAATATTTCATTAGAGTATCAAAAATTTTACTCCGACTATGCAAGTCTCCTTACAGAACTTCGCAAACTTATCTGACGCGGTGGTTAAATTTGAGAGTTAAAACTGTCAATACAGCTGACAGACTTTTCATTCGTTTTTATTGCTACTGGCGCCTCAACCATCGGTTTTAGATATTGTTGTGGGGATTTCGAATTTCGAATTTCAAAACCGCGAGAGCATTTCTTGCAAGAAATTGTATGCATGCTCTATTTTGTACTAATAATGGATAAGAGAATCAGTAATAAAAATGTTTTGAACCTGAAATTGACACAAAATGGTGCGGTTTATGTTCCTCACTCAAAGGAAAGAAGCTGGACTTCTCACAGTCTCAAAAAAGTGTAATGGTGATATTAGATCAACTAGGTATATAAAATTCTTACATCGGTTTTACTTCAAGAATTGCTTTTACATTACCTATGTCTCTGTAAAAAACTTTTTCAACAAGCGAATTTCTTATTTCTTATAAATAAAACACTTTCACGGATTTTTTCACGCAATTTATTCAACAACTTAGTTAAATTTTAATTGTTTTTTTTTTGAGATTTTTTGGTTTATCCGACGTTTCGGCACCTTTCCAGGGCCCCTGAAAAGGTGCCGAAACGTCGGTTCGCGCAGAAATCTAAGATGTTCTTATTTCTTGATGCAATTTTTTACACCTACCTATCTTAACTTTCTCACATTTTCAATTTTGAGGAACCTAAAACGAACATAAATTTAATATACAGTAGTAGAAATTAGAAACTTAGATTAATTATGTACCTACAACACAACAAAATATTGGTACTCAAATAGGTATATAACTTTTATGGGCTCTTAAGTATCTTAGGCAATATTATCCGTCACTTTTATTTCAAACTATTGATGTTTGCTTTAGGTAATGAGTAAAATAACTTGTCCTAGGTTACATAGGTCTATGGTTATGCAATAAATGGCAAAGTACTCATCTATACCCAATCCTGAAGCGCTATTTCAATATTTCCTAGCAAAATAAGCATCATTGAAAAAAATTAGGATCCTAGTGTGAGTTTTTTTTTTCAATTTTGGCGCAATCGGAGCGATACAGTCTTCACGTCCAAACGCCGCCAATACCAGGCGGAGACTGAACAATTATGCTGCGAAACGGTGCACGATGCATTTTGGGATACTAGTTATTGACTATAAGTATAACAAAAAAAAAATTTTAGTAACTTCCCTAGATATGACTAAGAACTACTTACACAAAAAAAATTAGCTTGATTACTCAAATGGTTATTGAGATAATTGAGTTTAAGACGGAAAAAAGGGGTCTTGAAAATAATTTTTTTTAGTACATTGTATGTATTTTATTCAAATAAATTTTAGTAACTTCCCTTCATAAAGAAAAGATCTATCACATATAATATTTTGAAAGGCCTAGCAATGATACTTTGTCAGGAAATTTAATTTAAAAACATTGAAAATTCTGAGTTTGATCGCCGCAATAGCCTTAAAGAAAGGGATTGAAAATGTTGGCGTATAACTTTATAGTAGAGACCAGGGACTTATATCGATATTTGAAAAATATCGATATAACCAAAAAATTTCGATAGTTGGATATCGATACAAAATAGCGATTAAAATATCGATAATTTTATCGATATTTTAATATCGATAATGTACGAAACATGCGAGTGCGACGTTGCCAAACTTAGCAGGGCGAGAGGATCGGATCGGGGGATTACTTACCGTCGGTCGGAGCGACAACGACGCCGACGGCACGACGACAAGCGTTTGATTTTGTTTTGCGTTTTGGCTGGCAAGCGGCAGATAGCTGCCAAGTAAAATGCGTTCTTTGCGTATTTTAGTAATTTACCCTATTTGTGGCTACCAATGCGAATGACGAATAAATCGTAATGACCCAATACGATAATGAATTACGATACGAATGCATTACGACTTCTTTTTTGATAGCATTTTGTTGAATTTATTTGAAGCTTTGTTTGAATAAATGTTTTTATATCAATATTAAGACTAAGTAAAACAAAAAGTAAATTGATTAATTTATTTATTTAATTGTATAATAACGTAACTTTTTTTAAAAAGTCTATTTAGCATTTAAAAGTAAAACTAATTTGTTTCATTTACTTAAAACAAATAGGTACCACGTTGTTTCACTCGAAACTGAAAAAAATATCGAAAAAGAATGAAACGTAGGCACACATATCGTATCGTAACGTTGACGATAGCTAATGATCGTAAAAAATTACGATAATTGCCCATATACGATTCTCGTATCGGTATCGTTACATCCTTAATTTTAACCCTTTTAAAGCCTTGCTCAAATATAAGCGATATCGCTCTCGCGCTTGGTAGCGATACCGAGTCGGTAAGCGATATCGCTGTCATCTTCGGTAGGACATATTGCCGCTATACCTACTGCAAAAACGTACTAAATGACATTTTACCGAAAAATTTGTTAAATAAATGCCTGAATGGAGTGGTGCTGTAGGGCAACAGTACTGACGCGGCGGTGCTACTCACCATGCAAATGAAATTAATCCGCATTATAGCCAACATCGAAGAAACTGAAATCTGCAAACCGTATTTTAAAATATATTTAACTGACGATACCTGCCCCTGTAGACAAGTGGCTTTCTATTAGCGAATTCGCCAGTCGAAAAGAAAGAAAATGTATGGGATTGACATTAGCGGTCACGTGATATTTCGATTGCTAATGTCAATCCCATACATTTTCTTTCTATTCGAATGGCGAATTCGCTAATAGAAAACCACTTGTCTAGGGGGGCTGACGACCGATTTGGCGCAGGAGTAAACTACCTGCCTTCCGCGCCAGAGGTCTCGGGTTCGATTTCCGAACAAGACAAATATTTGTGTGCATGAACATATGTCTATTTAATTTTGTCTTGGTCTGGGTGTTTTCCATGTATAATAAGTATGTATTTACAAACAAAAATATTTAAGTACTTATATATTTATCCGTCATCAAGTTCACATAGACACAGTTTCTCAAGAAATTTACTATGGGCTTAGATAATTGCTGTGATTGTAAGAAATTATTTATTTATTTATTTAATACTGCCCCTGCCGTGTTTGTATATTTACGAAGTTTGCACATTTGTACGTAAACAAAGCGAATTTTGCATAAAACGACAAGATATTCCATCGAAATATAATCACGATACAAAAATAAATTAATGTTGAATAGCATTATGTAACGAAGTCCATAGGCAGTCCTATGATGTCAGGTGTGATATCTTTTTTCTCCAGTAGTTTACCGTGTTCTACCCATAATAAAAATTGAAGCTTATGATATAAGGTTTCAATTAATGGGCAACTTGACGCATCATTCCCATGGGAAGATTATTTTCCCATCCAGCCACACTGGTACTTGTTGGGAAATAATTTTCTTTCAAATTTGTCCCAACGAGTCAGTGTGACTGGTTGGGATTGCTTTTCTTTCAAACTTGTCCCAACGAGTAACAGTGTTACTTACTGGATGGGAATGTTTTGTCCTAACCAGTCACAGTGTTACTCGTTTGGTGTGACTGGATGGGAACAAAGGTGGATAGCTATAAATTTTGCCCATATCCGTCTTGCCCAAAGCAATAGTATTCAAAAGTGGCATTAAACTACTGTAAAAGTTCCACCGACGAATGAAAAATTACAAACACAAATAAAACTTCAAACAACACGCAATCGATTATACAGAGTCTTTTCGTTAACACTTAATACATAATACAAAAAATCAATACCCTTGCAAAAAAATCGTACTAAAACAGCAAAAAGCCTTTATTTTTCTTTGACAACTAATTACCGCAACTATTGTTTTGGTCGTCATGGCGCTTTAGAGTTACTGTTTTACCGACCCGAGCTTGTCCAATATGGCCATCTATTGTAGGTTTTTAATAAAATTGAGTATTCGTCTTACCCACACTAGGCTTCCCCTACTCATTGTTAGGAATAAGGCAATCATGCAATAATTCTGTTTTGTACGTTTTTGCTGAACAGTATACCCTTCATTGTGAGGTAAAGTACGTATTTCCTCAACATAACTTCTAAACTATCGTTTTGATCATATAAATTATAATCCATTTTACCAGACGAAAGAGAACAAAATTTTAAATTCAGACATGTATTTAACTCATTTTTCGGTAAAATGTCATTTAGTACGTTTTTACAGTATAGCGGTGAGGCTACCGAGGATGACAGCGATATCGCGTACCGACAACGCAGTATCGCATAAGTCAAAGTCAAAGTCAAAGTCAATAAATTTTTATTCATATAGATTAAATAAAATTAATGCTTATGAATCGTCCAACATTTTTTTACCTACCACCTGTTATGGACATCTTTTAACTGACAAGAAAAACAGGCAAAAAAAATTCATCAGTTCGCGATATGTACCTGTGTGTACCTAATTTATGTATAGTAATAAAGTTGTGAGACGGGTCGATTTTTTCTAAATACTTCATTTTCCATTTTTCTATTATAAAAATTGCATTGTGAATGCAAAAAACTAAAAATTAAAATAAGTAGTAATAAAGCATTATAATCGGTTAAGTTTACGACTATAGATACAGTTTGCATCACAGGAGTGAAGGGGACACCGTTTTCATAAACATCACTTTCGCAATCAGCTTCACTCCCAATATATGATCATCTTCAATCATGCTGGGGCTTCACCTGCGTGACGCCTAACGGCGTTAATAACAGCATGCGCATCGTAGCGCGCTAATTGTATCAAATAAGTGCGCTAAGATCCGGCTACACCTGCGTATTATATCAAATACCGCGCTAAATAATGGCATTAGACGCAGGTAAAGCTCGGGCATAACTGATGCGCCGCCAAAAGTAGCACTAATTAAAATAAAAAAACGACATCAAAAATTAAAAAAAATTATGATTGACTATCCGGTAATTTTTTTATTCAGTTATAAGGATTTATTTTCTAACGCATGTCAATCACTTATTATAAAACAATACTAACATAATTATTAATTATAACGATAGTGCGCTAAAAGAATAAAAGACTAAAAGTAAAAGATAAATAACAGCAACGGCGCGCCCCATGTGTGTGGCGTGTGAGTGTGTGAGCCACACACACCACACCACACTAGACAATATCCAGACGGACGTAAAGTTGGCAACATGCGTACATGATATGACGCAGCAAGGCCTTATCGATTATTAATTATCGATATTTTTTTCGATATAATTATCGATAATAGAAATATCGATAAATTTTATCGATATTTTTTTATATCGATATTTTTTTTTATCGATATTTTAGTCCCTGGTAGAGACAAACTGATCGCCCGTACGCAACGTAGGTATGCAACGCATTACGGGCATACGTATGCGTACGTTGCGTATGATAAGTGTATGGTTCATACAATATTACTTTAAGATGATAGTAAAATGATATTGATAATTCGGGGATGATAAATTAAACTGCCCGTATAGAATGCCGTAGTTGCACTGATTTTTATTTCGATAAATATGAACATTCGTGGCGCAACGCCTACATAAAATCGCGACGTAAGTATACGTCAATGAACTGCATTATTTCATAAATAAGTAAAGTCTTTGTGTTTTAGAGATACAATTTCAATGGTCTAAATGTCATAACATAATGCGTTGCATACGTTGCGTAGGTACGTGAGATCAGTTTGTCTCTACTTTTATACTGGCCATGCTTAGGTACTGAGCCAGGGGGTCGATTTCCATTCGTCAAACATTTATACGTGCCGAAATTTTGCGTTTATTGCATGTGTGGATTATATGGAAATTTATATTTTTTTAAATAATCGCATCGCACTGGTATTCATGGGTTAATTTATCAAAAAAAATTGAGCCCTTATTCTACGTCATTTATTATGATTGCTATTGCTAATAATTTAAAATACCTACCTTATAGTTTTTGATATTGATAAACTTGTTAGGATTTGAAAAATGAAGTATTTAGAAAAAATCGACCCGTCTCACAACTAGCTCCGATGGGACTCGAACCTCTGAGCTACGGAGTCGTGTGGTTAGAGCAGTCGCCCGGAAAGCGAAAGGTCGTGGGTTCGAGTCCCATTTTTTCTAAATAGGTACTTCATTTTCCATTTTTCTATTATAAAAATTGCATTGTGAATGCAAAAAAAAACTAAAAATTAAAATAACTTTTTAGGATTTATTGCGAAATCATTACCTCATTCCAACTTGTATACTTAGGAGGTACTACATAAGCTACTGAAAACTTGAAGGCAGCGCCCGCCAGCTGCCGTCATCAGTCGCTGCAAATCAGATAAGACGTGTGAGTCCAAGTCCAAGCTATACGAGATCTGGGGCACGGTAGTGCCCCCGCCAAGACGAGCAAAGGGAAGCACAATGGTATTACCTTTGTCGTGTAATAACCCTCATATCTTGAGTTTTGATTGTACCAGATAAACCAAATTCTCGGGATATGATGTCCATAGTAGATTTATTGAATTTATAAAGTTTAAATTACAAGCTCTTACTTTAGATTTTATTGATATCTAAAACAACCCCGATTTCGTCACTGACTCATTGATCATCAAAAATTATTAGCGTACTTCCTGAAGTCCTATAAGTAAAGCTGAAATTTGGTATGTATGTAAAAGTTCCAACTTTTACCCCAGCCCTTAATTAATCGTGACATGCGAAGCAAGAATATTTTTTCCAAAATTACAGACTTTCAGAGAGGAATCTCGAAACCTATACAAGATATTGACAAAAAAGTTATTAAATTAAACTTGTAGCAAATTTAATCAGTTTTCATTTTGCACATAGTGAGCAAGAGCATGTCGCGCGGATGAGCAATTGTGTTTTCATCTCTCATATTCTGAAAGTAACTCCTAACTTGCCTAAAATGCGGGTTGAAAGTGGTATGTGGCGGCCCTAGGGCCGTTATGAAATTTAAAAAAGGAATAGGAGGAGTCATGTCAAAATCTGTAAAAACATCTATACACTTTCCGATTCGACAGCCGATTTGGTCTGCTCCCAGACCAAATCGCCATGTTTTGCTATTATATAAAATAATTAATATCGTAGAATTATTATTTTAATATCTACAACATTGATTTTCTTAAAGAATGCGTTTTTAGAAACAGATTAAACCAAATAAGTTATTTGCAACATAAAAAATCAAGCTATTAATTTCATGGAATTGCATAGAGTACGGGTCAAACACCAAACAAGACTGTATGGACTTAGTTTCCCTTGCCTTCCCTAAAACAGAGAAAATGAACAAAAAAGTTATAGTCTTTCGAAAATTCCGCGGCCATAGGAAAAATATTTTTGAGATTAAGTATTTCTGTTTATTTTTACTTTCCTCATATTCAAAATGAAAAGTAGAGTGTTTACTTCGGGCGTATGGACCCATAACAGTCTCGAACTATCGGCGCCCTCACTTCGTTCGTGCGCCAAAACACTCGACTGTTATGGGTGCCATACATCCCTTGCTAAACAATCTGCTATTACCTCCTAACTAGTCGAAACAGAGTTACGAAGTCAAAAATTGAGTTCCAAGCATTTCCCTATATACTGTTTTTGGAGCGTTCGTTGACTGCCTGGACTACCTCTACAAAATTGATTTTACAAGATAAAAAGCAGAAGTTACCCTTTTTCATGCTCAATCTATCAAAAACTTTGACCACATGGTATGTGTTGTCCACAGTGAGAGCCACCTATATAGGTACTACCGCTCAAGCGCTACACTCGTAGGCCGTTTGTGCACTACCACTGAATTTTACCGATCCGGAAAAAAACGGATGCTTGTATTTAATTAATTACTAATATAAATGATTAATTATTAAAATACAAGCATCCGTTTTTTTCCGGATCGGTAAAATTCAGTGGTAGTGCACAAACGCCCGTACTGTGGATGCGGTGTATCACATTGAATTCAGATAATTATCGTAAAGGATTCGAAACCTATCATCAGCAGCCATTTGCATATCCAATATTGCATACATAATTGGTAATTTTTAGTTGAGTTTTTATAGGAATGTTAGGTTTTTCCGACGTTTCGGCACCTTTCCAGGGGCCGTAGTCTTGGAAACTACCGACTACTTATTTTTTGAGTTTAATAAAAGAATAAAAGAAACATTGAATCCGTAAAAAGTGGTTTTATTTCAATATAAAGTTCGCGCAGAAATCTAGGATGTGCTAAAGCCATTTTAATGGCCTCACTGCTGGGGCACTGGCCCTCCTTATGGATGGATAAGGGGAATGGGCCTTGACCCACCACGCAGGCCTAATGTGCGTCGTCGCACGCACACACTGACAAAATTTATACTTTTATTATGGTATTAACGACTGCAAATGCAGCCGAGGCCAACAGCCTACCGAGCCTTCCAAGTTCCAAAACATGGAGGAGCTCGTACCTTCCAAAGCACAGAGGAACTCGAGATGATGATGTTGTTTTGATCACCCATCCCTTGACCAACCATTGCGAAAGTTGCATAACGTCAACGATCGCAGGAAGAGCGCGGTTACTATTGCGCCGCACGGGCTCCTCAAATGATTGGATCGAATGATTATGATTTTGTAATTGTATTCAGTACTAGCTGACCAGCGCGACTTCGTTCCCGTGGCCCTACCCCCTTCTCCACCCTACCCTACCCGTACTCTACCCCTACCCTACCCTACCCTACCTTTACCCTACCCTACTTCTACTCTACCCCTACTTACCCCTCCTCCTATTTTCTCACCGTTAGAACCTTCCTTGGACTTCCACGAACATAAAAAAAAAAAAATGACAAATTGGTCCAGGCGTTGTTGAGTTATGCGCTTACCAACACATTTTGCGATTCATTTTTATATAAAAACCGCCTTCAAAAAAACCACATCAAAAAAGTAAGAAATAATTCCTCACCAAATAAATAACGTAAGTACCTACTTTGAAATCGGGCGTGAAACATGTACAATTTTTTGTTGTTTTTGTTAAAACCCGCCCGACTTCAAAGTACTTACGTTATTTATTTGGTGAGGAATTATTTCTTACTTTTTTGATGTGGTTTTTTTGAAGGCGGTTTTATTTTTTTATAAAAGTAATTTTTATTTCACTCTTTTTAGTGCATCGTGCAGGCAATTTACGTGTTTTCTGGTAAATAGGTATGTGATCAAACTGAAAACCTCCTTTTTCGAAATCGGTTAAAATACCTTGAGGTATCCCCTTTTTAACAAAACAAGAATCATCTAAATCGGTTTATATACAAAGGAGTTATGCCTAAAGATACGTATTAAATTCACATAAAGTGGCAACGAAAACGACAGTATTTTTAAGATTTCCTGAAAACTGCTAAACCGATTTAAAAATTTCAAAAAATGGGACCGACTTGGAAACCAACCTGATGCAATAACGTTTGAACCACTTCAATCGGTTCAGCCGTCTTCGAGTAATCGGTGGACATACACAAAAAAAAAACATAAATACAGACGAATAGAGAACCTCCTCCTTTTTGATTTAGAAGTCGGTTAACCTCCTTTTTAACCGACTTCTAAATCAAAAAGGAGGAGGTTCTCTATTCGTCTGTATGTATGTTTTTTTTTTTTTTTTTTTTTTTTTTGTATGTCCACCGATTACTCGAAGATGGCTGAACCGATTGAAATGGTTCAAACGTTATTACATCAGGTTGGTTTCCAAGTTGGTCCCATTTGTTTTCAGGAAATCTTGAAAATACTGTCGTTTTCGTCACCACTTTATGTGAATTTAATACGTATCTTTAGGCATAACTTCTTTGTTTATAAACCGATTTAGATGATTCTTGTTTTGTTAAAAAGGGGATACCTCAAGGTATTTTAACCGACTTCGAAAAAGGAGGTTTTGAGTTTGATCACATACCTATTTACCAGAAAACACGTAAATTGCCTGCACGATGCACTAAAAAGAGTGAAATAAAAATTATTTTTATAAAAAAATAAAACCGCCTTCTAAAAAACCACATCAAAAAAGTAAGAAATAATTCCTAACCAAATAAATAACGTAAGTACTTTGAAGTCGGGCGGGTTTTAACAAAAACAACAAAAAATTGTACATGTTTCACGCCCGACTTCAAAGTACTTACGTTATTTATTTGGTGAGGAATTATTTCTTACTTTTTTGATGTGGTTTTTTTTATTTAGAAGTCGGTTAATAAGAAGATTGTCATACATGAAAACAAACAACTTTTATTACAGGACAAAAGCTGAGATCGCGAAAATTAAACCGCTGTTCCATACATTTTGATTAAATATTTTTGCAATTTTGTATGGAACAGCTGATTTTTATCGCGATTTCAGTTTTGGTCCCGTAATAAAAGTTGTTTTCATGAGCAGAATAATCTCTGAAATTATCCGGGGTCTTGTATATGTCGCAGCCAACTGGTTAAATCCGTCATTCAATTAAACACCTAGGCCGATCATTTTTTCCTTCCCATAAGTTGAAGGAGTCACAAAAAAAATCTCTAATCTATCACGTTCTACAGGACTTCCGGGGGATACATGCTGCCATACTTAACCATCCGCCTGCGACGTATATAGACACACAGTACATAGTACATAGACATCTATTTTATTATCTATCATTAGATGTGTGGGATGATTGCATGCAGATGTTCAATATTAAATTTGAGATGCGCTTGACTTTAATATTATACGAATGCATTGGTCTGATAAACAATACCAAACCACGACGAAACAAAGGTCGCGTCATTCACAGGAAAAAGGTTGTATAAATAACATGTTTTGGATAAAAGAAGATTTTATTATTTCCTAAAATAAAAAAACCCTTAGCTACTAATTAGATCTCATACCCAAACCGTAGTCAAAGCTATTCTGTAACCTAACGCTGAAGTTGTTATAAGTAACTCAACATCTATCAAGAGAACTTTATTGTGACCCGAGTGGAGGATACGATCCTACCGTGAAACAGTATTTTACTACTACGGAGGGTAGAAGTGCAAAACTCAGTGTTGCAATGGCGTTTACGGTTTACATAAAATATCATTGGTTTACATGCGAAGTACCGACGACGTGTTATTACACTTTTACAAACTTGTACCTAAGTTAGGTAGATCGATAAGTGTAAACTGTAAAATGTTATTGTACTTAACTGTTTAACAGTGAAATAAATAAATTAAATTAAAAAAATATTCTTTTTCTCATTTATTTAGAAAACCAAAAGCGTATACACCTATGTAGCTTAACTATTAACATAAGGTAAGACTAATTACAGGTTTCCCTTAAAATAACCATTAATACTGGACGTATAATTTAATGAATAAGAATAATACCTAAGTGTTTAGAAAAAATACTTATTTGTAAGTAGGTACCTACATTTACTACATCTTATTTATTACAATTTGACTGCAAGTGTACATCCATCGCGGGTTTATATTATACAGGATGTTTGTTTAAGATGGGACCTACTTCAGGGGGTGAAAGTACTCATCAATATAAACAACTTCTACTATGCGAAAAAAAATTTGCTGGTCCCTACATTTTGACCCATTCGGTATTGCACTTTTGTATGAAACAGTGGTTTTCTTTTCGCGATACCACACTTGGTCCTATCGTAAAAGTTGTTTGTATTAAAGGGGACTTTCACCCCCTGAAGTATGTCTCATCCTTGAACAAACACCCTGTATTTTTTCAGTTGTCTCTGTTAAAGCGATTGTGATAGGTGTTGGAGTTTCGCTGAGTCATTCATATCACAACAAACAATCACACAATCCAACAAAACATTCGTTACCGTATCTAAAATGTATCACAAATCGAGGCGGGAATAAAACCCATTCTAAACACTAATGCCTACTGCTCTTTACATATGAAATTGCCTTTTTTCTAGCACGTAGGTACATTATAAAGTCTAATATAAAAAATGCATAAGTTACTTAAATTTCGATTTATGATAAAAACGGTTAACCTCCACCTATTGGTAACGAGATCATTGTTTTTGCTTGTGTTCCTAATGTCTAAAAACATTGTTCTGTTGACAATGACAACTTTATTAGTAATAACTTTGCAGGTCTACCTAACTAAAAAGAGCATATTGCAATTTATTTTCCAGCCGTTAAATTAACTGTGAGTTAGTTTTTAATTTTATATAAGTATCTAGTACAAAAAGGCAACTTCAAAGGCAAGGATCTAACGCTAAAGCTTCCTACATACCTATTTAATTTACATCGCAACTATCAATACAATCAGTGAAATGTCAAGGCTTTAAAAATAATAGGTTACAAGAATTATATTGTGTATTGCCAGTGTATTCAGAAATAATACGTGTGAAATATTGGTCTAGGTAAAAGTTAGGTATGAAACTTTTCAAAACATATTACGCTATTTGATGTTGTCCGCGTTTAGCTGGCTTCGACGTTCTTTTTCTTGTTTTGGGCTCCAGTGAAGGAGCTGGCAGAGGCGGTAGCGGAGGCGGTGGCGGAGGAGCGCGTGAACGAGCGGCCGCCGCGCGCGTGCTCGCGCGGCTGTTGCTGCTGTCTTCCATCGCGGTTGTAGGCCATCTCGCGACTGCCGCTGAATTTGGAAAAAAGTCTTATTTTTCTTTCTTTCTTTAAGCGTTAACTGATTTTTGATACCTAACTGAATAAAGAGGCTTAATATTTTTCAAATTAGTTTCTCAATCTAATTACTCGAACTCAGTTTGTTTGTATCATCTCATACAAAATGATCTCACACATCGAACGAAAAACTTTGCTCACAAATTAATATAGGTACAGTATGTTGCTAATAAAAATGAGGTTTCTTCACATTATTATGATAGTAAATATACCTACCTATTGTGGTGTCCCTCAAGGGAGTCTGTTAGGGGCAATTATGTTTCTGACATATATGAATCCTTTTAGCGGGGTGTACCTAATACGCAGATAAACTACCTCGCGTTATACCTAAGCCTACGTGCGAAGTAGGCGTAAGGAGAGTTAGACTTACAACATAGCTACTAGTGATGTAACGAATGTTAATTTTTAAACATTCGCGAATGCGAATGCGGTTGCGAATATCTGCCGCTGATATTCGCGAATGCGAATACGAATGCGAATGTTTCACACAAGATTGAAAACGTATTGAAAGAAAGGCTCAAAACTCTCAATAAACGTCACAGCCGCCTTACAAAATGTACAAAGATCAGAACACCTTTTTATCACTCGAATTCTACTCAAGACGATAAGAATATAGAATAGGCACGTCTCAAGATAAAACAAGAGTGTCTTTCTAGATGGAACAGCAACTTTTATATATTACAGCGTTTTTGGAAGTCCAGGAGTCTTAATGAATTTACGAATCCACAAAAAATCCCCCAACCGATATTTATTCTTTCGTTCATATTCGCAAAATATTCGCACAGTGTTTGTGAATGCGAATATCAAGAAATAAGCGAATATTCGCGGAAGCGAATGCGAATGCGAATATTCGTTACATCACTAATAGCTACTATAACCCACCACAAAAGTATTTTGTATGCCGATGTTAGATCGCTGATAGGAAATAAAATGCTTTAGAACAATATGAAATTGACATAAACAAGTGGTAATAAAATGGCTTGACGCCAATAATTTAAAAATGAATTTAATTAAGACATTTTTATATGAAATTTGACAATTACAATAATGACAACTTAAATATTAAATCAAATAGATCACACAAAATTTCTAGGTATATTTATATAGATAATAACTTAAACTGGCGGTGGCGAGACGATTTTGACTCGTATATGACTCACTGGCACACAACAGCTCTAAACCGCGCAAAATGGAAAGAAGGTGGAAAGGCTTTTGCCCTGTAGTGGGACGACCCAGGCTGATTATAATATAATAATATAACTTAAACTGGGAGTTCCATATTGATGGCATTTGTATCAGAGAAAATCAATTTGTATTCGCTTTTAAGGGAATTAACTTAGGTATCAAATGTAAAAACAGTATCAGGCACTATGTGACGATAACATAACATAATAGTTCGTGTTACTATTAGAGCCAACGCGCACTTGTGATTTTTAGTCGACCGATAGTTTAGTCGGAATCGTAAGACGATCGCGATAGTTTAGTTGAATGCAGTGCGCGCGCTCACATAGTCCTTCATGCACATCACCGACCGGCCGATAGTAGTGCTGTGCGATAGTTTGATCGAAAAACTATCGGCCGATGGTTTGATCGGTCGATTTTTAATCGTCAGTGCGCGCACTGCCATTTAAGGCGATACTCGGAAAAATTATGCTAAAGCGAGATAGCAATGAGAAAACGACGCGCGCGGGAGCGAGACCGATTTTGCCGATTACGCAAAAAAATCACAAAATCACTCCGTATTCAAAAACTATGGCGAGTTTAAAAAATGCTTCTATACGATCCTAAATATTATTGCTGTCCACTAATTAAACCAATTTTCAATAGTATATGTATCCCCATTTAAGAATAATCTTGATATTTCTTTTTTTTTAGAGGTATTTTCGAAAATAAAAAGTGTCGAGCCAAAATCATAAAATCGTGTTTCTGAAACTATACGATTCTAGATAAAGGTATGAAGAAATATATATCTTATTACCAGATTTGTAACAACTGTAACCGTCCTATAGTTTTAAATCAAAAAGTCCATACTTTTTCCGGTAGTACTCTACCTATACTGAATCCGAGAACGATCAAACTATCGCTTGATTAAAAATCACATCAAAAAAGTAAGAAATAATTCCTCACCAAATAAATAACGTAAGTACTTTGAAGTCGGGCGTGAAACATGTACGATTTTTTGTTGTTTTTGTTAAAACCCACCCGACTTCAAAGTACTTACGTTATTTATTTGGTGAGGAATTATTTCTTACTTAGTTGATGTGATTTTTTTGAAGGCGGTTTTATTTTTTTATAAAAATAATTTTTATTTAATTTTTTTTAGTGCATCGTGCAGGCAATTTACTTGTATTCTGGTAAATAGGTATGTGATCAAACTAAAAACCTCCTTTTTTGAAGTCGGTTAAAATACCTTAAGGTATCGCCTTTTTTAACCGACTTCTAAATCAAAAAGGAGGAGGTTCTCTATTCGTCTGTATGTATGTTTTTTAGAAAACAAGAATCAACATCGGTTTATAAACAAAGGAGTTATGCCTAAAGATACGTATTAAATTCACATAAAGTTGTATTAGAAAACGACAGCATTTTCAAGATTTCCTGAAAACTACTGAACCGATTTCAAAATTTCAAAAAATGGGACCAACTTGGAAACCCACCTGATGTAATAACGTTTCAATCATTTCAATCGGTCCATCCGTCTTCGAGTAATCGGTGGACATACACAAAAAAAAGAAAAAACATACATACAGACGAATAGAGAACCTCCTCCTTTTTGATTTAGAAGTCGGTTAAAAATCACAAGTGCGCGCTGGCTCTTAACACCACCAACCTCTTATCCTGTCCCAAGATGCACCCCCCACTGTTGTTTTCCTGGCTAACGCTGGCATCGTGTTCGTCGCTGTCGCGCCCAAACCCGCCACCCTTGCCGCCGATGCCGTGGCTGAACCCATTCCCGTTGTTATTGAAGCCACGCCTCACTCTCCTTCCTAACAACACAATATTATATTGATAAAGAATATATAACTTTTACAATAAGCGGTTGGATTCCCCACTCTATACACGGTAGTTTTTTTATCATCCCGGATAATTTTAGGGATTATTCTACTCAAGAAAACAAACAACTTTTATTATAGGACCAAATCTGAAATCGCAAAAAGAAAATTAAATATTTTGCATTAGCGCACATTTTTTTCGCGATTTCAGTTCTGTTCCCATAATAAAAGTTGTTTGTTTTCATATGAGTAAAATAATCCCTAAAATTATCCGGGGTGATAAAAAAATTACGGTGTATTTAAGATTAAATTTATTTTCTGACCATAATATCTCCCATGCACAACCACGAGTGCAACAAGCATCACAGTCAGTAACAGCAACGTTATCCTTGCCATTTTCACGGGGAAATGTGCCCCATTCGACCCGCCCTCTGCTTAAATAGTCCATCTCTGAATGGACACCATGTCCTAAATTATCCACGGAACGTGGTTTCACGGTCGCCATATTCAACAGGTACGGATTTTCTTAATGGCGAAATGCGGGAAAAATAAGTGACTATCGGTTTGAGAGTTCGCAATTGTTTTTGGAAAGATTAGAACTACAGATACTACCAACAGAGATAGAAGGGTTTTCATCCTGTTTTTTTCTAAAGTTCTTTTGGCATGTTGATCAAATTAGTTCGTTGGGATCCCCCTTAATCCGGTTCTGGCCAACGTCAGGTTTGATGCCACCGTGATGGACAAACAGACAGGTGGACGTAGTAATTCGTGTGCATAATTCGGTGGTGTCCCTGACTTTGAATGTTTCGAGGTTTGTAATTTGTCATGAGAATCACTTTTGTTTTGATTGTCAGGTTAATGGGGTCATCTTAATGTGACTTTTTTGTTTGGTTTTTAATTAAAGTGTATTTGTCTTATTATTTTAAACAAGCAAACAAAGACTGTAGAGCCTGAAGGACGATTTTCAGAGGTAATTGTTTATTTTATAGGTTCAGTGATGCGCCCTTATTATTCATACTTCTTTATTATTATATGTGATACTGGAGTCTCACGCTACTCCTAAATGTACAACTTTGTGCTGAAGATCCTTCCGAATATGCTTTATGTAGGTATATTGAAACAGTGGTCCTGTCAGTTCTTTTCCTACCCCAATTCCCATATCATCTTCTGAATTTCCACCCTTCCCCTCTTTTGCTGTTTGTGAGAATTCTATTAAATCACCTAAAACATTGCGGTAATGAGTTCATTACCATCCATCCATCATCTTACTGCTCTCGCGAGGGTGGAATGTTTATACAGAGACCCGTCCCTACGTTCAGTGTAAGAGCAAAAATGGAAGATGAAATACATCACAGGTATGTCAGATGATGGATAGAATCATAGGTCACATTCATACAATACGAAAAGTGATGAATTGTGAAAGCAAAGAATATTTAATACCTTAAAGACCCGTCGCTACATTCAGTGTTAAAGCAAAAATGGAAGGTGAAATGCATCATAGGTATGTCAGATGATGCATAGAATCATACATTCATACAATACGAAAGCAATCAAGTGGAAAGTAGTGAAATCTGTCTGTTTCTTTCTATCCTTCTAACGGGATAATAAATAAAATAAATAAAAATTCTTTATTTACTTTTGAAGAAATAACGGGAGAAAGAAACAAACAGACAGTGCTTGACCATGGTGGTACATGTCGGCCACAGGAAATAGGCTGTTGGTGGAGCCTTGTCAAGTACCTAATATGACAGCCCCGATCATTTTTTTTATCACCCAAGACAGCTCCTTTGATATTGACCTTGTATTATTTCGTCGGTCATTATACTTAGCTCTTTTTTCCTCAATCCACTATCCACTTAGTAGATTCGTTATAAGATCTTAGAGTATGATTTCTGTGAATTAATAAGAAAAAAGACTTTCCGCAGTAAAAAATATTAAGTGCGTGTTTCTGCTATTGTTATATTATAAGTCTCGTATTTAATAATTAGAAGTATCTAACTTTTGTACTTATTTTAAGATTTCAATGTAACTAACATTTTATCATCCGCTTAAATATGTTTTTTGAACATCATTATCATATTTTTTTATAAGAATAGGAATATGAGATTGATGTTTCAAAGGAAAGGGTTCCTATAAAAACTGTTATGTTTTCATTTGGTTATTTAAATCATTCATATCAAAATTATTTCACAATTATAAAAATTGCATTATGAATGCAATTTTTATTATGGAAAATATTGAAAATGAAGTAGGTAATAAGTAGAAAAACATCTACCTATTGCATTAGAGTTGTGTTGTGAGACGGGTTAATTTTTTCTATCTTTTCTTCCATTAGAAGCCATAGATTATAACACATAGGCTGGAATAACACATAGGATACTTTTTATCCCGATATTCTCACGGGAACGGGACCCACGCGGGTAAAACCGCGGGCAGCCGCTAGTGTTCAATATATTCCTATAAATTTCCTGACCACTGGCATCATGCATGGCGGTATAGTGCTGATCATGCCTGGGTTAGGGGTCGTCGTAAAACCGATTGCCACGCGGGACAAAAATTCTTGGTGTTTGTTCCTTTCCTTTCCTGTTTTGCCCGGCTGTTATTATTTGTATTGTAATACCGTGGTCGGTTTCTGGCCACATATTATGTGATTTAGGTATAATGTATGACTTTATGTTCCGCCCGTGGCTTTGTCCACGTGAACAAGATGAAATTTTACCAGGGTAAAAAGTCTAATGCTATTAACATAAAATTGTACATCCATGGAATCGCGGAAAAAAATCAGCTGTTTCATACATTTCAATCAATTCGATGTTGTAGGTACTTTTGTATCATCATCATCATCATCATGTCAGCCGAACGACGCCCACTGCTGGGCATAGGCCTCCCCCAAGGATCTCCACAACGATCGGTCCTGCGCTGCCCGCATCCAGCGGCTTCCCGCGACCTTGACCAGATCGTCGGTCCACCTTGTAGGGGGCCTGCCCACGGAACGTCGTCTGGTACTTACTTATACTTTTGTATGGAACAGGTAATTTTTTTTTTCGCGATTCCTTGTTGGACCCATAGTAAAATTTTTTCGTATTGATGGACACTATCATCCTTTTAAATCTTTGTAGGTACTTATTAAAATTTAGGGGTGTACCTATATGCAATTTTAGACATTAATCTATCTGTGTGCCAAGTTTCATCCAGATCCGTTCAGCCGTTTTGCCGTAATAGTAACAAACATCCAAATCTTCGCATTTATAATACTTATAAATAAGATTATTATTCATACTTACCATGAATATTTGAAATTAAAATGCAGCATTTACAAACCCAAATCAAGGAAATGTTGTACGGAAACATTATAAAGGAGATTCTGTGAACTGTTACTTTTAAAAATTATATGATTTATTATTGTATATTAACCTTACTAGCTACCAAGAAATTGTAACGTACCTACCTAAGTATATACTTACATATTGTTGTTAAGTTGCGCTTCGTTGAATCGCAAAAAGTGTTTATAAAAAATGTTTCAACTAAATTTAGTTGTTATCAATTTAAGTAATTGTATTAAGGAATTCCCCGTGTGATAATTAATATTCTGGTGACAAATTAAGGTCATCCAGAAGATAAATTAATAAGTAGATATTTAATTCCAACTCTTTTATAAGGTGCTAATTTAACAAATTATTTAAATGAGTTTTGCATAATCAAGTAATAACACTGAATGGTTTTTATAGCACCTAATGTTGTTTTGGATTTTTATTTGGAATTACTGTTAAATTAGGTAACCTACGTACCCCAAAGTAGCCATTTAAGGCGCTACTCGGATAAATATGGACTTTTTGATATAAAACTATAGGACGGTTAGAGTTGTTACAAATCTGGTAATAAGATATATATTTCTTCATACCTTTATCTAGATTCGTATAGTTTCAAAAACACGATTTTATGATTTTGCCTCGACACTTTTTATTTTCGAAAATACCTATAAAAAATACGAAATATCAAGATTATTCTTAAATGGGATTACATATACTATTGAAAATTGGTTTAATTAGTGGACACCAATAATATTTAGGATCGTGTAGAAGCATTTTTTAAAAATCGCTATAGATTTTTTAATACGAAGTGATTTTGTGTTTTCTTTTTGCCTAATCTGCAAAATCGGTCTCGCTCCCGCGCGCGTCTTTTTCTCATTGCTATCTCGCTTTAGCATAATTTTTCCGAGTATCGCCTTAACGCATAAAAAGTAAATCTCAAAACTTGAGCTGGAGACAAACATTACTGCATGGTTGCATGCATTCTTACAACTATTGTCTTCATAACATCAATGTCAACATGTCGATTCTCTAATATTAGATTACCTACCTATAACATAGCTGTTCCTTTTCACTTGATTTTCACTTGTTTGTTATGAATTTGACATAAAGATACGTTGAATTAAAACTTCTGTTTCAGAAGAAAACAGTTCGCGCAGAAATGTAAGATGTGCTCATATAAAGATTCGTGTGAATGCGAAGTTAAGATGAAGTGGCGACGGAATATCCTTAAAGAATCATTCCCCAATTCTTTTCAAAGCAAGATGTTCTCCATATTTTTTTTATAACGAGTGAGTTGGTGATTAGTAAAGCTAATCTGTTCAGCTTCAAAGCATCAGTTATAATCACAGACGTTGCATTTACGTTCAATATTCGACAAAGGATTGAAGAAATCTAAAATACTAAGGTCGAACCTATTCAGATAAGGTTATATTAATAGAAAGTCTGAAACTCGGGGTCTTTTATATTGCGGTAGTTTTCGTCTAAAACCTTTCTTAGCGAATGCCTAATTATGATAACTATATGTATGCCAAACCAAATATAACCAACGCAGTAAATAAATCAATTAAGTATAAATACATTTCTCGCAATCACACCAATTAAGTATATCTAGTTAGCACATAGGTAAATTAATTTCATAAGAAACTCAATGTATTATGGAAACGTGATAACGGATACTTCTTCTCTTTGTTTGGTAAACAGATTTAATATACCTACTTAGAAAACACCCAGACCAAGACAAATAGAAGGCAGGTATTCGTACCCCAGCGCCAAATCCATGAGTGTGATTATATTCATATTCATATTCATTTATTCATTGCAACTATAATGTAGGTACACATTTTGGTCTTATAATAATATAGAGGAGCATTATAGACCCTGTTGGGCACTGCAACAACATCAAAAAGAGAGGAGGATGCTTTGTACTTTAATGTAATGCACTTTTTCTCAATAAAATAAATAAAATAAAAATTATAAGTTTTATGTATTCATTGTTATTGTTGTATTGTATTTATTTAAAATAATAACTTAATTAGAATTATTTTATTTAATTATTTAATTATTTTTTTTATCATAATATTTTATTGCTTTAAGATTATTATTTTTTGTTGACTAGGTACTTATAATTTACTAATGTGTATATATGTATAATCCTGTTTTTTGATTATCTGGGGGAATGGCCGTGGCCCGCCAAGTCGAAGCAAGATTTTTCTGGAACCATTCCAGCGTATTTTCAAGCCTCTATGGAGAACCTATGGATAGGTTTAGAACGCTGAAATTATAGTCATATATGTAGTAGCTATAAGCACACACCAGAACTCCAAAATTTCAAGTTTGTAGATCATTTATTTCCGAAGTTATGCGAAAGCAAGTTTGTTGACTCACATCATCATAGAACTAGTACTTCCCAATAAACCTAGAGACCGAAATTTGGTACATGGGGTTTAATGGCCACATAAAGGGAAAACTATCAATATTAATTATTATTTAAATATTATTATTATTATTAAAATTATGGAAGATAGATATAGCCTATGTACACCTACGTAGGTACTATGCTTTTAATGATTTTAGTGACATTTACATTATACATATTTCATTAACATGTGCATATTTTAACCAATTTTTAAACTAATATTTTCAAAGTTCAATCTACGACTTTATATCACAGCAAATTAATATTATATCGGTTTGGATCTGAAATTTTAATTCTGCCAGTATAAAATTAAATAAAAAGTAAAAATAAGCAAACAAAGTAAGTATTCTTTACTTTTGTGCATTCACAATGCTATTTTTTAACTATTGAAAATGAAGTAAGTACTTATTAGAAAAATCAACCCTTCTCACAACTAGCCCTGATGGGACTCGAACCCACGTCCTTTCACTGTCCCAGACAGAACAGTGAAAGTTCACAGGTTCGAGTCCCATCGAGCTAGTTGTGAGATGGATCGATTTTTTCTAATAAGTACTTAATTTTCAACATTTTAAATAAGTATAATAAAAAAAATATTTTTATAAAAAAATAAAACCGCCTTCAAAAAAATCACATCAAAAAAGTAAGAAGTAATTAAAAAAATCTTATGACATAAGGAATTCTAACGGTTGTTATTATTACCTTAAAATACCTTATTTGAATTGCCTTTATCAGAAATGGCTAAAAGTTGTTTAGCAAACTTTTAGAGCAAAAAGTGGCCAAAACCGGTACAGTGGCCAAAACCGGTACGCCTGCCCTACTCCAAAATTGTTAAAAAATAAGAATGCATACTGAGTTTACCTTATTTACCCTGTGTAAAAGTAAATAAATAAAGAAATAAAAAATAGAGATAGATAGTATTTAAAATAGGCGGGCACTCCCACTCGTTATTGAAAGAATGCGGATGGATGATAGAAAGACCATGTATGAGGTATAAAAGTACGAGAGGCATAAATGTGAGAACTGGCATGAAAGAGAAATATAGATATACAAAGGCTCGGACTTCGCGTCTGAGGAGCAGTGTAGAGAAAAAAAAAAAAAAAACAAAATTGTCGATTAGAACGCGCTAACGTTTGGCAACTGTTAAGTGAGTGTATTTGAAAACTAATTCTTTTTAAATAATTTGAATTGTTGTGATTCAATAATGATACCTAGATTCGAATTGCGATGTTAAAATAAAATATCTGTCTTAGGTTAGGTATACGACATACGTGATATTTAATCAATTTTAATTTTTAAAAAATTGTTCGTCGAATTTTAACGAAATCGTTTTCATTGATAGTTAAGTTAGTCATGAAGTTTTATTTTCTTTGGTTTATTATAATATAATAATAGGTCTTTACATATGAAATTGCCGTCTTTTTTCACATGTTTATTGGTCTCTAATTTTTTAATTAATATTAATAGTTATATCAAAATTAATAGTCAGTTTCGAAAATAGAGTATGTCGTCATGATAAACATATAAGTAAACAATAATTAAACAGGCGTCTAAAATTTTTATAAATGCTCCAAAGTACCCCTTTTTGGTTGTCGTCAATTTGACAGATTTGAACAGTTTTTTTTTATTCTAATACAGTTTATCAAAAGAGATTATAGGCAATAACTAGTTAGAATAATTTTGTCTATAATAATCTCGAAAGTTTCGTTGAATTCGGAGTTCACATGTCCAAGAAATCCCCAAATATCTTTGTATGCCGATTCCAACTTCCTACAATTTCCCTATAGAAAACGGCAATTTCATAGGTAAAGACCTATTAGGATAGGAGTTGTTTAGAATTTTGGTTTAGAAGTTTTATTTTCTTTGGTGTATTTATTAGGAGGCGATAATAATAGGAGTTGTTTAGAATTTTGGTTTTTCGTGAAGTTAACGACCAAAACTCCCTACAAGAATTGACACGTCTGCGAACATAGAACATTTAACTAAAAAGCTTAAAAAAAAAAAACTAATTTAAAAAACTAAAAAAACCCGTCTGCGGTGCAAAAAACTAAAAAGAAAAAAACAAGCAAAAAAAGATCGATTGTGGATTGAATATGTTCTTAGTTCTTACTAGTAAATTGTATGCAACGTTATATATATCACTGCACAACAGCATGTCTGATGATTGGGTTATGTTACATGATATCAGTTCAATTTTTAATGACGATTTCAAATCTGTAACTGATATTTCTGTGTCAGCTCTAGTTAAAAAAATATGACATGCGAGTCTTTTTGAATAAAACGCTATATATTTAAAGTTAATTATATTTTATTTAGATCTTAAGTTGGATAAAAAAACTTTTATTTGATTTTCTTTTTGAAGCTAAAGGCAGAGAGCTGTTCTGAATGCTCCAACAATAGTCAGCCATCATGTGAGAGTTCCAGTAGCCTTGATAGCGTTCCTCCATCCTACGAAAATTCTGGTGAAATCGCTCGCCCTGTTCTTCACTTAGATCTCCAAGATTGGCGGGAAAATATCTAGGTGGTTAAGGAGAAAGTGTAACTTAATGCTCATGTTACATTAAACCCTTTGAAAGTGACTCATTAGTTGTTCGACGTGTTAAGAATAGTCAGAACTTTTTTTATTGCCCAAAAAAATTTAAACAAGCCAAACAAACTCATCCCATGCCATTTTCTTAATCTCTGTCATAAGGTCTCTAAAATTTGAGTCCTTTATTAACGCTCTTATCTGTGGCCCGTCAAAAATGCCTGCTTTTATCTCTTCAGCACTCAGTTTTTGAAACTTTTTTGATAGAAAACAATTTTCAATTTTGTCAAGACCTTTTACAATTTTTTTTACAAGACCTACTTTTATATTTAACGGAGGCAAAATTATACGATCCCTTAAATTACTAAAAGTGGGTTTATCACGTTATGTTGTCCTGGAACTAGAGCTTCTCAAATAGGCCAATCTTTATTAATTCAATGTTGATTTCTAGCTCTACTATCCCACAAACTAAGAAAACAGGGATACTTTGTGCATCCACATTGTTGGCCTAGAAGAAACTTAATCATTTTCAAAGTCCACACATACGAGTCAACTATGTATGTTTCATTTCCAGCGGGTGACCAAATTAATTTATGTGAGCTTTTTTACGCACTCTGTCACATTTAAACGGAAGTTTTTAAACATTATACTCTCGGCAAAGGAAACAAAAATGGTTCGGATTATTCACACAAACTCGTCTTGACGATGCCATATCAAATTTCATTAAGAAAACCTGAAAAATAATTATTATCAGCGAATTAACAATAGTGTTTTATAGAAAACAGAGAATTTTAAGTGAAAGCTTTAACTCGTAAACAAGAGCTGTTACAAACTAAATGAGGGTATTTTTAGAATCAGCGACCTCAAATTAGTAAACATCACGTGATAAAAGTCATTCATCAGACAAAAGTTGCATTTTTGTTGTGCAGTGTATTAGGTACTTAATACAAATTTTAAGTAAGAGAATTCTTGGAAGCAGGCGGGATCCATGATATTTTTATAGATTTTATACGCAAATGGATCCCGCTTGCTTCCAAGAATTCTCTTACTTAAAATTTGTATTAAGTACCTAATATATATAACGCTGCATACAATTTACTAGTAAGAACTAAGAACATATTCAATCCACATTCGATCTTTTTTTGCTTGTTTTTTTTCTTTTTAGTTTTTTGCACCGCAGACGGGTTTTTTTTTATTTCACTCTTTTTAGTGCATCGTGCAGGCAATTTACTTGTATTCTGGTAAAGAGGTATGTGATCAAATTGAAAACCTCCTTTTTTGAAGTCGGTTAAAATACCTTGACCTTTACCTTTTTAACAAAACAAGAATCATCTAAATCGGCTTATAAACAAAGGAGTTATGCCTAAAGATACGTATTAAATTCACATAAAGTGGTAAGTAACGAAAACGACAGTATTTTCAAGATTTCCTGAAAACTACTAAACTGATTTCAAAATTTCAATCGGTCCATCCGTCTTCGAGTAATCGGTGGACATACACAAAAAAAAACATACATACAGACGAATAGAGGACCTCCTCCTTTTTGATTTAGAAGTCGGTTAAAAATGCATTGTGTAAGCAAAAAAGTAAAAATAATTTGAAAAAGCCGTTATTTCAACTTTATCGACAGTTTTACCCGCGTTGGTCAGTTTGGTTGGTGGTAGGACTTGTTCTTAGTCCGCCTGGCTAGCTACCACCATCTTATCTAAGTCTGACGCCATAACAATGATGTTTTCAGCATTATTGTGTTCCGGCAGTTAGAGATAAGATAGCCAGTTCCTCAGTGATTGAGGATTCCGGGAGTAGTGTTCCATCCGGGAAGTTCCATCTTCAGCCTTATCACCACTTATCATCAGGTGTGATGAAGGCTAAGTGCTACCCCGTTGTGGATAAAAAAAATAAAAAATAAAAAAAAGTTGAAAGCCCAAAACCACAGCCTGTACTCATAATATTGAACAAATTTCCACAAGAAACACCGGTCGAAACGTGACATAAAATTTTTGGTCTCCGATACAAACTGCACAGTCAGCTCGAATCATTTTCAATCGATTTTGTAAGAAGGGACCAAAATTTTTTTCGGATTTCGATCCATGTTTCTTGGGGAAGTTGTTCAATTTTATGAGTAAGTACCTGTGGTTTCGGGCTTGCATTTGACCAAACTAACACCCGGTATATCTCCACATTTATGAAATAAACCAGACAGTGAAAGGACGTGGGAATCCGGCCCAGGGGCACAGGTTCGAATCCCGCCTGAAAGCTTCTTGCAATATTATAAAGAGATTTGATTGTTTGTTTGTTTGCATCGAATAGGCTCCGAAACTACTTGACCGATTTAGAAAATTCTTTGACCATTAGAAAGCTACATTCTTCCCGAGTGACATAGGCTATATTTTATCCCGATATTAATCCCGTAAAACCGCGAGGTTCCGCTAGTTTTCTATAAAGTTCAATAAATAAATTTTAATATTTGTTGTTCTAGTCGTGTGCATGCAGTACACAGTCACATAGTAATTAGGAACCATACGAGTGATTTTTATTTATAAAAATAGGTATACTAAAATAAAAAAGAAGACTAGCCTGTTTTGGCAGGAAATAACCTGATGATGTAGATATATAATTGCAAGTCGAATAAAATTATAATAGTCGAAATGTCAATTGCAAGGAAATTTTTTAATCTGCATTTGATGTTAGTTTAGGATCTCTATATTTATTTATTTATCTGAATGGTACGCTTTAAGAAACTGAATTTATCATAACTCATTGTGTAATTCTGATGGAAACTGACCTTTCAATATGACGACTACGCATAAAATAAGACAGGGAGGAAAAACAATCCTTGAAGAGTTTCTTGCCGGTTCTTCTCCAAGGTCTCCCGCCGGCGCCATAGGGTTTGCGAACCGAACGGCGTAGCTTCTACGACGTTCACAAGTAAGTACCTAGGTACTGAAAATCACAATCTAAATTGAAACAACTTTGACTTTAATAAGGCAATGTTTCACGGGCACGAATGTGAGAAAATTCGAGGGAAACGTTGATTTTATTGAATGACAATATATATTTTATATAAACAGAGAAGATTTTCTATTGTACTTACCTACTTATCGTAATAAAAGGAAAACATATTTTTTTGTTTATTTGTTTGTGAAAAAACCAAAAACAACTGGATCGATTGATAAAAAATATTTTAACGGGAACAAATTTTAATAAATTTATTCAATTCCCGTTGTCCTCATCTCAAAAATCATGGGGACAACAGGAATACAGGTAGCATTCGAAAGCTACATTCTCAGCCCATCATAATCTTTACTTTTTTATTTTTTTTTGTTACTCAACAAGCAATGTAAAATCTAGTAGGTTCCTCCCGAGCGACATAAGCTATATTTTATACCGATATTCCCTAGGGAGCGGGTACTACGCGGGTTAAACAGGGAGAATTGAATATGATTTATATATATGTCGTGGTCAGATCATTGAATTAATCATTTCATGAAATGGTTGGTCATTTCATGAAATAGTCGTATTTCATGAAATTATAAAAATCCGATTGTCAAATCATTGAATGATCAGTGTTTAATGATAAGAACAGCTAAACGCATGGTCGTTTCATGAAATGGTCAATCGATAATGATCATATCGTAAAATAGTTGCATTGTGCCCCGCAAGAGGCGCTGATGTCGTTTTGTTATTGTTTGTTGTTTCATGCCGGACGTATTTTTTGTTACAAAAGTTAATAATAATGCGCTAATTTGAGATACAAATCTAGTCAAAGAAGAAGGTAATGTTGGGTTAGGTTAGGTTAGAACTATGACAAAAAAACAGCGCGAGCCGAGCGAGCGCAGCGGCACGCTCGCTTAAAATTAAATTGATAATTTCATGATATGATTAGTCATTTCATGATATGGCCAAACGTTGTCGAAAATATCATTAAACGTTGAACTTTCAACGATATTGTCAATTTTAATTGGTCATTTCATGAAATACGTCTGTTTCATGAAATGACCGACAATATCATGAAATTCCCAATTTTATGATCTGACCACGACATATACTTACATCCTATGTCTGAAATAAAAAAATGAATACACGGTTCAGTTCGTTTTCTCGTATATTAAAATATTTACGTTCTACGCTTTTGTGGGACTTCAAGTCAACATAAATACGTTTTTTATATTTATAATATTAAATAGGATTTAAGAAATATTGTATTCTACATTATGTCGGTTTAGTTAGAATCTATTGCGTTTTCAGGGATATCCATAAATTTTGTAATACTTATCTACATATTGTGTTGGTTGAAGGCCTAGTCGATTAATAAATTATAGAGTGTTCTTTAGGTATGACCATGGAGATGTACTTAATACTGAGGTAACTGGAGAGTGCAGTACTAACACTTTTTTGTGACCACAAATTACACAGTGGCTGTCTTCCGTCTCCCCTACACTTTAAAAAAATACGTATGGTCATATGAGACTACTGACAGCCACTACATATACTAAATGTCAAATTTGCTGGGTACACTTTTTTATTCAGGGTGAGAACTCCAGTTACCTCAGTATTAAGTCTAGCTCCATGGGTATGACCACAGCCATCTCTATAGACGATAGAGACGGCTGTGGTATGACCGTATAAATAAGTTTATGGGTATGGCGCCCGTTGTAGATTGAATTACCAGTCTTCTGTTTTCTTTTGCCGAGGATCTGTGGTTGCAGGGTAAGAATGTTCTGTGTATAGGTTACTGTTGTAGTTTTATGAATGTCACTGGTTTCAGCTTTCGTTTCAAACACTTCCCAGGTAGCACAATCTGGTCGAGTAAAAGCCAGGGAAACGTTTTTTAAATCGCTTTCATTGCCATAAAAGCGCTTTGCAAACGTTTATACATCTTCTTTACAGCCGAATTAGGCGCAGTTTTATATAGCTATTTTGATGTATAGAGGCTTTAAAGCAGCAATATAAAACGCTATTAAAATAGCGAATAAAGGCTTTTCATACGGCTTCTATTTGACATAAAATGATATATTGTTTATTTTCCTAGCTTAAAGTAATAAAAAATTTTAACTGTTCTAAAAATATGGACGCGGACAATGTTTAATATCAAAACAGAATTACTATAAACATGGCGACAAGCATTTATTTTATTGCACATGATTTATGTAGATAATATGATTAATATGGCATAATTCTTAAGGGAATTTAATTTTACTGATAATAAATACCTATGTTTGCTGTGAAATTTTGATGCGCCTTTAGAATTTGTCTGTTTTAAAATAAGTTAAAAGTAAAAAAATCTAAACAAAAAATAATTTAAATTAGATACTTTTATTAAAATAGAAAAAAAAATCGTAAATGCAAGATAAGGTATTGGAGCAACAATATAATACGCTTAATTATGGATAATACCACGTAGAAGTACGTTTAGTTTTATTGCAATTTCATTCTACAATAGAAAAATAAAGAAACATGGCGTTGCTGATTACATTACAAAAAAGCATTCAATTCTGCTTAATGCAGTATAAAAAACATCTATCAAGCAAAATATTGCTATTAGCTATAATATTAGCCATTTTATATAGCATTAGATTATGTAGCCGCAATTAATATAGCTAATAGTTGTTTGCAAAAAAATATAATTAATTTGAAGAAATTGTAACTGTCTTTTATCCATAATTTAAAAAATATATTATAATAGTTACACACGCAAAATACAGAACGGGAGTTTGCTTACCAAAGTTTAAGCATTTTAAGAATAATTTACTGCCCCGGAAGTCTCAAAGATGTTACTTAAATAACTATTATTAAATGAATGTTCGTATAAACATCTCTTAATCATATTATTACTAGTTAAACGCTGCTTAAAAAGACAGAAGCATATCACTACATAGTATAAAACAAAGTCGCTTTCTCTGTCCCTATGTCCCTTTGTATGCTTAAATCTTTGAAACTACGCAACGGATTTTGATGCGTTTTTTTTTAATAAATAGAGTGATTCAAGAGGAAGGTTTATATGTACTTTTTATCCCGATATTCCCACGGGAACGGGAACCACGCGGGTGAAACCGCGGGCGGCCGCTAGTTAGTTATATTTAATAATGCTTTTATTTGACTAATGCAAAATATCAGGTAAATGTTATTAATATAACCGTTACGTGGCTGTTACGCAATATTAAAGCAAATTACAGCACATTTATAAAGCGAACAACCGATTAATAGAAATATAACTAGCTTTTTTAAAATGGTTGCTTACAACAGACACATAAACGTTTACACAGCTTATTTTAAAAGCCATTATGTGACAGCAATTAAAGAAACGCTGAGTCAACGTTTACACAACATTTATAGTTAAGTTAAGCTAATTAACAATATATTGTGCTTTTATACAATTATGTACTGCATAAATCGCAACTATATAACTTTTAAATGACTCGATGCAATATAAGACAATTCTTATATGGCTTTTGTGCTACTTGGGTTATTATACTAAAGACCGTTGATTGTCACTCGAATATCTATTGCGATCGCTTTCAGTTTTAAAGATGTTGTTTGTACAATGGTTGTCCATTGCTCGACGACCGATTTGGCGCAGGGGTAGGCTACCCACCTTCTGCGCCAGTGGTCTCGGGTTCGATTCCCGAACAAGACAAATATTTGTGTGCATGAACATGTCTGTTTGTCTTGGTCTGGGTGTTTTCTATGTATATTAAGTAGGTATTTACAAACAAAAAGTATTTAAGTATATATTTATCCGTTATCAAGTTTTCCATGATACAGTTTCGTAATGAAATTATAATGGGCTTAGATAATTGGTGTGAATGCAAGAAGTTATTTATTGCTGCAATTATACAAATATTTTGTTCAACTGTCTTCAACAACAAGTGATGGATGTCAAGCTGAGAACGATCGCGAAAGATGTTGGGTCAGATATTTAATTAGCCCCCTGAAGACAACGAAAAACAAAATTTCGTTAGCCCCACTGCTTTCACTAGATTCCGTCATTCCCTGAGAGTGAGAAAGACGGGTATAACAAAGTTTCGTTGAATTTGAGTAGACCTGCAGTTTCTGTCAACTGACATAAATATGCTAACTAATATCACCTAAATTGTCCGCGCCACATATTTTGGCATTTGTCAGAGGCATCAGAGGGCCGCTGATCGTCGTGTTCGGTCACGCCTTCTCTATCGAGAAGACGATAGAGAAGGCTGTGGGTCGGTCCAAGAAATTTGTTTACAGTGCCACAAACTTTGCTGTGCCGGTGGCCAAAATGTGAAACTAGCGTGTTTTTTTTAAATGTCATTCTGCTATCAAGTTGATGTCCAACCATAGCGCTGCTGGCGGCTGAAGTTCTTAGAAGTCAGGGCCGGTTAAATTGCTACAGAAAAAAAGAAAAACGTACGTAGCGCCACTGTCACCGGAACAGACATGAAGCTCGACTTAATACTCTGAAGTAACTGGAGTTCTCACCCTGAATAAAAAAGTGTACTATGCGATTATTATAAGAATAGGACTGTCAAACGGCATTTTTGATCTTTGTTCCTTTTCTTGCACATCCTACACCCTGAAGTGGAAGCGTAACGCAAACAAATATGGCCGTTTTGACAGTCCTATTCTTATAATAATCGCATAGTACCCAGCAAATTTGACATTTATGTATGTAGTGGATGTCAGTTGTCTCATGACCATACGTATTTTTTTAAAGTGTAGGTGAGACGGAAGACAGCCACTGTGTAATTTTTGGTGACAAAAAAGTGTTAGTACTGCACTCTCTAGTTACCTCAGTATTAAGTCGAGATTCATGGGAACAGAAAAGGTTGTGGCACTGTACTAGCGTTGCCAAGTGTCCCGATTTTAGCGGGACGTCCCGCGAAACAGCCGATTTTTACAATGTCCCGCCGCAGGTATGTGTATTTTTCATTATGATATTTTTCAGTTAGACAAAGATACAAAACAATCAGAGTAATATTTAACCGAATATACATTTTAATCAATTATTTTGAGTACCTATTTGAATTGTAGTTCGCAGTGTTTTTGTTTTAGCAGTGTGCAGCTGTGGACCACGTTGTAGGTAGAAACAATTAACGAAATTGAAAATTTTGAACATTTTAAGTAGGTAGATACCTATTCTCAGTTTTATTTTGTGCAGAGAGTATTGTCTCAAATGAATATTAAATGGACAGACGTGCGAAATCGCAGTTTACAAAAACTTATCCGATTGGAGTTGCTGTAACATTCAATTTTCAACTATCTTGTAAAATTCTGAGAAGAAAAAATACGAACAATTGCTGAAAAAAGCAAAAAGTGAATTGAAAATATGACAAACAATATTACTTAAAAAAGGAACGTTATCAGTAAAAGCAATAATTCATTAAAATATACCTACTTTAAATTTTTTTATCTTTTTATTTCTTGTTGTCCCGCGGCAAAATTATTTGTCCCGATTTTTTTATTCAATTTAAGTACATGTCCCGAATTTCTGAAAAAAATACCTGGCAACCCTACACTGTACCTACAGTTCCATGGGTCGCGGTCGGTCAGAAAAATTAGCCTTATTCCAATGTCATAATTTTAGTTCAAAATATTGACACTCACCAAGTTATATGGCGCGTACCTACTCTAATAATAACTATCTAGTCAAGACTCTACCAACATCTTCCCTTTTCATTTAAAGTCAAAATAGATTGCGGATTGGGGTGCAGAATGTTGTGTTTGGTTTTTATTATTACTACTAGCTGTTGCCCGCGACTTCGTACGCGGCGTGTAGTGACTTTTGTTAATTTAGTTTATGTGTGTTTGTTGCCCCAGATTTCATAACGCTCTTCTTGAAGTTCTATTCTCTACTAAAAGGGTCTAAAGAATATCGAAAACGCAGGCTAGGGTATGAACATGGTATGTTGTCATTATTTGCTGCATGAACATAGTTGAGCCCTCATTCATAGATCTGTCCGTCTGACACGAAACTTTTTCTCAAGTATGCGTGGGAGGTATCAAGCTGAAATTTATGTCAAATTAAATACTGAAAGTCTGCAAGCGGATTCTCGCGGTTTTACCCGAGTGGTACCCGTTCCAGTAGGAATCAGGATAAAATTAGCCTAAGCCTTACTCGATAAATTTTTCTATTCGGTCCAGTTGTTTCTGAGATTAGCGCGTTCAAACAAAGAAACAAACAAACTCTAGTCTACTCTACTCAAAGTTGTATGACATCGTAGTCTGATCGCATCTCAAAACGTGATGCATTTCAACATGTTGTAAAGTGTTAATAGATGATAAAAACTCGACTACGCGTCCGCTGCGAATTCTGAAGTATGAAAAAAAACTGCTAATGTACACATTGCATACATTATAGTTCTAATTCTGACAAAACATTATGCACTTGAAAAGTTGGGTCTAGAAAAAAGTAGGTACACACTTTTTAGAATAATTACTACAAATGGTTATATTAGTATACGAATTATACAGTATCTTAGATTTTAGGCATGTTATATTTTTTATGAAATTTGCTAAGTAACAGTCCTAAAACTAAATTAATCTAGCCGGACCTCAAACTTCTATATTTATCTAGACTATAAGTATATACCTACCTACCTTTTTACTATGTACAATTTTTAAAAATACTTTCACTAGTAGGAAGGCTATTCCTGAGTAAAAAAGGCTCTAATCTATACCGACATTCCCTCGAGAACCACGCGCATAAAACCTGACATTCTCGCTCATGAAAACACTGAAAGGGATGTTGCACAGAACACGGTTTTTTTTCTCTTTCCATGTTCTGTGGGATGTTAAGTTTTCTTAACAGAAAACTCTTCAATGAAACTGGACGCAAAGAGACGGAAAAACCTTGAATTTTTTAAATAGCTAACATACCTCTATTTGAATCCTGAAAATCTTAATGTGTAGGTAATACGAAACGCATTGAAAGCTTATTTTTTTGAAAGGAATATTATTTCCTGCATTTGTTTAAAAATTGGTCTACGTTTGTTAATATCCATTCTTATAATTACTTTTCTATTGATAGTTAAATGTAACAAACACTGACATATTTTTTAATTTAGGTTCCACGGCTCTCCTATTACAAAATTAAGGTTTAGCTTTTTGTTTTCTATTCCTAAAACCAATTTTAATTAGAAGCGATAAAATAATATCGGCTCGACTACCGGTTGTTAACCAAAAAAGAGTTGAAACAAAAAACTGAAGACGCGGCTGATCAATGTTTATTCGCGATGTATGAAGTTATGACATAAGCTGGTTAGTATTTAAGCCGGGGTGCTGGCTTCAGCAGCACAGTTGGCAGGATGGCACGTCTTGCGTTACCTGCTCTGGCTCTCGGCCTTATCGCCTGCGCATACGCAGCCCCAGGTAAACATCTATATGTACTAATATTATGAGGAAACTTTTATTTTTTGTATGTTTGTAATCGATAAACTGAAAAAAATACTGCACTGATTTTAAAAGTTCTTTCAAAATTTGAAAGCTATATTCATCCTGAGTTACATACATTTTATCCCGATTTTGTGGAACGTGTACACACCACGTGGCCCGCGGATAGTACGCTAGGTATGTAATATACAATACTTATATCAATCTATTAATATTATAAAGCTCAAGAGTTTTTTGTTTGGTTGAACGCGGTAATCTCAGGAACTACTGGACCGATTTAGAAAATTCTTTGACCATTAGAAAGCTACATTCTTCCCAAATGACATGGATAGACTATATTTTATCCCGATATTCCCGCGGGAACGGGTACCACGCGGCTAAAACCGCGAGGATCCGCTATCTCAGGAACTACTCGGGAAGAACATAGGCTAAAAGTATTTTATAAATATAGGTAGGGGTAACAGACCACTTGCCATAGCTCGTCTATTTTAGATGAAATATTTTGCTTATTCTCATTATATTCAAGCAATTGTAAAAGTGCTTGAATATAATTCTAGTTCTACAAATACAACTAATTATAATTAAAATCCGTTTTAACATTGAAAACTAAAGCCTCTATCGAAACCGAAACATCGTTAAAAATGTAATGTAAATTACTTTCAGGTCAGTATGGCAGTGGCAGTGCTGGCCACAGCGGCGGCGGTGGCAGCGGTGGCGGCGGTGGCTTCGGCGGCGGCAGCGGCGGCGGCAGCGGCGGCGGCGGCGGATTCGGTGGCGGTGGTGGATTCGGAGGTGGCAGCGGAGGCGGCGGCGGCCACGGCGGCGGTGGTGGAGGACAGAGTCACGGAGGCGGCGGTGGCGGCCTCGGCGGCGGCGGTGGAGGCCTCGGCGGAGGTGGTGGCGGCCATGGCGGCGGTGGCGGCCTAGGCGGCGGCGGTGGCGGCCTCAGTGGCGGTGGCGGAGGTCATGGAGGACACGGAGGCGGCTTAGGCGGTCAGGGAGGAGGACTCGGAGGCGGCGGCGGCGGCGGCGGTTTTGGTGGCGGCGGTGGCGGCGGACACGGCGGCGGTGGCCACGGCGGCGGCCACAAGGGATACGGGTACGGATTTATATTTAACTACATTTCTTGATTTTTAAATTTTCTCTTTGATAACATTTCAAACTTTTATTGTTTCATTTTTCACTACCTATTATGAATAACGAGTTCTTTACTATGTTTCAATTTGCAGTCGCGTGTTCCTGATCCTGATATTTCGACGCAGTTGAATGCACCATGATCACGGAGCAACATTCATCAGTCCATTAAGTCATTTAATTTACTCCTTGATGATCATGCATGCAGTTGCGGCGAAATATCGGAGACTCGACATCAAAAAATTTAAACATAGTAACATCCCAAATTTTATAAAAAGAAGGTATCTATACTAATATATATAGAGAGGAAAGATTTGATTTTTGTTTGATTGTTTGTTTATATGTTTGTAATGGATAAACGAAAAAACGACGGAACTGATTTTGAAAATTCTTTCATTCTTAGAAAGCTACATTATTCCCGAGTGATATATGCTATATTTTATCCCGATATTCCCACGGGAACGGGAATGACGCGGGAAAAACCACTATGTATTTGTAATAGTTTCGCTTATTGCACACCTTTTTTGTTATAATTTAGTTACAACTTATTATTTCTTTACAGACGTTAACCGGCCTAATGCGACACCTGCCAGTATGAAGATGAAACAAATTATTCCAAAAGCTCAACGTGATATTAATTAGTTTAACAATTTGCCATAAATTTTGT
Organism: Crambus lathoniellus; assembly: GCA_949710035.1. Taxonomy (NCBI): domain Eukaryota; kingdom Metazoa; phylum Arthropoda; class Insecta; order Lepidoptera; family Crambidae; genus Crambus; species Crambus lathoniellus. Next base: position 4,629,154 of record OX453298.1, read on the forward strand.
ATATAAAGGATATGTATGTCATTGTATTACAATATTTTATGTGAAATCCGTTCTTTCTTTTCCATTTTTAGCCGTAATTTTATTTTACTCTTATAACCAAGTATCATTAGCCTAAGCGTCATTAACCAAATATGTTCCAAAATACAAAATGTGCAGTCAAAAGCAAAGTTATCTCAGTATTATTGTCTTCACATAATCCCGAAACAAACATCACGTTTAAGTTCAAAATTGATTGTAATTTAATAAATTAATTATTGCACAATCTCATAGCATCTGCAAGGCACGACGGCGTTCATAGCATGGCATGGCATATACAGTTGACAATTGACAGTGATACTATACTAGTTATGTAGGTAGGTATATGTTAGACTGTGGTGATACTAGATAAGATAAGATAAAAAAAAAAATATTTACATATAGGTACATAAGTAATACATATTGCCATCCACAAGCTTGTGGCACTGTACCTACAGTGCCACAAGCAAGGAAAATTAGATTACAAAATTAATCACCTAATTATCAAAAAAGGAAGAACAAATTGATTTAAAAAAATATTGTAAAAATAAAAAATAAACTGTATTACTACCATTCAAACGAATCACGCAAGCACAGCGATTTGGCATGCTTAAGTAAAATCAGTACATCCAAATCACTTTGAGGAACAGCCGCCCAGGTTTTTTCTAACAAGTCCAAAAGTTGTGGGGTGTGCACGACATCTATACTCGGCAGAGCTCTTCTTTGGAGCATGTCCCATGCATGCTCAATTGGGTTGAGATCCTGGTGATTGTGCAGGTCACGACAGGAAGTTGATATGAGAATCGGCAAGAGTGCTTGTTACGACTCAAGCTGTGTGTGGACGTGCATTGTCATGCATCAGTCGAAACGAATCACCCAATCGGCCTCGCCAAAGGATGATCACATCTAAACATAACTCAGCATAACATTTGCGTAGAGCATTGAAGTTGCCCCTGATCCAAATGAGATGGGTTCTTCCACCAATCCAAATACCGGCTCAAACCATCATTGTTCCCACTCCATGGACGAACTTCCTGACAAAATCTCAAGCGTTCTTGAAGTCCAGAGGTCCTGCAAACTCGAGTGCGTCTTATGTATCCGGCCTCATACCGAAACGTGATTCATCATAGAGAAGCAAACACATGTTTTGTGGGTATTGTGGGGTGCTATAGGTGGAACCTTCAGCGGCCTTCGGGAACGCATACGCACTTCAAACGTAACCAGGCGCGATTCCAGGATTTGGTTAAGGGAGGGGGGGGGGGGGCAGTCACCCCCATTGCCCCCTTCTCGTATCCGCGCCTGAACGTAACGATTCTAAGCCTAAACTTTTGAACTAAACTAAAGTTTTGAACCTTTTAAAGTAAGTGGTTGGTATCGTTTTCGATTGATAGGAGACTAGATAGGCATATTGTAGGTAACCTCTAGGATCATAGGCTGTAAAAAAGGACAAAACCCAATTTTACAAAAGAAGCAAGAACAAACACTTAATTTACCTGTAGTTTTTTGTTTATTGAGTTACTAGCTATCCGCCCGCGGCTCCGCCCGCGTGGACTACATGACGTTATCCCGCGGGAATGTGGTATTTTTCCGGGATAAAACGTAGCCTATGTTCCTCTCCAGGCTACAAAGTATCTTTGTCCCAAATTTCAGCCAAATCCGTTCAGCCGTTTTGGCGTGATTGAGTAACAAACATCCAAACATCCAAACATCCAAACATCTAAACTTTCACATTTATAATACTAGCTTTCCGCCCGCGGCTTCGCCCGCGTGAACTACACGACGTTATCCCGCGGGAATGTGACCATTTCCCGGGATAAAATGTAGCCTATGTTCCTCTCCAGGATACAAAGTATCTGTGTCCCAAATTTCAACCAAATCCGTTCAGCTGTTTTGGCGTGATTGAGTAACAAACATACAAACATCCAAACATCTAAACATCCAAACATCTAAACTTTCACATTTATAATATTAGTAGGATTAGTAGGATAGTAGGATTAAAATCCAGAAAGACACTGCTTATGAGTCAGAGTTTTTTTCCAACAGCAAAGTTGAAAATCTGCATCAAAGTAACTTCGATAAGACAATCGTATTAACCGATAAGCTTAATTATTTATATATTTACGTAAACACTGAACACCAGATTATCTGTTTACTGTTGAAGGCGATTGCAATAGATTTAAGGCGTATGTTCAGTACACCCCTGCCTAGACCGCGGAGTCAGCATTGGCGCAGTGGAAGGCTATCATGAGTATAGACTCCGGACAAATCTTGGTTTCAGCCGGGATGTAACTGAACAATAGGACTGCGATACACAGCGGAGAGACTTTTAAGTAAGGTAAGGTTACATACGGGTCTGTGGGTCGACCGTCTCCAAGGCAGAAGTGGTGTAAGGGGGCGCGCGCGCCCCTGGGGTCCTTTCTTCGTCTTCTTCTGCAGACCTTACCCATTAGTCACATTACTCACAACACAAATAACAGCGTTCACAAGACACTGGGCGTTTCAACAATAGATACACAAAGACACACACGTGGGAGCTTTTTTTATTACGATATAGTGTCTCGACAACAAGCGCGTGTGGTAGAAAAGGTTATCTTTCAAAGCATCCGCGACCGGCCACTCCAGAGATGGCATCAAAACCTTGGTCGTACAAAACGGGATCACATAGATAATTTAAGATGTATTCAAACTCGATATGCCAGGCACATTCAACGCGAGCGATTTTTAACAAATTCAGCAAAATTATTCCGACATTTTTGCCACGAGAATTTCAATCAAGTGTCCCTGTCAACTTCAAGTGACAGCTAATGTCAATTTGACGTGACATTAGAGTTGCGTTCAGAAACGTCGATCTTTTCCGAACATCCCCCCGCCCCGGACCGTTAAGAACGGTACGTCAATCTACGGGTAATCGGGAGAGCCCACTAACTGCTCTCTTCAAAACCGAATCTCGAACCAAAACCTCAGCAAAACGAGGAACTCCGTCAGTTCCGGGGTAGAGTTTAACAATGCGCCCCCTTCGCCAACATAGGGGCGGCAGGTTAGCATCCTTAATCAACACGAGGTCGCCAGTCTGGGGTGGGGTGGTTTTATCTGTCCACTTCACGCGCTGTTGTAGGATATGCAAATACTCCATCGACCAACGTGCCCAGAAGTTTTGGGACATCTGTTTCAAAAGTTGGTATCGCGACAAACGATGGGATCCTACATCCTGAATCGGATATTCAGGCAACGCCAAAAGGGGCTGTCCGATCAAGAAATGACCTGGGGTCAACGCTTCCAGGTCATTCGGGTCCGAAGACAACGGGCACAAGGGTCGCGAGTTGAGGACGGCCTCAATTTTACAAAATACCGTATCAAGTTCCTCAAACGTGAGAATAGTTTCTCCAATCACGCGACGCAAGTGTGTCTTGGCAGCCTTTACACAAGCTTCAAAAATTCCTCCCCAGGTCGGACAAGCTGGTGGGCTAAACTTCCAGATTATCCCACGCCGGGAGAGGGTGGTTCCAATGTCTATTTTATTATCAACAAAAAACTTAACTACTTCCTTAAGATAATTACACGTTCCCTTATAATTAGTACCACAATCGGAACGTATCAATGACGGCAGTCCTCTACGGGAAACAAATCTGCTCAAGGCGGCGACAAAGGCTTCGGTAGACAATTCCGAGACAATTTCCAAATGGACAGCCTTGGTGGACAAACACACAAACACGCACAAGTACGCCTTATAGGTTTTAGCATTACGCAGTCTCGAAGCCTTTACAGTAAAGGGACCGGCGAAGTCGGTGGCGACTCCGGCAAAAGCTCTACATTCCGTGACGCGATCAGCAGGCAAATCACCCATCTGGGGCTGCATGGTCGCGGCCTTCAATCGATAACAAGGCAGGCAACGGAAAACCACAGTGCGAATGGCTCGACGAGCAGACAAAATCCAAAATTCACGCTGCAAAATGGCCAACAAAGCATTACAGCCAGCATGTTGTGCATTCACATGGCGATCTGTTATTATCAGTTGAGTCAAATGTCCGGCTTTAGGTAACAAAAGGGGGTGACGAGCTCCATACGGCAGGTTCGCATTTCGAAGTCTTCCGCCGACTCGCAAAAGCCCACTCTCGTCCAGGAAGGGATTTAATCGCGATACCGCGCCCTTCAACTTGCGACGGCCTAAACGCAAAATTTCAATCTCGGACTCAAAACTATCAGCTTGTACTCTCCGGACCCAAAACAAGAGCGCGTCCCTACGCTCGTCCGGAGTGAGAACCGACGAATCACGCCTCGCGCGTGGGTTTCTGCAATTGTACACAAAACGTCTGATCCAAGCGGTAACACCAAGCAGCTTCTGTAAGGAGCTGTACCGATCCAACAACAAATCCTTTTCCCCGGCGGGGTTAGTCTCCAGGACGCATGCCCGCATATCAGGAACGGCTACGTTCGACAACGCTGGAGAGGGCGGCCACTCCGACTCAGGCCGCATCAACCACTGTGGGCCCCACCAGAGGGGGTGGTTAATTAGGGTTGGGGCTACACAACCCCGAGACGCACAATCCGCGGGATTCATGGTTCCCGGCACGTGTCTCCAAATCAACTCGATGTCGGAATTACAAATCTGCGACACTCGATTGGCCACAAACACGTCCAAGGTGTGCGCCGGAGCCTTCAACCAACAAAGGACGACCTGACTGTCCGTCCAAGCATAAACCTCTTGTATCGCAATAGATCGACCTAATGTGAGCCATACGTGGTTCAACAAACGCATTAGGAGGGCAGCTCCACACAATTCCAACCTCGGGATCGTATGACGAGTCCGAAGGGGAGCGACTTTGCTTTTCGCTATCACCAGATGCACAGCAACAACTCCGTCAACAGTAACGGTGCGGAGGTACACGGCCGCAGCAAATCCACGTTCGGAGGCATCGGAAAAGCCGTGAAGAGTAACTTTACAATTTTCAGAAGGGAGGAATAGCCTCGGCAAATGCACTTCATTAATCTCGGGGAGGGATGAAACGAAGCTCGACCAATCTCGGAGTAACTCGTCCGAGAGGGGTTCATCCCACGACACACCCGAAGCCCATAACCGTTGCAAGAAACACTTGGCCATAAACAGCACGGGGCAAATCCACCCATTGGGGTCAAAGGTACGTGCGACAGTAGACAATACTGAACGCTTGGTCCAGACTTTCGGTGGTCGTAAATCCACACAATAAGTGAAAGTGTCAGAGACCGGTTTGTACTGTACGCCAAGGACGGTCACCATATGGGGATTATCAACATTTTCGAATAGGTGGGGGTCCTGCTGGTGCTCTTCGGGCAAACCTACCAGTACATCAGGCGAGTTGGATATCCATTTCCTCAACTCGTAACCTCCCGACTTCAAAAGGGCGGTGAGTTCGTCTCTCAGGACAATCGCCTCTGAGACAGATGAGGCGCCCGTGCAAATGTCATCCACATAGACGTCACTGGCCAAAATGGCGGAGGCGCGAGGGTATCTCAAGCGCTCCTTCTCGGCCAACTCCAACAAAGAACGAATCGCAACAAACGGGCTCGAAGCCAAACCGTACGTATTCGTATTCAATTCATAAATCAACAAGGGGTCCCTAGGACTCTCTCTCCACAAAATCAATTGGTACCTCCTATCCTCGGGATGGATGACCGTTTGTCTGAACATCATCCGGATGTCAGTCATAAATACAATTTGGTGCCGCCGGAAGTTGGTCAAAATGTCTGAGATCTCCGTGTGCAGCTTGGGACCTACATGCAGACACTGGTTCAAGGACGCTCCAGTAGAGGTGGGAGCCGAACCGTCAAAGACCACCCGAATCTTTCCGGATTTCAAAACGGCGTGGTGCGGCAAAAAGAAGTGCTCAACGGAGCGCCAATCCAAATCGCTCACGGACATGTGCCCTAACTCCTCATACTCCCGCATGAATTCAACATACTTCTGGCGGAAGACCGGATCCTTGCTCATGCGACGCTCCATCGCCACTAGCCTACGTTCCGCTAGCGGTCGGGATTCGCCCAGAGGAGGTCGGCCGGCACGAAAGGGGAGACGGGTGATCAAACGACCAGAGCGGAGGCGACCAGTGTTATTCTGGTAATACAACTCGCATTCATCCGCTACTGGGTCTACCCGCGGGGCTGGTGGCGGTTCCTCAACCTCCCAAAACTTCTGCACCACTTCGGAGAGAGACACATTAAAAACAAGACCGCGATCCTCATCAAGGGAATCCAAAACGCGGCGAGCAGGGCCCATCACAACTGTACCGAGTGTCGTCTGCAGAGCTACCAAGCCATCTGGCTGCAAAACTCGCTTCCCCGTCAACAAAACTCGCCCCAGGACATCGGCTCCAAGGAGAGCATCAATCGGGCCTGGGCGGAAGAAATTTGGATCGGCGAGTGGGGAATCAGACACCAAAGACAACATACTCGGTCCCAAGTCAACTGAAGGTTGACGGCCAACAACTGTGTCCAACACAATCGCCGAGGTCTTAATGCCTGGCGTGGACTTATTACGTGATGTAAATGTGAAGTCAATATGCCCTAACAACCCGGGGACTTTCACATCGCCAACACCTCTCACGCCTTCCGTGTGGGGGTGCACCTTGAGGCCCAACCGCCTAACTAACCAAGATGACACAACACACCCCTGAGCACCGGAATCCAACAAGGCGCGAACTTCCACAAGGTCGCCATTCAATCCCCTGACAAGCACAGAGGCCGTGGGCAACAAAACGGTCTCTGGAGGGGTGGCTACAATCGACCGTAAACACGTTGATTGCTAGTATGTGGGGTCCCCAGACGTCCCCCCATGGTAAGGGGGTCGCTCATAGCGATCCAGTGGGTCCCAATCTCCCACATACTGCCTACGTCCAATTCGCCCGGTATCAGGCGGGTTATATCTCCCGGCCCCTTGAAGACGGGGCGGGCGCCGCTCCAAACGCGGGTATTCGGCGAGCGGCGGCGAGAATCGGTGCCTATCATCCACCGTGTACGTCGCCCCATAGTCGCGGGGGCACGGTGACCGATTTTCAGAGGGGGGGTCCCGGGGACCCCCGGCTGTGCGAGGCTCAACACGTTGCGGGGGGCTTCTACGACCTCCCGCAACGCTCGCAAAATCGAACCCCCTAGTTGGGGACCGATTTCCCATGGGGGGGTCCGTGGGACCCCCGCCCGTGCGAGGCTCAAAACGTCGCGGGGGGCCTCTACGACCTCCGGCAACGCCCGCATAACTCATCCCCATCCTTGGGGATCGGTTTCCCATTGGGGGGTCCCTGGGACCCCCGCCCGTGCGAGGCTCAAAACGTCGCGGGGGGCCTCTACGACCTCCGGCAACGCTCGCATAACTCATCCCCATCCTTGGGGATCGGTTTCCCATTGGGGGGTCCCTGGGACCCCCGCCCGTTTGAGGCTCCAAACGTGGCGGAGAGCGTCTGGGGCCACTCTGGTGGCCACTAGAACTGCTGCGGGATTCAAACACCGCGGGGGGTCCGAGACCCCCACCCATACGCGGTGATCCTGCAGCGACGCGCTGCGGCGCTCCGCCGCCCTCTGGGCTGTTCATGCAGAGGAGGGGATGGTGGTTGCCCTTACAAAAGCGGCATGGGTGCGCTTGGGTACATTCGCGCTGCATGTGCAGGCCCAAGCACGAGTAGCACCATGTCCGTTGTCGCGCGATCGCTCGACGGCCTTGGACGCGCTGGTCGAGGAACTTATCACAACGGGTCGTGCTGTGACCCGGTTCCCGACAATACAAGCAGCGGGCGGTCTCCTGGACGGCGGCATAGCGGCCGGGCGCGCGAGGGGCCATACGCCCCCTACGGGGGGGTCCGGTGGGGGATCTACTCTGTGGCACAGGTCGTTCGGGTCCCATAGGACCGGCCAGAGAGGAATTATCTGCCAGTCTACTTTCTCCTTCCAGGAACGTCAAGAGGTCCGAGAAGGGTGGCAGATAAGTCGCACTATCCCCACCATACTGCTGCTCAAAACGGACCTTAACAGAGTCCGGCAACTTTCCCAGGACAATGTGCAGTAACAAAAACGACCACTGCTCCACTGGGAGTTTTAAGTTTTTTAATGCGTTGTATGCAACCAACAGCGGATTCAACAAAGCCACTCTCAAGTGCATCACGCTGGCAACGCGGGGTAAATTCAAAATGGCGGCAACATGGTTGTCCGCCAGACGTCGTACGTTCTGGTACCGACGGGCAATCAAATCCCTAGCAATAGGGTAGTTTTCATCCGAGGGGGCCAAATGTTGAACTGATTCAAGGGCCTCCCCTTCCAACACGGATAACAAATAAGCTAACTTCTGGCCCTGGGTCAAATCGTCCCGGGCATGTACAAGACTATCAAAAATATTAATAAAGCCCTCCCAGTCCTCTAGACGACCAGCAAAGCGCCTTAAGTCTAAGGGGGCCAATCTAGCAAAGAGAGGGGGCATACTCTTAGATGTGACCGGGGACGGGCTCGGTTCATTCTCTCTTGCCACTTGCAAAGGTCGAGCCACCTGGGTAATTCTGTCCGCAAAATCATAACACTGGTCCACATCCAAACCGACTTCTTGTCGCATTTCCACCTCGGCCTCAACAGTCCTTTCCAAAAATAAGGCATACTGCTCATCAACAACAGCCAAACGTATGGGCAGATCTACGTATCTGTTCAACAAGGCCTCCGTTCTATCCGGTCGATCCAACAACGCGACCGCAGAAGCCAACCACCGTAACTCAGAACGTATTTTGGCTTTAGCAGAGGAGGCCGTCATTGTAACGTCACAAATTTATCAACAAAAACAACAAATTCAAAATATTCACTATAACACAAAATCTCCAATATTTGGAGGTTATTACTAACCACAAAATTCCAATATTACAACAACAAAGTATTTATAATGACACAAACTCTTAAATATCTGGAGGTTATCAGAAAACAACAAAACTCACTGACTATTGAAATTCACTTGGATATCAACACAACATACTGTTACACAACAACAAGTTAATTTCAATTATTTCAAAGCACAAGTTTCAATGAGTTTCAATGTGTAAACAATGTCCCAAATCATTTAAGTTTCACTAAGTATTGAGTGCAAACTTATTAGCTGACCTTTTATTAGCTATTATTTTAGCAACAAACTTGTCAATATTCACAACTCAAGTTTGCTGACAAAACTAAATAATAATTATTATGAACAAAGAAAGGTATCTGTTTACATTTTGGAACTTCAATACATGACAATTAATTACAAGACATGGAACCAATAACAAAGGAATGCCCTTTACTTTTCAAATGCAAGTTAATTACCATTTACAAGTACAAATTAATCTAGTCCGGACCAGACTGGGTCATCAAACGGCACTGATTAATACAAAGTTTTGGCGTGGGCCTCTCAGGCCTTCAAACTACGCTCTGCTACCAAGAAATGTTCAGTACACCCCTGCCTAGACCGCGGAGTCAGCATTGGCGCAGTGGAAGGCTATCATGAGTATAGACTCCGGACAAATCTTGGTTTCAGCCGGGATGTAACTGAACAATAGGACTGCGATACACAGCGGAGAGACTTTTAAGTAAGGTAAGGTTACATACGGGTCTGTGGGTCGACCGTCTCCAAGGCAGAAGTGGTGTAAGGGGGCGCGCGCGCCCCTGGGGTCCTTTCTTCGTCTTCTTCTGCAGACCTTACCCATTAGTCACATTACTCACAACACAAATAACAGCGTTCACAAGACACTGGGCGTTTCAACAATAGATACACAAAGACACACACGTGGGAGCTTTTTTTATTACGATATAGTGTCTCGACAACAAGCGCGTGTGGTAGAAAAGGTTATCTTTCAAAGCATCCGCGACCGGCCACTCCAGAGATGGCATCAAAACCTTGGTCGTACAAAACGGGATCACATAGATAATTTAAGATGTATTCAAACTCGATATGCCAGGCACATTCAACGCGAGCGATTTTTAACAAATTCAGCAAAATTATTCCGACATTTTTGCCACGAGAATTTCAATCAAGTGTCCCTGTCAACTTCAAGTGACAGCTAATGTCAATTTGACGTGACATTAGAGTTGCGTTCAGAAACGTCGATCTTTTCCGAACAGCGTACGTAGGTATTACCTATTAAATTTGATTAACAACGCCTTATGACTATTTTTAGACCCAGCTCCTAAAAAAGTGTAACTACTTGATATACACTGAAGTTTTATGCCAGTGATAATAAATAGATAATAACAAGAATAATATCAGCCGGGGAATCCTCATGAGTCTTGTGTTTTAGCAGGGTCATTAATCATTGGAATCGTTGCGATAAACTTTGTTTCAATCTAGATTTATCATAACGATCTGCGTTTAGCACATTTTTTATGAAACTCAAGCGCAGCTTTTTCGACCAGTCTCTAAATGGTGAGGTCATTTCATACTAGCAACCGCTAGCTAGTCAAACCACTTTTTATTTTATTTTTTACAATTAAAAACTCATCTTGATGGTGCCTGCGGTTACGTATTAGCTCACATTAACAATTTAAATAAAAAATGTGAAGTATTTATTCCGTCTAGGCTATATAGGTAAGATATAAGTGGGTGATAACGGTTGAACACATAGAACGACACTCAAGTGGAGATCTCTTCTCAAGTGCAATTTGAAAGGGATGCAAATACATGCAACAAATACATTCATCCCTTGCTAAATATACTTGACTAGCTTCCGCCCGCGACTTCGTCCGCGTTGACATTCGAGAAAATACTTAGGGGACCAATTACCAGGATAAAAAGTATTCTATGTTTTAATTTCATAAAAATCCTATCAGCCGTTTTTACGTGATTAGGCGGGTCCTTCCTCACCAAGCGAGCAGCCTCGCGCGAGGCAGAACGTTTACCACGTGCGGCGGGCCTCGCACGAGGCTGCTCACTTGGTGAGGGAGGATCCGCCTAATCACGTAAAAACGGCTGATCGGATTTTTATAAAATAAAACATAGAATACTTTTTATCCTGGTTATTGGTCCCCTAAGTATTTTCTCGAATGTCAACGAGGACGAAGTCGCGGGCGGAAGCTAGTAAATAAAAAGTGTCTGTTTCACAATCAAAAAGTTAGTTCTGAGTAGCTTAGGTACCAAGAACTTGTTAGGTACCAAGAACTTTTAGGGTACTTAAGATGGTTTAGGTTTCTATACCCTATTTACCCCCTGGGTTTGATTTTCGGAAAACTACGAAGTGGGTTGCCTATTTCTTTTAAGAAGTAAGCCTACAAAGTTTCAAGTTGAAATGTCTATTTTACCCCCTGATTTTTCATTCAAAATTTCACCCCTATTTCAACCTTTTAGGGGTTGAATCATGTTTAGCGTGTTAAACATCAAAATAAATGCCATTTTTGCAATCTTCATCCCATAAAACCTCAATAACGACATCCATATAGATTTTTTTGGTTTTTTATCCCATTTAACCTCTAAGGGGTTGGTTTCGAAAAAATACGATATATGTGTTTGCTTATTTGTTTTACTTTCCGACCATAAGCCTAAATAATAAATTTAATAAAGGACTTTCCAGATACAACATTTCATCCCCCTTTTCACCCCTACGGGGGTGGAATTGTCAAAAACGCTGACACAGGAAAATATTAATTTTTAATTGCCAGCCTAAATACATAATTTGAAGATCCTAACTTCAAAACTGACGGACTTTCATACACATATTCATCCCCTATTTACCCCCCTGGGTTTGATTTTCGGAAAACTACGAAATGGGTTGTCTATTTGTTTTAAGAAGTAAGCCTACAAAGTTTCACGTTGAAATGTTTATTTTACCCCTGATTTTTCATTCAAAATTCCACCCCTATTTCAACCTTTTAGGGGTTGAATCATGTTCAGCGTGTTGAACATCAAAATAAATGCCATTTTTGCAATCGTCATCCCATAAAACCTCAATAACGACATCCATATCGATTTTTAGGTTTATTTATCCCATTTAACCTCTAAGGGGTTGATTTTCGAAAAAATACGTAATACTTATGTGTTTGCTTATTTGTTTTACTTTCCGACCATTAGCCTAAATAATAAATTAAATGAAGGACTTTCCAGATACAACATTTCATCCCCCTTTTCACCCCTTCGGGGGCGGAATTGTCAATAACGCTGACACAGGTAAATATGAATTTTCAATTGCCAGCCTAAATACAAAATTTGAAGATCCTAACTTCAAAACTGACGGACTTTCATACAAACAACCATCCCCTATTTCACCCCCTTAGGGGTAGAATTTCCAAAAATCCTTTCTTAGTGGATGCCTACACTGTATAACGTATCTATGTGCAAAATTTGAAGTCTCTAAGTTCAGCGGTTTGGGCTGTGCGTTGATATCTCAGTCAGTCAGTCAGTCAGTCAGTCAGTCAGGACTTTGAATTTTATATATATAGATAAGATATCTCCACTTGAGTGTCGTTCTATAATACGAGCCTTAGTGCGATCGTATAAATATTATAATAATAATAAACCCTTTATCCCGAACCCAAATAACAATATAATATGTAAGCTATAATATTTATCATAGTTCAGAGGTACATCTATGCCTCTTCTAACATTTTCCATTGTGTTCTATCACGTACCACTCTTCTCCACAGCAGATGTCCAGCCATGAGTTTTAGGTCGTCTTCTCATCGAGTGTTTGGACGCCCATTATCCCGTTTACCGTCTTTAGGGTACTAATACTTTTCCTGTGTATCTCGAAACATGTGCCCAGTCCATCTCCACTTTTGTAGCAGAAATATCCGTAACAATGGTATAAAAACGTTTTTAAAAAAAATGTAACCGCCTTCAAAAAGAATCTTCAAACAAAATTAACGAACACTAAAAAACGAAAAAAATAATTAGAATTTTTAATTAAAAGTATGAAAATGTGTGACTTTTTCTAACTTATCTTGCTACTTAATGAACTGTTTGAAGTCGGTGCCAAGTTTAATAGGTATTTGAGGTAAATACGTCCTACACCTCACGCTTGGGAGCGGGGTTTTTTTAAATGTTTGTTATTTTACTCAGTATAATTCGTTCTTATTCTTTTTGGCTTGGCACCGACTTCAAACAGTTCATTAAGTAGCAAGATAAGTTAGAAAAAGTCACACATTTTCATCCTTTTAATTAAAAATTCTAATTATTTTTTTCGTTTTTTAGTGTTTGTTAATTTTGTTTGAAGATTCTTTTTGAAGGCGGTTACATTTTTTTTAAAAACGTTTTATTTTTCGATTTTTAGTGTAAATACCTAATCGTGGCGAAACTACATGGTGATTATGATAAATTGTTGTAAATATCCTAACCGTTACGGAGTTCAGCTTTCCATCTTTAGCTTCTTAGATAACTTGAAGGAATACAACTGAAGGTCCATTCGTGCATATGGTATTTATAAAACATCATAATAACTCCTAACTGTTGAGGAGTTTCACCTCTCATCATCAGCTCACTCACCCTAATAACCTGAAAGAATATAGCTATTAGTTTATACGTACGATTAATACTTAAGGAATTATTCTCCAGCTCCTAACCGTTAAGGAGTTGAAGCCTTCATCACCAGCTCATCACTATGAGATGATGACTACCAGATGCAAATACTTGACTATCTTCAAAAATAAATGGAACGCATAAGGCTTGCCTATATTAGAGAATTTCTCTAAATTTTCCTGGGATTTCATGTCCTGATCCTGACTTGGTGTTAATAAGATCACATTAGAAGTACAAACTTTCGAAAAAAAATATATTTGAAAATGATCCCCACTTTGATGAAATTAGGAAGTCGTCTAAATAACCAAACTAAAGTCTAAATACGCATTATTCAGGATAACTCCAGAACTTCTCGTCAGTTCTTGATCAAATTTCTTGACCACACGAGAAGCGTCACCTTTCAAATAAAAAAAGAATTATCCAAATCGGTTCATTAACTAAAAAGTTCTGAGGTAACACACATAAAAAAAAAAAAAAAATACAGTCGAATTGATAACCTCCTCCTTTTTTTGAAGTCGGTTAAAACTTTACTTCACGATATATCTTACAATTTACATTGAAAACCAAATTGAAAACTAGGTGTATCATGATAATAGAGTCTAATATTGAACTGCTGTATTGCGATCCTTAGTCACATTCACATAGTCCGTTCTAAACTCAACTGGCTCCCTATTCGCCGGCGCAGGGACTTACATACTCTTACGCTCCTCTACTCCATACTGTTCCTTCCAACTTCTCCACCTTATCTTAAAACCTGTTTCTCCTTTCATTCCTCGTCTTCGCAGTGTATTTTACGTTCTGCGAGTAACCTTTCCCTAGAAGTTCCACAGCATTCTACTGACTTCTATTCATACTCCTTCTCTGTTCACGCTGTCCGTTTGTGGAACTCCCTACCCGAGAGCATCAGGAAGGCTCAAACTTTGAGGTCCTTTAGTGAGAAAGTACGTAGTTATTTCCTTTCTTCTGACTTACGTTAACTACTTATTTATTTTATTTTATTTTTTTATTTTATAATGTTTCCTATCCTTGTCTTACGTTGTTAATATTATACATTTATTTTATAAATATACTATATTTACATTTTTTAAAAGCGCACCCACTCCCCTTCTCTCCCTTATCTTTTTTATTCTTTCCCCCAAGGTTGCCTGGAAGAGATTGCTGCTTAGCAATAAGGCCGCCTTTTTTGTACCTTTCTGTATTGCTATTGTTTTTGTTTATGTATGCTTCTGTTTGTGTGCAATAAAGTATCTTTTATTATTTTTATTATTATTATAGTCCAAAGCTTAAATTTTCCTTGATTGAATATGATATGGTGAAAAGAGAAGTCCTCTAGAATACATGTCGTACATAACAGAAGCTACAGATATAGTTCAGCTACTGAAATAAATAACTTTTACATCATACTGCTCGGTAACTAGGATTTACTAGTATGGTAAGAGGCTGTGTAAGTTGGCATGTGCAACACAGTGTATTGTTTAGATAGAACGTTCCATTTTCAAATTACTTTGCAATTCAAGCAGGTGAATGCTTTAATTGTAAAGTAACTTTACCATTCAAGCTATGCAAAACTCCTTGGTCAAACAATATTTTTTTCATAAAAACTATTTACTGTAGAGAACAATGAAAATGGCGGTTAAAATAAGTACATTTACAAGTTTTGGCAAATTTTGAATAAATATTTTCTCTCTTATAAAAGAATCATTTTGTCATAACAATATAAATGTTTTATTTACCTCGCATGAATGATGTAAAGTAGAATGCTTACCTCGGTTGCAAGTAGCTATTACACCCTCGAACTATATTCGCCCTCGCTCGTTTCGCTCGCTCGGGCGTCAAAATATCTCGGGTGCACTCGATCCTTTAGCGCCCTTTGCGAGCTGCGCTCGCACGGGCGCCAAATTGGATCTTGTTTTGTAATAGCTCACTTACGTTCCTTGTGTAACAAACTACTATAACGGATTACGGCTTGAATTAAATTACACACTTTATAATCTAAAAAAAACTAAGAAGTCATTTGAAACAACTATTAGGTAGTTGTTTCAAATGACTTCTTAGTTTTCTATACTAATATTATAAAGAGGAAAGATTTGATTGTTTGTTTGTTCGTTTGCATCGAATAGGCTCCGAAACTACTGGACCAATTTAGAAAATTCTTTGACCATTAGAAAGCTACATTCTTTCTGAGTGACAGGCTATATTTTATCCCGATATTCCGGTCCGCTAGTTGCTTATAAACATAACCTCCTCCTTTTTTTGAAGTCGGTTAAAAATGTACACAAAGCTGTTTCTAAGTACAGTAATTGTATTTAATTGCAAATTTCAGGTATTGTGTCAGGTGTTATTATTATTCTGTATTTATATGTTGTAAGCTTGATCGAAGGTTGTAAGACTGTATCGATAGTGATACAAATTTTAGTAAATTATAGTCATCTACTTTAAAAAAAATTAAGCTTTAAAATGATAAAGAAAGTTGTGGTAAAAATATAAAAGCGATTTTGTAATCAAATTTTAATTCAGTTAAATGTCACTTTCGTGCACAAGATAAATAAAACTCGTCAATATAAAAAATAATTTATTAACATTGCTACAAAATTTATAGTGCTTATGCGATTAACATAGGTACCTAATATTAAACATTATATGGCTTTGGAACTTGTTGCTGTCGTTACGTCAAAAACGTTTATTTACCATAACCTCCTGCGCTGGCGGAGGCTGAGGCTTTAGCGCTCGCAGAGGCATGCGCCCCGCCGTACCCTCCGGACCCCCCCGATCCCCCACAACCAGAGGAACATCCACTGCCTCCGTGTCCGCCACTACCGCCATCATTGCCGCCGTGTCCTCCGCCCAAGCCACCTCCATTTCCTCCGCCCAAGCCGCCTCCGTATCCGCCTCCTAAGCCACCGCCGTGACCGCCGCCCAGACCTTCTGAACCTCCACTTCCGCCATGGCCTGCCGTAAGGCTGCCACTGACAAATCCTCCTCCAAGGCCGCCGCCAAGGCCACCGCCTCCAGACCCACCGTGGCTCAATCCTCCACTCGACCCATGGCCACCTAGACCGCTACTGCCGCCTCCAAGGCTACCACTGCCGCCTCCTCCATAACCACCACCCGCACCGCCGCCAAATCCGCCGCCTCCGCCGATACCGTTACCTCCTCCAAGTCCTCCGCTTCCACCATGGCCGCTATTTAAGCCTCCACTGGCACTGTGGCCGCCTCCGTAGCCTCCACTACCGCCGCCTACGTGGCCCCCTCCCAATCCACCACTGCCGCCTCCATTATGTCCACCTCCCAACCCTCCACTGCCACCGTTACCACCGCCACCGCCACCGCCACCGCCAAATCCTCCTCCTCCTCCCAATCCACCGCCTCCGCCACCATATCCACCGGTTCCTGATCCTCCAAGGCCTCCACTTGAGCCTCCATTTCCACCACTTCCTCCATATCCACCTCCTCCGGACGTTCCGCCTCCCCCGCTGTACCCACCACCTCCTCCATACCCCCCTTTGCCGCCGTCCAAACTGCCAGTGAAGGCGAAACCACCCGACTTCCCATCATCGGATTGGGTACTGACGAATTTTCCATCTCCACTGTTCGAGGCCCTGGCGGCGCCTCTGGCTAGGTTGGTGAATCCCTCGTTCACTCTTCCTATGATGCTGTGGATGCCTTTGCCAATGGCGTCTAAGCCGCCGGAACCGCCGCCGAAGCCGCCACCGCCGCCGAAGCCGCCGCCACCGCCGCCGCCGCCACCGAATCCTCCTCCATATCCTCCGCCGCCTCCGTAGCCGCCGCCACCACCGCCGTGTTCACCGCCATCGCCGTGGTCGCCACCGCCACCGTAGCCACCGCGGCGTATGCGCACTAAAAATCAAAACAATATATTTATAAGTATTAGTTTTTATTTTAAAACAAACTACAGATGATATTTTTTATTTTTACTTTTTTGCATTCACAATGCAATTTTTTTATTATTGAAAATATTGAGAGCATTCGCCCGGACAGTGAAAGGTCGTGGGTTCGAGTTCCATCAGAGCTATAGTTGTGTGTGAGGTGGGTCGATTTTTTCTAATACTTAATTTTCAACATTATTAATAATAGAGATTAATTATTTAAAAACGATGCTCCTCTCATAAAAGAAACAATTAAATAGCAATTACCAGATGCATCGGCGAAGCCTACCGCCAAGCAGAGGGCAAGGACGAACACCTTCTGCCCCATGACTGATGCTAACTGATTCCGTTTTCTATAAACTCCGCATTATATAGCAATTATGATGAGGCAAACCCGTCTTCCGAGCATTAATAACGCAAGTACGTGGAAAACAATACAAGTTTTTATCATATATACAAGTAACGCTCTGCGGCAGAACTGAAGTGGTCACGTGATTTAAGCTTTTTTGTGGAACCATCAAATTAGGGTGCCCGTCATTATTGAGACCATATTTTTAAGAACGAAGATAGTTGTAACAATCACTCCGCAAATATCTCCGTAGAGATTTTTATCAGTGATTATAGATAATTGAACTTTTTCATTCAACTTGTACCTTACACTTTATTAACGCATACTTAGTGCAAGTGGGAGTTGATAAATCAAAACATAAATAAAATTAATTGCAACGGCAACGCCGCTAAAGATGTTTTCACTTCAAAAATATTTTTTGTAAAGAATGACCAGAAAAATAAAAACCTGGCTTGTAGCGCCACTTTCGCCTCTTCATTGTTACAAATGTCAAATTCTAAAGAAAAATTTAGTTCCTCACATTTCCGCAACATGGCGAGGTTTTTTATTTTTCTGGACAGGCTTTATAATCTTCACTACATAGTATAAAACAAAGTCGCTTTCTCTGTCCCTATGTCCCTTTGTATGGTTAAATCTTTGAAACTACGCAACGGATTTTGATGCGTTTTTTTTAATAGATAGAGTGATTCAAGAGGAAGGTTTATATGTACTTTTTATCCCGATATTCCCACGGGAACGGGAACCACGCGGGTGAAACCGCGGGCGGCCGCTAGTTACTCATATTATAAAGAGGAAAGATTTGATTGTTTGTTCGTTTGTTTGTTTGCATCGAATAGGCTCCGAAACTAAAGGACCGATCTAGAAAATTCTTTGACCATTAGAAAGCTACATTCTTCCCGAGTGACATAGGCTATATTTTATCCCGATATTCCCACGGGAACGGGTACCACGCGGCTAAAACCGTGAGGATCCGCTAGTTTATTATAAATCTTGTCTACATTGAAATAGCCAGTTTAAACAAAAAAAAACATAATTTATACCTATAAACCTATACTTCCGTGATAATCAATTTTAAAACTTAGATAACTTATTATTTAAATTTTAACTTTTTTGTATTCACAATGCAATTTTTATTATTGAAAAATTGAAAATGAAGTAAGTATTAGGTAGGTATTTAGAAAAAATCGACCAGTCTCACAACCAGCTCCGATGGGACTATATAATGACTCGCTATAAAGCACGATAGAAGTAGGTTTTGGATAAATTCGACGCTTCTCGTAACGACTAGCTCAGTGGTTAGAGCAGTCGCCCGGATAGCGAAAAGTCGTGGGTTCGAGTCCCATCGTAGCTGGTTGGGAGACGGGTCGATTTTTTCTAAATACTTCATTTTAAATTTTTCAGTAGATAACTTAATTTGGATACCTGGGCGCCACCCGCGACTTCTGTATCATAGCTCTCTTGCGTCACTTCGAAGTAAATAGTACGTTTTAGGGGAGACTGCCACTCCAATCCTCATGACCGTTCGGGTTTAGTGGGTATTCCCCCTTCGCGACCTCCCATCGAGTCCTAGTCACTTGATTGGGGGTCAGGAAACGGTCTCAGGCGAGTCCCACATAACCACCGTCCACACACTGCACGTGGATGGGGTATGTGTAACTGCATTCTCCTCACTATAAAAAGGTAAATAGTATCTTTTGTGCTTCACCAAGGTATAGGTCTATATCTACCCATACCTTGGCGTGCACATAAGCTAGGTACTAATTACCTACTAAGGTACCTATCCTATCTCTCGTCTTAACCAAAATTAGCTCATTGGTTTAGACGTGAAAACGCAGACAAGCAGACAGACTAACTTTCGTATTTATAAAACTAGTATGGACTTACCAATCCTTGAACTTCATCATGGTCACCCTTACTAAGTTGATGTGAACTCTATCGCCTCGACCTTGAGTGTCAATTCGTTTTATTTTCTTCATCTCGTTACTCGATATGCATCGGTTCCATAAAGATTAATACGGTAAGCGAACAATTACAATAATTTGCCGTGTGTTGCTATTTCTAATGGCTTACAACTTAATCCGATCATAGTATATTTAAGTATATTATCTAAACAGTAGGTATGATATATTATTCAAGTTCTGGTGCGTCAAAATCTTAAATTACTGCTACGTCTTTACAAAAAAAAAAAAACTAAACCAGTCTGCATTTTTACTTTTTATACCTATTTAGATAATTGCACATGTTTTGGACAATATACCTACATCATGACTTGACTTCCTTACCTACTTATTGAATGTAGGTATATTTTCGTCTGTCGTCAGACGTGTGTGCGAGTGCTCCTTTAGTCATCCATTACGTCATCCAAGGGGTGCAAAGAGTTATTCAATAAACTAAGTTCGACTACTAAACTCTTCGATCATAAAAAAAACTAAACTAAACCTAAAAAATATAGAAGCTATCATAATCCATCCTAATATTATAAATGTTAGAGTGTGTTTGTTTGTTTATTTGTTTGTCCGCCTTTCACGTCCAAACGGAGCAACGGATCGACGTAATTTTTGGTATGGAGATAGTTTGGGGTCCATAGTGAGTGATATGAGCTACTTTTTATCTCCAAAAAATGTCACATTCCCGCGGGATAACGTCGTGTAGTCCACGCGGGCGAAACCGCGGGCGGAAAGCTAGTAGTGCATATTTCCTTGTAAGATGAGACACATTTATCATCACGTTATAAATATGGCCAAAGTCGTCAATTTCTTGGCAACGAGCGGGCGCCCGGTCACGACCGGAGTAAATGCAGTAATTGCAAACAAAAACCACATCCGGGTGGCCAGCAAGTGCGCATAGCGTCGATAGCTGAATGATTTCCCACGGGAATACAGGAAAACTGTAAAATGGAGCAAAATATAAAAAAAACACACCTTTTTCTGCACTCTCCATGCAACCACTTCCGATGGGATTTGGTAAGAAAATAAAAAAGCTCGTAGGCAAAGTTAATCAATATTCGATAGATATTAAAAGTTCTGAGTCTTGAGAATTACCTAGGTACTTATTGTTGTGGTTTTTATGCATAGAAAATAGACGATGATATAGAATGATATACGATTTTGTATTTTGTTTCATCTATCATCTGACTGAACCTCTAAAGTAATTAAGTAGTTATAAGTAATGCGGATTTATCCCAAATCAGAAAAGAGCAGTCGAGGATAAAACTCCTTCTTAACATTTTGAAATGGCGATAAGTCGCGTGAGGTATAGTCGATTTATCAATCACACTGCCCGGTTTCCGCTCCGGTGGACGGAGATGTGGCGTAAGTGTGATAAACACTGCGGGTTTTGTATGCAAATCAAGGTTCTACAGCCAAAGTTAAGAACCGCACTACCGCAAACCGGAGCAGTGTCCGGTGCAGTGTGATAATCGCCATTATGGCGGAATTCGTAGTGTATTAATACGTTTGTTGACGACCGTACCTTATTGTGAATAATTTACGAAGGTACCTACCTATTCTTGACTTTTATACTAAATAACCTTTAATGATAAATAGGCAACAGTTAATATTAAATGCGATACTTGGAATCTTCATAATCACATCAGATTTATTTGAGTAGGAAATATAACGCGGAAACACGCTGAGGTTTTTATTAGATATTTTTTTTAAATACAAGTATCGATTGAAAAGCGAACCTTATCAAAAACCTTCCAGGAAGACTGATTGTGATCCATAAGCTTTGTTGCTTACCTATAATAAAAAAAAACACGTAAACAAAAATAGAATTGGCTAGTAACGATGACGGGGCGAGGCTATTCAGTAAAATTGTTACTAATTATATTTTTATTATCACCTTTAACTTCTGTAGTATTGAATAGTCTGGATTAGAATTAAAATTATACTAATTCTTATGTGTTTTCTCACACCTGGATTCTAATCAATTAAAAACTACTAGATATACAAATTACATTTGGAGTTTTTTTTATTTAGTTTACAACAGCTTCATAGGTAATATGTCTAAGTTTAAAAATGATACAATGGTAAAAGAATATTCAATTACTAGCCTTTTGCCCGCGGCTCCGCCCGCGTGGACTATACGGCGGCGTTATCTCGCGGGAATAAGTACTTATGATATTATTCCGGGATGAAAATTAAGGCGCTACTCGGAAATAGTATGGACTTTTTGATATAAAACTATAGGACGGTTAGAGTAGTTACAAATCTGGTAATAAGATATATATTTCTATCTAGATTCGTATAGTTTCAGAAACACGATTTTATGATTTTGCCTCGACACTTTTTCTTTTCGAAAAGACCTCTAAAAATACGAAATTACAAGATTATTCCGAAATGGGGTTACATATTATACTATTGAAAATTGGTTTAATTAGTGGACACCAATAATATTTAGGATCGTGTAGAAGCATTTTTAAAAAATCGCTATAGTTTTTTGATACGAAGTGATTTTGTGTATTTTTTGCCTAATCTGCAAAATCGGTCTCGCTCCCGCGCGCGTCGTTTTCTCATTTCTATCTCGCTTCAGCTTAGTTTTTCCGAATATCGCCTTAACTTATGTCGCTCTCCAGCTTCCAAACTATCGCCACAAAGTAAGTACACGGCGTCTGTCAGCTATCGACACGTCTAAAAATCACAATTCGATCCGTTGCTTCGTTTTTGTGAAAGACGGACAAACAAACACACTTTCAAATTTACAATGTTAGTATGGATTTCTTTTAAAGCTTCAATTCCTTTTTTAAATAATACCTAGAATATAACTAACTTTTTGTTTAAATTATGATAAACGTTCTAACTTTTAAGTTAATAATGCGGTTTTTCCAAGACCGTCATATCATAATGTTCTGTTTCAATGCTAAGGCTCGGGATTTGACAAAGTCCCCGTTTTCAAATGTGGTAAGCGGTGGTAAACACCTATTATATCATTATATTGTTTTGAATTTTACAGCACGTCATAACTATAATTAGGTTTATTAAAATTCAGCTTTGAAAAAGTACTGTAATTAGGTAGCTTGTTATAAACTTAAAATAAAACTCTATTAATTAACAGCAACTGTATAAACATTTATTAAAATTAATGTGTTTGAGCTTTGTTTATTTGAATCAATCACAATAATAAGTAAGGACATTGAATACAGTTTGTAAAGTCTCTTGAAAATTCACATTTGGCGTAAACTTACAAATATCTTTTTCATAGTAAAGTTGTTTGTGATTTTAACGTAGAAAATCATTATTACATATACACCACTAAATTTTTATTAGTACAAAGATTTTAGGCGATGTTAGTGTCCATTAATACGAATATTTTTTAATATGGGGCCAACCACGGAATCGTAAAAAAATACAGCTGATCCATACCAATGTCCAACATCGACTCGACTGAAATGTATGGAACAGCTGTTTTTTTTTCGCGATTCAATGGTTGGCCCCATAGTAAAAATTGTTCGTATTAATGGACACTACCATCCCCTAAAATCTTTGTACAATTAAAATTTAAAATTTAGTGTTGTATAGCTCTAGGATGAGATGGCTCTGAGAAATATCACTTAAAGAAATCGTGGCAGTATTATAAACTTATAACAACCTAATATGTATACTGAGTCTTAAACCTAAGGCTGCAGCTTGTAGTCTGGTCTGGGCGCGCCGTAGGCTGTGGCGTGGCTAGTTGCTACCCCGCCACGCCCCGTGCTGTATGCGTTGGCGATGGCAGTGGCGCCACCGGGCATCCCGCCAGAAGACCGCCCACCGAAGAACATCGGGAAGAACGCGCCTGTAGGCATCCTTGGCTGGGAGTCGTCTTCATCCTCGTCATCGTCCACTGGCCGTTTAGTT
The DNA here is from genome assembly GCA_949710035.1 of Crambus lathoniellus. Classification (NCBI taxonomy): domain Eukaryota; kingdom Metazoa; phylum Arthropoda; class Insecta; order Lepidoptera; family Crambidae; genus Crambus; species Crambus lathoniellus. Next base: position 4,652,716 of record OX453298.1, read on the forward strand.
TGCTTCTTCTTAGGGAGCCTTTTCTTTGGCTTTTGTACAGTCTCTTCTAGCTCCTCGATTTCAGTTTCATTTAGCTCCGGCACAGCGGTGGCTCTAGCTGTGGTCGGAATAAGGTCGAACTTCACCGTGGGCTCAGACAGGTCAGTGGCCTCGGTAACGGCGGGCTTCTCTGGTGATTGCGGATAGTATACCTCGTTCTGTTGGGGGAAGAAGGTTTCTTGTGGTGTCTGGCGGCGGCGGTCGGGGATGTAGTACTGGCTGGAAGGCTGGACCTGTTTCTCGGGCTGCTTGAACATGAAAGCAGCCATGCCGCCGACCGCGCGTGGGTCGTAGTATGGGTTGAAGTACCGGCTCATGACCATACCTCCGCGGGAGTCGTCGCTCGATCCGTATGACACTGAAAATTAAGAAGGATGTGGTAAATCAGGAGTTAGTAACAGCAGTAAGAATTAATACATTATCTCTTAAGTTGTGTTGTCAAAACTTAGATTACTTATGTAAAATTTTGTAGTTAACCGTGGTATTCTTATGAATTCTTATTCTCACACGTTCTTATGAAGAAAAATGGGAAGTTACTACTTCTTCAGTTGTCAAAACTATATTTTGAAATTTTTGGGACACTTACGAGTATCAAAGTTGTTTCCATAGTAAGGATAGTAGGGATATCCTTGAGCCTCCCAGAGCGCGCAGGCGAGCACCAAGAGCGATTGCACGAGCTTCATGTTGCACTTAAACCCTTGGGACCAAGGGTGTTGTGTTATACCACAGAGCAGTCGGTCTAGTGCTGGACGCGCGCCTCTGCCGCGTTATATACTCCAGACAGGTGGGACTCATTGGGATGCGGCACACGCGCCTGTGCCCGCGCACGTCGCGACCGTCATTTTACACTGTTCGACAGTACTCCAACCGTTATGGGAGCATCCTAGAGATCGGCTAATGCTCAACACGTATCTCCACAAGATGAACCGTTGAACTTCTTGTCTATTTGCATCTAGATCTGTTTTGATGAGTCAGTGATAGATAAAACGTTAGGAGTAAGTAGGTATAAATAGTAGATTGTACAACAAGTGCATAAAACATACCATTTTACCCGAGACGTATATATCCACCCGAGCCGTAGGCGAGGATGGATAGTCAATTCGAGGGTAAAATGGGTTTTATGTACGAGTTATACACTCTGCTTTTCACTTCGAGTGTGAGGAAAATAAATAACAATATTACAAAAAAGAAAAAAATAAAGACGTCGCCATATTGGCGGGAAGACTTTCTTTTTTTTTATACGTAGCAGTGGCAGCACAGTGACTTTAGCATAGATCGTAGTCCATAATGCTCTTGAAATACTTATTTCTTACAAAACTCATTAATTTTGCCTAGTTTTATTAATTTAGTGATTTAACATGGATTGTGTACAAAAATAAAGAAACAGAATGAAATAACAAATTTATTTAACGAAGTTTAATTGCGTGTGTGACTGTTTACCTGACGACCTTTGTCTTAGAGTCTGAGACTTAGACGAAGATTTTACTTTATGCACTAGAGCATAAAAAGCGATTTTATGCAGCCTATACCCAACATAAAGACGAACTTTACGAGCATGAGAAGTGAAAAAGTTATTTTCAAAGTCAGGCACAAACTCGTTAAATACCTATATTGTAGAATTGTAGATAATATAAATTGGCGGAGTGTATCTTCATCAGTACAACATTTACATGTTGTACTGATGAAGATACACTCCGCCTGGTCGTCATAGCTGGAGTTCAGTAATGTTTTCGTGGAAAACATAAAGCCCAACAGGCTAAATAGTATTCTTGGCATCGGCTGACATTTAACACCGTTCGACTGTTCGAAAATTCTCCAACCGTTTTGGGAACATTCTAAAGATCGGCAAATGCTCAACAGGTAACTCCTTATGATATACCACTGAACTTCTTGTTTTGAACTTTTGCATTCTATTGACATCCAGAACAGTTTTGATGAAGTGTGATTTTTTTAATATAACATAAACGACAATATCTAAGTTAAAGACAGAACAGAACGTGGTGAGCAAATAGCAGATATTTTTAAATGGTTTATTGTTGAAAAATGGAAAATGAAGTATTTAGAAAAAATCGACCCGTCTCACAACTAGCTCCTATGGGAATAGTTGTGAGACGGGTCGATTTTTTCTAAATACTTCATTTTCCATTTATCAATAATAAAAATTGCATTGTGAATGCAAAAAAGTAAAAAAATTAAAAACTGGTTTATTGTTTATGCAGTAGGTACCTACAAGTGGAGACAGATTTCACCATGTCTACGCTACGGTTTCGGCTACGGCTACGGTCCTAAGTGGTGATTCTAACCGAAAACCAACACCCCGCAGGCAACATTATTGCGTTGTGCTCCCTCCTTTACCATTTTGGTACGGAACCCTAATGACGTCGATCAGTTGCTCCGTTTTGTCCGGAAAGACGGACAAACAAACATACTTACACTTTTATTATAAGTATTAGTATGAATTTTACGCTTTTCGACAGTAGGTACCTTCTCCAGCCGTTATGAGAGCATCCTAGAGATGGGCAAATGCTTAACTAACTTAGCTATGCATTAGATGAACCGTTGAATTTCTTATTTTGGACTTTTACATTTTATTACAGGCTTTTTATTAACTTGCCATGTTAGTTATAGTTAGTGGGGGACAAATCTTGCAAGCTTTATTTGACCCACTTCCCAGTATCCGATCGAGCTGAAATTTTGTATACAATTACAGGTTTGGTTTAGATGACAATACAATTTTTAAGCAATTCAGTCAGCAAAAAGCTTGTCATGAAAATGAAATTTTACTAAAAACTTATTTTTAGTCTCGTAATGTAATATTAGAACCGTCACCATTACGCTTAGAATATTGTTTTACAACTCGTGGTATGACTCCAGATTTATTTCGATGAGACAGTGACAGATAAAAAAATATTGCTAAGTTGAAGACACAACAAACACAAAAGCATGATGAGTAAAAAAAGTACATATTTTAAAAGTTAAAAACGAGCACAAACTTGGTAAGGCGCAGTGCATACTTTAAAGTGAGCGTAATTCAGCTTGAATCTAGTATCAGAATTGAGAACTTGATAGGAAATGGTTTGTACGAGTATACTAATTTCATCCCTCATGTTCCAATACAAAATTGGTTCAGAGCTTGTTCAGTGGTATGCGTATGACAAACTTCTGTCACGGTTACTTTATTGCATTATATTAAGTTATGATTAGCATTGAAGACTATTCCCAATTCCATAAACATTTTCTTCACCTTATTGTAATCGTATTGACATGTTGACATTTCCAATGGGATGCAGCTCTTGTCCTGTGCTGCATTAATCGACTCTTGTGCAGAATGTCAAGCAGGCCCATTCATAAAGATTTATGGCCCTCGTATCCAGCGTTTACTACATTATGAACTTTCTTAGAAACGATACGATTACTTTTGTAATAGTAAATGTTGAGGAATATCCTTAAACAAATAAGCTACCTGGCAAGATCTTCGTCGTAAATTCTATCGTAAACTCAAGCTTTGCGGATACTGGTAAAATTTAAGAAAGATAGGTAATTAGTTATGTTGTAGAAAAATGATATCTGTGACTAAGAAAGAAAAGAAAGTAAGGTGTAGGTAAGCTATCATGGACCTTCTGTCAGAAACCTTCTTGCATGTTTGAAACTTGGAGACACTACGAGTTTGGTTGAGAGATCAATGATCAGTCTATTCAGTTATAAGTAAGTGTATGCCATTTCAGTTTCAGACCATATTATCAATGTATCAGGGTATGATGATGTAACGATGCAATCACATCACTACATTTCCAAGACGTCGAGTAACGGAGAAATGCGAGAAATGCAGGATCAGTAAAAGAGTACGAATGTAATGAGCGATGCGCAAGCCTGATGTCACAACCACGTCAAGAACTGAAGAATTGTATGGAAACATGAATCGCGCTTACAGAGTTTTTCAGATGCGTTCCATAAATAAAATTCCCAACTACTAACAGTTGAATTTCATAAAAGGGCATTTCTACGGAGACGACCGATTGACCTACTGGAGCGAAAAAAGTACCTTTAAAATTGAATTAAGTACTTGAAAAAATTCACACATATTTATAGTACTCTTGGCCTGATGGAGAGCATATCTAGAAGACCGCCAGGTTTTACATATCGCCTAAAAAAAAAATCTGAAAGTTCAAAAACGGGCAGAATTTGGCTTAAAATGGAGTGTCCGGTTTCCAGAATTTACTCGTTATTGTTTCATAACTTTTAAAATAATAACTTGCTCATTATAATTCTTACATTCACAGAACAAGGGATAGACAATAAAGCCTTAGACGTTATTATATTTATTGTACATCATTGGGTTTAAATACAGTAACACATTTAAATTTTGTCCGAGGCGTGTGCCTCAATTCGGTGAAATTTACTTTTGCTTACCTATATCACTAACTACGCGCAGTACGAATGCACACTACTGATTCTCGCCACCCGGGGGTTGCGCCCGAGCAGCCAAGCAGTGTGGACGGGGGACCTGTCGCATTGAGGAGCATTTTTCGAAGGTTCGAAATCATTCGGTGTTTTTGGGGTCGGGTCATTTCTCAAATCGGTGTGCGACATTAATTTTGTTTATGAAATATTTAATGAGATTTGAGGTAAATTAATTGAGTGTTTAACTGATATCTGCCAGTATGTTTTATAGAAATTGTTGTAATTTATAATATTTTCGAGTAATTTGATGAATTGTAATATTTTCTCAATTCCGTGGATCTCAATCCCATGGAAAATGGGGCATCGAATTGAGAAAACTTACACCGAATTGAGATTTCACATATTATGAATTCAGCTGTAAGGGCCATTCATACATGATAATGGCAATCTATAGAGCATATCATAGTCGATTACTTCTCTGGTTGCTACTGCTTGAGCTGCCAGTAAAATGCCAATACACTCAGCTTGAAAGACAGTGTTGTATGAACTTAGTGGCAGCGCAATTTGTATGTTTATGTCTTCTGAGAACACACCTGTCCCTGCTGCATTAGAGGTCTTGGAGGCATCGATGTATATCAGAAGCTCTCTGTGTTGTGCCTGAGAGCTTTCTAAGTCATCCAGTTGTATTTTGTATTTCTTATCAACGATGAAGGATGGTTTGACCTTATCACACACCGCCTCCACAAGGAGTGTTGTTTTAAAACGCTTCCTCTATCTTACCGACTAGTTGATTGAGTGCCGATTCTGTGGATTTGCCAGCACTGTAGGCGTGCTAGTGCTTATGTAAAGGATGTACAGATTGTATTGTATCTCGTAAAAACCATTCACATACCCTTTCCATGGTCTTCATCAGAAAGAAGGAAAGGCTAATAGGTCGGAAAGCTTTCGGGTTCGTGTAGTCGGACTTACCAGGTTTTGGTATGAACACTACCATTCCCTCCAGTCCAGGGGTGTGGGATGTAGCCAAGCGCCAGACAGGCTCGAAAAAGATGGGTAATGACCGCAACGAGTTGCTGATCCCCTCATTGCAGATGGACAGGAAAGATGTTTTCCGTCCCTGTTGACTTAAAAGGCGAAAAACTGTTTATTGCGCATCTTACCTTTTCTTGTTTTATCACCCTTTTAGCCAAAGACCTGCGGTCATCTGTTGAATGACTTGTTACGTCCTGCCTGCCACTCGATATGCTGTAGAGGATGGCAGTTTGGGAAGTGGGTTTGTAGGGGAACGGCATTCATTTCCTCCTGATCCAAAATCATAGAACCATCAGGTTTACGCAGGTTGCCCAGTAGGCCAGGAACCTGATTCGATATTACCTTCCTTACCCGGTTTGCTTGTTTTGTGTAGTTTTTCTGGCTGGTGCCACACCTACTATTTGGTTATGTATTAATAGGGTAGAACAATGCATAAATAATTATGGATAGAGACTGCAAGTGAATGGTGAGAGGCCAGCCACACGAAAAGTAGTATGAGGTGGTTCACCGAATTTATCCCTGATGCTACATGACAGACATGCCATGGAACGTTCTGAAAGATATTTTTGTTAGGAAAAAAATAAAAAAAATTGGTATTGGAGTGGATAGGATTGCGATTGGATAAAAATTAAGACTATTCCTTAGTTCTCTATTGAAAAATTAAACATGTTTATTTGAATTTTTGTTTTTATTATTTATATTTCAATTAAAGATAGATAGACGCACTTCATCCTAAAATAAACCATCTAATAAACTAATAGACCAGCAGTCAGTTAACAAAACGTTTATGGTATTTATTATTTTGATCATTTAAATACATTGTTTCTATATTAAGTACGTCAATTCTAAATTCGATAGGCGATTTTGAAATTCGGTGATTCATTTTCTCAATTCGGTGCGTTCTCAATTAGGTGCTTAACTTTTCTCATAAACCACTTCACAATATTTAGTCCCATTGTTATTTTTAGATTCAGGATGGAATAAACTTATTTTTTTATTATTTAAACTACTTAAAAACCAAATATTAAATCAACCACCGAATTGAGAAAAAAAGAACCCTTTTGTAGAAATGCTCAAAACAAGTTAATAAATAATTAAGTTGATGTAACATTATATCCAAACCAAATAGATGATGTCAAACCTGAGAATCACTCACAAAAATGATACGTATGTAGATAATAACGTTCTTAGCATTAGCGTCACGTGTAAGATATTTGGGGACAGTATCGCAGCCCTCAGCGATATGATCTCCAGCAGGTGCCGCATGCCGACCACTTACTGCGATAGCATCGCGCGATGCACACGCAGCAAGAATGGGCTTTTACGACTGAATCGATTAATGTTCGTGTAATAATCGTTTTATGGTTTCTCATTGACAAAGCTAAACATACCTATTTATTCTGATAAATTCTTCAAACTCCTTCTTTGTATTTGGCATAAGTGTGATTCTCATAATTCTTCAAACTTCTTCTTCTTTGTATTTGGCATAAGTGTGATTACCTACTTAAATCCTTCCCAAATTAAAATCGGGGAAATCAATTATAAAAGTAACAATATAAGGCTGAAATATCTATTATCTGCATTCTGCAATTCGCTCTTTAAATCTTTTATTTTTAGATACTTACTCATCATCATCATCAGCCATTTAACATCCACGTTGCTGGAGCACAGCCTTCCTTATGGACAAGGGCCCAATGCGGATTGCTGGGTAGGTACTAACTAATGATGATGATGCTCTTGACCGATTTCGGCCACGGCGACTGCATCATTCTGTTCGCTAATTGGTACTAACTACTGCAAATGCATCCGGGGACCAATATCTTAACATGCCTTCCGAAGCACAAAGGAATTTTTACTCCTTATAATAAATTTTAAGTGACCTATTGGTGACCTAAAATTTACTATTTCTAAGCTTCTATCTTTACCAACAATTGGATAGATATAGCTTTCAGAGATAAGTATTTGAAAGCTATAAAACTTATCGTACCTAATTAAAATCGAACAACACAATCGAATCACTGCGTCCCTTCCCTACCGAAGGTTTAAGGCCCGTCAAAATTTGCGAGTTTGCACGTATGAAGATGTATGTATAATATAACCGCGAATTAATGCCGGAAGCATCTTTGGACCATTAGTATGTTTCGCGAGGAGCCCTGATTCACGCCAGCCGGACTGACAAGTACTTGTCAACCTGTGTTTTTCTCATGTTCCCGACAAATTAGTAGTCCAAGTGGGCACGCCTATGAATAGCTTAATTTACAACAAAGTGTATGTATGGGAAGTCTTGACTTAAAACGTGTGTTTCCTTTAGATTTGATTTATAGTGACAAGTATGTGAAAGGTTGGCTGAAACTTTTTATTGATCCATGGAAGTTTTAAGATTTCGGCTCTTCTTTCAGAGATAGGTAGCAGAATATAAAATACTACGAGACTACTTCCTATACTTACCTAAATACGCACAAACACCCAGACAGATTTTTATTTTTTTTTATATTATTACCTGACCAAAAATGTATCTAATGATAAACTGTCGTATCGATTATTTCGTGATTAGAATAAGGTCTCTAGCAATTGGTTTTCAAATAAGCAATTTTTTGTTAGCAAATCTCGATGACTTCCAAAAGCCATTTTGAATGCAGATTGATGGCTGAGGACAAATAACAATGTGCTGTAAGTTAGTAATATTTTTGTGGGTGAATTGTAAACCACTGTTATTAATGGCCGAATATATCGTCAACTGTTAGCTCTGAAAGATCTTTAAGCAGGGTTGGACTGGGCCGAAAGGGCTAGCTTCCCACAATCTTGGGTACCTACCCTTTAGGCTTACGAACTATCCTAGATCACACTTAGGGCGTTTGTGCACTACACTGAATTTTACCGATCCGGAAAAAAACGGATGCTTGTATTTAAATAATTTAATCATTTATAATAGTAAGAATTAATTTATTTCGTGTAGTTTCAATGTTTCGAACCCTAAACTACACGAAATAAATAAATTCTATTATTTATAATAATTAATTATTAAAATACAAGCATCCGTTTTTTTCCGGATCGGTAAAATTCAGTGTAGTGCACAAACGCCCTTACAACAACATATGGACAGGGTAGAGCAGGGGCCCGCGCAGGCTAGGGCACGGCTGGCAAATGCCACTTCGACTTCCTATATGGCCAGTCCGACCCTGTCTTTATGTAAACACTCAAAAGAATTCAGACTTTGGTTTTATTAATGGCTAGCTTTCCGCTCGCGGCGTCGCCCAAGTGAGCTAGACGATGTTTTCCCGTGAGAATTAGATATTTACCCTTTTTACCACTTTATGGGGGAATTTCCGAAAATCCTTTCTTAGTGCTCCCCTTCACTCCCCAAGGAACATACGTGCCAAATTTTAGCTTCTTGCGCCCAGTAGTTATGGCTGTGCGTTGTCTGTCAGTCAGTCAGTAACGGAAGAGTTTTATATTATATACAGATTATTAAAAGTATTATTCCTTAATTCTTTTGAAATCGTAACCTGTGCAGCATAAACCAGTTTTAGACAGTTTACGAGTTCAAATGAGCATTACATTCTGTTTACCAATGAGGTGGTCAAAGGTTCCGCGAATGCAGGCGGGCGCTGCTGATCGCAGACATTCTGGCTGCGCCTGCGATCGTGCGATAGCGGCGGCGATGCCACGATAAGAGGGGCGAGGACCTCCGAAATACTGTTACAATTTCTACATATTCGCGACTATTTCAATGACAGTAGACGTTTTAACTTTGCCAATCCGAGATGCATTTCTATTCAATTTCAAAGCATTTCCAAAAGCGTCTCAAACGTAAGTACAATTTTTTGCCCACAGAACTTAACCGTAAGACATCGGTTACACGCTATAGTGCGACAAGCTTTTCTGTTCCGGTGATTATCTCTGGAACTAAAACAGTTTTCATTCGACAGTCCATTTTGACAGCTAATTTCGTATTGCAAGTGGCTTCTCTGCCACGGCTGTCACCGGAACAGAAAAGCTTGTGGCACTGTAATTCTGGTGTCAGTTCAGTCTCCTGTCAGTTTACTGTCATTCGAAACGGACTGACGAATACTATTTAAAACTATTTAATTTTCATCAGTCTAGACTAGACCATCAGTCTGTCAGTCTGAATGGTTACACGATAATTCTCTCGTCATTCTGACCAGAATGATGGACTGAACTGACGCCAGAATTAGCGTGTAACCGATGTCTAACAAAGCTTTTGAATTAACATGAAATGTTTCTATGTTTAACTTTTCTCATGTAAGTCCACCACAGTTTATATATCGTCGGTGATACTGCAAATCGTGCTATGTCAGCTAAAACTGATTTTACAGTAGAGACAAAAAACTGTTTTTTTTCTTTGTTTATGCCGCTAAGTTTTTGATAAGTACGTGGTGTTATAACGTTAGTAAGAGCTATTAAATAATATGTGAATGAATTTTTAGTGTAGCTCTAATGTGGAAATAATTCGACTAAGCACATTTTGCAACGAATTATTTTAACACTTTCTTTTGACATGAAACATATTGATGTTTAAAAAAAGGTAATAATGTTAATAATAATGGTTGTAAATTAATGATATAGTAAAATAACTATGACTGTAATTAACGCAAAAAATTGGGTACAATTATTTTTCAATTTTCAGCTTGCGAAAAACCGTTGCGTCGGCATAGAACTTATTGCAGTACCCAGACAACTGACCTGGGTGCCTACCATCAACTCTTATTGCGGTTTTGTTTAGGAACCTCACCTGATCTGCTTCGCTTATTCGTACCACGACAGCTTAATATCAATGACAGCGATTCAGTGATCATTCAATGACATTTCACAGCCGCTGAGCTGTCATCAACTCTTATTTGACTTATAACTCGGCTAAGTTAACATGTCACCTGCAGGTTATACCCGTCCCTCTCACTCTCCGGGCATGACAGAATCCAGTGAAAGAGACGGGTAGAAGAAAAAGGACACAAATCGTTCGGTCATTAACATTTAGCAATTCATTTGCGATCCAGGTTTTAGAAGGTCAGAGTACGAAAGAAAGCGATTAATTTTAGGAACCTATTCTGCATCGCGCTATTTTTGAATCGCTGTCTTAAAGTTGATGGTAGGCACCCTGTACAACTGAAAAGACTTGACAAGTCACATATTGCAGCACTGAAAACTGCCTTGTGATTGGCTGACGACTTAGAACGATTTGCAAGTGCGTTCGGACACACGCTCTTAATCATTTTCATCAATAATAAATAAATCGATTTTTCTTGACATGGAACGTATTGCAGTATCACCGACGATATATATTTTTCCTTTTTTTTATTCTTTAGGTTAATAAGTAATACGGTAATACCTACCTAGTTTGTCAAACATGTTTCTATTTTTTATTGTCTAATGATGTTATTTAACTTGATTGCATGCGGTATTTACCTGTTATTGTCTGATGCATTTAGTTTAAAACCATAGACTTAAGTTTAATGTTGTAATAATGTATGCAAACATTGGTATATCTATACAAATAAATAAATAAAATGCAATTGTTTTGATAGCATTTGCATGGCTCAATAGCGAATGACGTATATTCCTTGCACCCTTGCACTTGCCTTGTCGCCTTCAATTGTCGTATCGTTTGGATCTTGACGTCACATCCAGACGTCGTCGATATTTTCCTGTCCATTGTCCAGATGTGGGCATTATGCGTGCACTCGTTACGACGTGCCTAAGTTCACGAACGACTCTATTTTGATTTGCTGTTCCAGGACTACCTTTGCATTTACAATTTTTATCCTCATTTATATAGCATCGTATTGCCTGTTTAACACATTTATAGCGTCGTATTGTTCTGATGCGAGCAGTTTGAACTATTAATTATTCAGAAGCTGACTTCATTATAGGCTTCAATAATAGACAGGTGTTCTTATCGTCAAAAACGGATCTTACTGTTTTTGGCAATAATAACGATAATTACCCTGTCCTGAGGATTCTGGGAGACCTTGACCACAGATTACTAAATAGTTACTGCCCTGACTAGGTTTAATAATCTCAATTTTAATAAATACATGAGACACTCAGAAAGTTATGAGAAACTAAAAAACTAACTTCTATGGATAAGTTTTTTGATTAAATCTTTTCAAAGAACTCTCCACCAGCCTGTGTACAAAGTTTCATGTGTCTAAACCAATTTTCGAAACATTTTTTCCAGTCCGCCGTAGACACCTCTTCCACGGCCTTCTCGAACGTTGATAGTTATTTACCTATTTGTGCTGATAGCGCGTCTTCCGGCGATGAAAACTGTATCCCTTTCAGCTGATTTTTACTTTAGGGATGAACGGTAGATGGTTGCTTTTGAAGGTCCTTCATCCATAAAAGCCATTTGAAGTCAATCAAATGACTCATCAGGTTTTAGGCCACATTTATCGCACGAAAATATTCAGATCCATTTTTAAATGAGACACGATGGGTAATTTAATTTTGCCTCTAGAAAAAATGTAAAGGGGTAATTCGAAATTCAAACAATAGTATTTTTACTTTTAAATAACCAAATTTTGTGGCCAACCAAGTAGCCAGTGTCAGTACTTACCACAAAAAAAAATACAAATTACCATTCAAGATTGAGTCAGACTCGCCTCGCGGACCGAGGGTTTGGTACCAGCATAAACTTAAATAAATATAACGTGAAAATGTTTTCATCGGCGAGGCTAGATTCGTCAGAGCATTTGCGTTGTAAAATATTGCAGTTTTAGGTCAACGCCAGCTCTTGACCTATAGTGGAACTAATATAATTTTTGTTGATGATTTCTGAAAAAGTTTACTATTTAGAGAGATCGTTTTATTTTTCCTGTAATCCTTACATACACTTCTATCACATAAAATAATTTCAGATTTTTCTCTATGCAAACTTCGGAGATAAGGGGGGAACGGTATTTTTTTACATTTTTCATCAAAAGTCAAAAACTATGCGGCTTAAGAAAAGAGAAAAAAATGTTGGAGAATGTGCAAGCAGCGCTCTTTCATTTGATACCCCATATGCTCTAGCAGCCCCACTTTGATTTTTTAAGACCCCCTTTCAGTCTCTGTCGCAAAAAAAATATAAATATTTTTATTTCTCTCTTATTTGCAAAATAGCTGGACAAACGTCATCTAAAACTATTCCAAATTTCAAGTTGATAGCATTAGTAGTTCTCGAGATGTCCAGCTGTGACAGACAGACTGAGTCATCACCATAAGGGTTTCTTTTTACCATTTTAGTACGGAAACCCTAAAAACCGATTTACTGGATGTCAGCGTGATTTCGGTTATTTCGCACAAACGTTAATCGCACATTCGTTTGTCGCACTCAAGTAGTGCACTCATTAGTATATTTTAATTGTGGAACTGTCTTATTAATCCTTGCACCAGGAATTTACACATGCATGATAGCATGATACAACTTATTGCTAAAATTCCCTTTGATCATGCGAGCCCAACTGAGCGACTCAACAAAAAAAAAATCAGCTGTTTCATAATTTTTCAATACCTACTTACTCGACCATAATGTATGGAACAGCAGATTTTTTTTGTTGAGTTGCAGAGTTGGCCCCATAGTAAATGTTGTTCATATTCATAAGCACAATCACCACCGTAGAGGTTTTGCGCTTATTTATTAACACGTTGTATACAGTTTGCATCACAGGAGTGAGGGGGATACCGTTTTCAGAACCACCGCTTTCGCATTCAGTTTCACTGCCAAGCAGAATCATACGTTCTAAGGATGATTTGATGGAAGGTGGTGGAGATCTTAAATGATGATGTTTACACTTTACGACGCTACAGGTATCGTTACCCATGCTTATATTTGTCGAAGAAAGCTATGCAAATTACACACGAACTCAGTGACAGTGCCTGCGTCCCCAAAAGTTTCCGTGTTTCGCCATAGTCGCGCGCTGCGAGTCTCACCACCCACTTCGCACATAGCGAAAGCAAAAAAGCGCCAAAAAGTTTGATGATTATAGGAAAAATGTGATAGTAAAAAGCCACGAGCCCTATAAGTAGCTTGCAGGCGGGATATAAATATACCTACTATCACATTTTTCCTATACTTACAAAAATTGCATGGTCAAGCTTAAAAATTAATTTAAAATCTTAAGAATGATGTCATTTCCTAAAGATTGTAGTTTTCCTTAAGACTATAAACTGGCGATGTCTCTATAATTGGCGTGCTACTGTCTGGTCTCGAGTGGAGCGGCATCACGCAACGCGCCGAGGTAACTGAGACGGCTTCATTGATCACCTAGCTTATGTCACCGCGGAACACATCTTATTAAGCTAATTATAGAGATTTTATATTATTTTTATGCATTCACAATGCAATTTTGTAAGTATAGGAAAAATGTGATAGTAAAAAACCACGAGCCCCATAAGTAGCTGAAATCCCGCCTGAAAGCTACTTATGGGGCTCGTGGTTTTTTACTATCACATTTTTCCTAAGCTAATTATACTTTAACTTAAACGAAATTTCCGAAGCGAAAGTAAATATTGGTTTGTGAAGTGAAACGTTATAGTTAAATTTTTGTTATTACTCAAAATTGGCTACCGTAATCTTAATCATAATGTTTATTTTAAGATTGACTCTGATGATGATATCAGTTTTCCCTTGAAATAATACATAGTTAGTTCAGATGTTTCTATAATTGGCGTGCTGCTGTCTGGAATGGAGTGGAGTGGCGTCACGCCATCAGTATATGGAGTGACGAATTCATTGTGTACCAGGCTTATGTCACCGCGGAACAAGGATCATGCATGCGGTCGATTTGATGTCTTCCGAATTTTAACTATGGGACTACCCCAAGTGATGATTCTGTGATTAGCATTTACAGATACTCATAAAGATATAATCAAAACTCAGCGTTGAAAATATGTATAACTACTATCTAGATACATACGAGGAGGTATAATGTATGAGCAATTTTTACGGTATCGAGTAAAAGTATCTTGATACCTTGATGGTATCGTTTCCTCCCAATGTCGTTACCCAAGAAACGCTGGAAAATTTACTGCGCCTGTTCTTCTTGTCACTTAAAAAAGTCTTGAATGGGATGTGAATATTTTTTTTTGTCGTATCTTTAGCTTTTATTTTATCCCTATATTGAAGAAAATCTTAAGATTAAAAACAAAATCACAGATGTATTGACATAACAACCAATCAACAACAAATTCTACATAATACATAGGTACATAAGTAAGTAAGTAATCCCTCTATCCTTCGGTTGCGATAAAAAGTTAGGTTTTCTCCCCATTAGACTGAAATATTATTGTACCTAATTGAAACCATTTGATGTTGATTTGCTTTCACCGTTTTACTTATTATTATGTGAATGAGGCTCGTTATTTTATTTATTAAAAAAATAAGGGAAAACTTCTTTTGACCTACCCTGCAACTGTGTATTGCGTTTACGTACCTAGGTACAGAGTAAATTTTTGCGCTACGGAAACTGCTTTAAATTCGATTCTCGTTTTACCATTTTTAATTTATGGCATTTTCGATATTCGATTGTTTAAGATGCAAGAGACGTATTGCGAATTTTTATTGTTTGCCTATGAAATAAATTCGAGAAAAACAGGTGCAGATGATAGTGGCAGAATAATAAATCCATCTCTGAGGTTGTCCGTGGATTATTTTAAAGTTCTCTTTGTACCTTGGGGGTCATAAATCGTGCTTAGAACAATAGCCACTGAACAAGTAATTAAATGAATTTTGCAACAATTTTTTCTTACAGTGTCGTACAAAAATAAATGCGTTAATGTGTTTTTTAGGAACTCGGTGGAATAAGGTCGCAAAATGCAATCAGACAGGAAAGACCTTTAATGAAATCGACAGTTCATTTGTGTCGCATACACATTGAATGGTAATAATGGAATGATTAAATATTCATTTCGGATATTATTTGTGCATTAGACGGTCATGCAACCATCGGTCATGACTCATGACATGACTAATTTTCCTATCAAAATGAAGCATACATAATGCTGCCCGATGTTTCTCTATATCGATCGACGATTCCGTGAATCGTCTAACGGATACCTTAAAATTCATTGTTTGGTATGTGTTAAAGAAGAGCAGTGAATTTGCATGGGTTGCACAACCAGTGGTCTCTGCTGCATCTTGTTGTTAGGGCTAGGATTCCTTAAAATAGGGTATTTTAAATTATGAACGCAAATCACAAGTAGGTACTTAAAATTAGGAAAAAAATGTCTTTTTACAGTTAGGTATTTATCTAGTGCTTCCGGTTGCTTTTTTTTCGATTAGTGGTATTTTACTGTATCAAATAAACTCCCAACATCCGTCTAATCGCAATCCAAATGTCCTATTACTTGCAGTATTACTTACTTGGTTTTAGATAATGAAAAATATACGAAAATTATTGTCTTTGAATAGCCGAGGGATTCCGATTTTTTTTATTATTTCATTTTTAATTTGAATTTTAAGTGATTTTCGATTCGCGGAGCGCACTAGTTCACAGTTCACTGCCGGCTGCCGCTGCGTCCGCGCGAAGTGTATCGCGCGCGGCCGAGCAAGCGTTAGCGTGCCTATTTCGGTCGGGAATCCTAGCCTAAACCCAATAACCATTTGAAATAAGTGGAGAAAAAAGATAACACTTTCCCTCACTTTTCTTTTCTTCTCTTATAACTACTTATAAGTAATGCCTTTCTAACATGTAAAAGTTGGTTGCTTTTGCTGAGGCGGAACCACTTACTCTCAAACTAAATTGTAAGTTGTTCTAGTCGCTTATTTTCGGAGTTTCTTTCTCCTAGCTAATTATGTTTAGCAAGGACATACCCACATGCATGGCAAACCGCGGCATTCCTAGAAGTGTCGGCCGTCGGGTGTCGCGGCGAGGTACGACGCGCGACGTCGCCCGATCATCCCACACTCGTGCGCAATTGTATTCAAATGGGCGGCCTGCTGTACAGCGTGCTTTACATGGGACACCTAGTGTACACAACAGGATGTCCCAAAAATGTTTATGGGTATTTTTTTGAGTTACGGTAGGATTTTTAAATACTTAAGTCAGTCCAAGTTAAATAGACTTAAGTAGAACCCAGGTAGGCCGATGCAAATTTAATCTTTTCCGGTGGGGTTATTCCTCAGATGAAGGATGTGAATTTGGTGCCACTTCCCAAACTATGTCACACCTTTTGTCCTGTTCAGCGTACCCTTCATCTTGCACACGCGAGGACCTCTATAACGCCACTGAAAACGCTATACGTGTGGCGCAATTTTGGTCTAACAAGATCTGAGGCCGAACGATCGACACGCTAAGAAGAAGTCCAAGTAAGTAAGTCCTTTTGGGGATTCGGTTTGTGTGGTGGTGTGTGATAGGTATAGAAGCCAGGTCACTTGCTTTTTGGCTGCTTTCTCTTTACATAGATTTCCTCGATGGTCGATCCTGGCCTCATTGAGCAGCTTCTCGCCTTTACCTAGAGTAATCACTATTTCCCTAGGTTAGAGTTTCGCAGTTATTCTGTTCAGCGACTAAACAAGACGCACTGTGTCATGCTGATCGCCAGCCCTTACTAGTTGAGGGGCACGTTAAGAAGATATAATAATAACTAGTAAATTGCAATTGGGATCAAAGACTGGACCCCTGATTTAGCAGACAGACAAAAAGAAGTTGAAGATTCAGCGCAAAAATGTGCCCCCAGCACCAGTGCCAGTGCACCATCGTCGGAAAAGTAATATCCTTTATAATTCAACGAATGTACACAATGCTCTAATTAAAAAAAAAAAACACAAAGTTCTGTTATGCTGAGGTAGGGTCCTGATTGGCACGTCTCATAGATCTTTTTGTATTCTTCCTTTTGTTTTTGTTTTTTAATCATAGTTACGTATAAATTTATTTTCATCCCATCGATTCGAAAAGCGATGATTGTTTATCTAATAACAGGGTCCCAAACGATTCATTGTTTACCTGATATGACAAGAGGGTATAAATGAGATTTGAATTTTGAACAGCTTCATAACAGGGTCCAAAACGATGAGATTTGAATTTAGAACATAATTAAAGAAGCATTGGTTGGAGTGTAGCAAAAGGTGTGCAGTACTTAAAAAAAAAAATTACTGATTTTGTATGGGGCCGGGACTTTTTTCGGGACCGAGAAATTTTCAAAAACGGAATTTTATAAAATTGAGAATATCTCGTAAATGGTGAGTCGTAGCTAAAATCTAACAAAATTTTCAACCCCCCTACGGCATCCCCGGAGATACTTATAAGGAATCTGATGGACATATATTTTTTTTATTTAATTTTTTTTTATTTCCAAACTCAAATATTTTTTCTTGCCGGACTAGCGCTATGATGTATCCGAACGACAAAGAAAGATAGGTAGTTTGAGTTGTCTTTACTGCTTTTCTTATAGAGGGGGATGAAAAGCAGAGTGTATTACTCGGCCGCAAAATTATTTTCACCTCGGGCGGCGTATATTGAATCCCTCGCTGCGTTCAGGATTCTACTTTAGAATCCCTCGCTGCGCTCGAGATTCTACTCTAGAATCCTTCACTGCGCTCTGGATTCAAAATAGCGCCCTCGCCGTAAATATATTATTTTGCTCCCTTGTAATACAATCTACTGTTGTTTTCTGTATGTTTTTTTTGTGACGTGTCAATAAATGTTTTTCATTCATTTCATTCATTCATTATACTTAAGTAAGATGTTGAGTGTAACTTGTAAAAATCCGAGACACTATAGAAAAATCTGCATCTTAAAAATTGCGACCGTTGATCGAACCCAGGGACCGTACTCTAAATCGCAAATCCGAAACTTCTGTTAGCCTCACCCCTTTCACTCGATTCTGTCATGCCTCGAAAGTGAGAGGGACGGGTGTAACGAAGTTTCGGGTTTTGCATTTCAGAGTAGGCCCCCAGGACCTCGGGGAGATAGCGACCCCACCCTGTGTAGCGACACGCGTGCAGTACATTATTCGCAGCGCGTGCGCATCTTATTGCTATGTACGCGACTCTCTGCTGAATACTATTAGGTTGGCATATTTTTAATCTATGGAAAACCGACCATGAATTCAAAAAATGTTGTACCTATGTTTTTTTACCGTTAATGAGGCCCAGCAACGACCGTGGTTGCACAGTTTGTTCAGAAATCGAAAGGCTGCTTCATCTATATAACAGACGCGGAAACAGATCTAGATAACACGATCGTGTAATTTCGATACATTAATGAAAATATTATTTTTATATTAAAGGAGATCAGTCAAGCTTCATACATGTTTGGACCAAAAAAGTAAAATGGTCGGCCAACAAAAATAAATTAGACATTACTATTGTAAACACTGTAACGATCATTATTTGTTATGACGTCAACAGCGTACGACTAGTGGCCAAGCAGTTATTCAAGTTTAAAAATGTCATTTAATCTTCATTTTCAAACTTGAATACAGCTCGGCCAAAGTGCGGCAAACGAAAATAAATTGCACATTACTATTGTAAACAGTGTAACGAACGTTTTTTGTTATGACGTCAACAGTGTACGATTAGTGGCCAAGCAGTTATTCAAGTTTGAAATAGTAGATTGTTTAGTAAGGGCTGTATGGCACCCATAACAGTCGAGTGTTTTGGCGCACGAACGAAGTGAGGGCGCCGATAGTTCGAGACTGTTATGGGTCCATACACCCGAAGTAAACACTCTACTTTTCATTTCGAATATGAGGGAAGTAAAAATAAACAGAAATATTCAAAAAAAATTTTCCTATGGCCGCGGAATTTTCGATAGACTCGAATTCTCATAACTTTTTCGTTCATTTTCTCGATTTTAGGGAAGGCAAGGGAAACTAAGTCCATACAGCCATGTTTAGTGTTTAACCCGTACTCTATGCAATTCTATGGAATTAATAGCCCGATTTTTTATGTTACAAATAACTTATTTGGTTTAATCTGTTTCTAAAAACGCATATTATTAAAAAAATAACAATGTTTTAGATAATAATAATAATTTCTCTTTTTGTATGGTGTCTACGATTTTAGTTATTTTCAATATAGTAGCAAAGCTGGCTGTATAGGCTTCTGTGCCTTTGCCCACATACCTTTGGTAAATAAATGTCCAAAGAGATTATAGATAATTTTTGTACATAAGTACTCTTTAATTTACAGATTTTGACATGACCCCTCCTGTTCCTTTTTTAAATTTCATTACAGCCCTAGGGCCGCCACATACCACTTTCAACCCGCATTTTAGACAAGTTATGAGTTACTTTCAGAATATGAGACATGAAAAGGTCATTTTTTTTATTTTTTTTCAAACTTCTATACAGCTTGGCCAAAGTGCGGCCAACTAAAATAAATTGCACATTACTATTGTAAACAGTGTAACGATCGTTTTTTGTTATGACGTCAACAGTGTACGATTAGTGGCCAAGCAGTTATTCAAGTTTCAAAATGTCATTTTTTCTTCATTTTCAAGCTTGAATACAGCTTGGCCAAAGTGCGGCCACTAATCGTACACTGTTGACATCGTAACAAAAAGTGATTGTTACACTATTTACAATAGTAATGTGCAATTTATTTTTGTTGGCCGCACTTTGACCAAGTTGTATTCAATTTTGAAAATGAAGAAAAAATGTCATTTTCAAACTTGAATAACTGCTTGGCCGCTAATCGTACAAAAAATGATCGTTACACTGTTTACAATAGTAATGTACAATTTATTTTCGTTGGCCGACACTTTTACTTTTTTGGTCCAATTTGACTGATCTCCTTTGGTTTGGTAGCATTTGTGAAAAGTAAACTATTTGTATAGCTACTTGCATATGAGAAAATTTTATAAATTCAAACTTTTGAAATTGAAAATAAAACCCTGCGCCGCGCCCCGGTGTGCTGTCCGACTTGTTGTATGGCGTCGTTACACAATGGGAATAGTTTGGGAGCTGCTGCTGGAGAGTGACATAGGAGTGACCGATCCGGAAAAAAACGGATGCTTGTATTTAATTAATTACTAATATAAATGATTAATTATTAAAATACAAGCATCCGTTTTTTTCCGGATCGGTAAAATTCAGTGGTAGTGCACAAACGCCGTTAGGCTACTTTTTATCCCGGAGATATATAATATTCGTCCCGGAAATAAATAATAACGTCGTGTAGTCCACGTGGGTGAAGCTACTGGCGGAATACTAGTAGGTAAGTATATAATGTAATATATGTGTAGTATACCAGTTACTAGGAGCCCGTGGCGCAGTGGATAGCGGGCTCGGCCTGCGATCGTTGAGGTTAACCAACGTTTGCAATGGTCGGTCACGGTATGGGTGACCAAAAACTTTTCATCTCGAGCTCCTCCGTGCTTCGGAAGGCACGTTAAGCCGTTGGTCCCGGCTGCACTTGCAGTCGTTAATACCCACCAATCCGCATTGAGCCCGCGTGGTGGGTCATGGCTCATTCTCCTTATTCATCCATAAGGAAGGCCAGTGCCCCAGCAGCATTAATGTCCCCAATTAAACGGCTGATGATGATGATGATACCAGTTACTAAATATTTTTGTGAAATCGTTCAAGCTTTTATGAAATAGATGATAAATCCTAGTACTTATGTACTTTAAAAAACAAAACAATTTGAACTTAGAATACCTACAACTTTTAACTTTTCCAACGATCATGGCATAATAATATCAAAATAGATGATTGATTTGAATGATTAGAGAGAAAAATTATATTAGCTAGGTATAAAGAACTATATACCTATTAATTGAATTTTACAGAAAATCTTATCAAATCTATTTAATCTAAAGTCGACAGTTTCAACGTGGTTGCACAGTTTAAATTACAATTCCACTGAAGATCTACTTTTAATTTTAACATAAGTGACATCAATTTACAATCACATTTAATGTTAATAAAATTCAAAGTCCTGACTGACTGACTGACTGACTGACTAACTGACTGACTGACTGAGATATCAACGCACAGCCCAAACCGCTGAACCTAGAGACTTCAAATTTTGCACATAGATACGTTATACAGTGTAGGCATCCGCTAAGAAAGGATTTTTGGAAATTGCAAAATAAACAAATAAGCAAAAACATGTTTCGTATTTTTTCGAAAATCAACCCCTTCAGAGTTATTTAACCTCTAAAATAAACCTAAAAATCGATATGGATGTCGTTATAGAGGTTTTATGGGATGACGATTGCAACAATGGCATTTATTTTGATGTTTAACACGCTGAACATGATTCAACCCTTAAAAGGTTGAAATAGGGGTAAAATTAAATATAAAATATAATAAATATAAATTAAATAAATGAAAAATCAGGGGGTAACATAGACATTTCAACTTGAAACTTTGTAGGCTTACTTCTTAAAACAAATAGGCAACCCATTTCGTAATTTTCCGAAAATCAAACCCTGGGGGTAAATAGGGTATAGAAACCCAAATCATCTTAAGTACCCTAAAAGTTCATGGTACCTGAGCTACTCAGAAGTAACTTTTTGATTGTGAAACAGACACTTATTATTTACTTGCTTCCGCCCGCGACTTCGTCCGCGTGGACATTCGAGAAAATACTTAGGGGACCAATACCCAGGATAAAAAGTATTCTATGTTTTAATTTCATAAAAATCCGATCAGCTGTTTTTACGTGATTAGGCGGGTCCTCCCTCACCAAGCGAGCAGCCTCGTGCGAGGCTCGCCGCACGTGGCAAACGTTCTGCTTCGCGCGAGTCAGCGCGCTTGGTGAGGGAGGACCCACATCCACGTAAAAACAGCTGATCGGATTTTTATGAAATTAAAACATAGAATACTTTTTATCCTGGGTATTGGTCCCCTAAGTATTTTCTCGAATGTCCACGCGGACGAAGTCGCGGGCGGAAGCTAGGTATCTATATATTTTCTATATTAATGGCTCGGCGTAGTTTGGTCTTTTTCTTTCATTCCTTTGAAACCTGTTTTACGACATATAGAATCAAGATTTTGAAATCATATAAATATAATTTATATGATTTCAAAATTCTTGAATGATTGTATATTTACGATAAATATTCAAACATTCATTTAAACATTCATTCATTTAAATATAAATAAATAAAAAAATATTATTACAAAAAAACACATTACATTTCGGTATACCAAAACAACAGAAATCTATCTTCTATACTTATAATAAATCTGTAGAGAGGTCAATTCTGTACATGAAATATATTTCCAAAATAACTATCAGGATGTGATAAGGGATCGATATTGATGCCAAAAATGCAATCAGTAAAATTTTTGTCTGTCTGTCTGTCTTTCTGTCTGTCTGTCTGTCTGTCTGTGTGTATAACCGTTATAGAAACAAAAACTACTCGACGGATTTTAACGAAACTTGGTACAGTTATTTTTCACACTCCTGAGCTGGTTATAGTGTACTTTTCATCACGCTACAATCAATAGGAGCAGAGCAGTGAAGGGAAATGTTGGGAAAGCGGGAGCGGGTTACTCCATTTTTTAAGCTTCCGTCGCGTGTGCAACCTTCATGGTTAAAGCTACACAGAAATTATGTATGACGGAAATGTTCTCCTTAAAATTATATAAAAATTATCCCACGACAGCATATGTCTATCTTTTATGGTAGACTCACAACAACACGTGTAACTCCCGATAGCTTAGCAGTTCGAAGCTTCGCTCGACGCGTCTCGCGGCCGAAGGTATAAAAAGGCGGGGCGTCCGAGCGCGAGCTTCATACAATTATAATAAAAAGGAACCTTCAATTTTATTGTTACCACTTGCAAGTGAGAAGGAATAGATTTGTATACTTTCAACGTTTTCGTTGCTTATTCAATCAGTTTATTGTTGACATGTACGCAAAAATTTAAACCGAAAGATTAGTTTAAAATACGATCTAATCAAAGGCAGCTGCGCGCTGAAGAATACGTGCACCTTCGCGACGCTATAATCAATGATAGATCTACTCACCAAAGATAACATTTTTGGAGAAGTATTGTGTTATATGTATAGTGTTGAGTGGCAAAAACGCGGCTTGCCTCACGCACATATCCTGCTTTGGTTAAAAGATAAGGTTCGACCTAAGTTTGTTATAATTTTAGACGACGTTTGCACAACTATTTTGCTGATAAGAGAGAAATAAAAATATTTATATTTTTGCATTCACAATGCAATTTTTATGGTTGAAAAATGGAAAGTGAAGTATTTAGAAAAAATCGACCCTCTCACAACCAGGTCCGATGGGACTCGAACCCACGACGATTGTGAATGCAAAAAAGTAAAAAATTAAATAATTTTTATTTTTTTTGCAATAGGGGCGGAAAGGGGGTTTAAAAAATTTGAAGTGGGGCTACTAGGGCAAATGGGGTATCATATAAAAGAGCGCTGCTTGCACACTCTCAAACAATTTTTCTTTTTGTTTTAGGCCGCATAGTTTTTGACTTATGATGAAAAATGTAAAAATAATACCGTCCCCCCTTATCTCCGAAGTTTGCAAAGATAAATTGTTTTAGGTGATAGAAGTTTATGTAAAGATTACGGGAAAAATAAAACGATGTCTCTAAATAGTAAACTTTTTCAGAAATCATGAACAAAAATTACATTAGTTCCATTATCGGTCAAGAGATGGCGCTGACCAAAAACTGCAAAATTCTACATCGCAAATTCTTGGAAGAATATAATATGCCTCGCCGATGAAAACATTTTTACGTTTTATTTACAACCAAAATATCCTCCTTCCTACTACCTACTCGCAGGTTGCTTTGTTTGGGTGAAGCATAGTTGTAGTTTTTTCTATTTATTTATGATGGTACGGTACGGAACCCTCGGTGCGCGAGTCCGACTTGCTCTTGACCGGTTTTTTACTGTCCTACGTTTGATATATAGTACAAAAATTTCTAAATTGGCCGTAGTGAATTTGGATGCAGTATGAAAAATTCGTTTTGGCTACATAAACAATTGACTTTTGTTACTTTTTTACGTAATACTTATGATAATCCTTTGTATGACTGAAAGGAATCCTACTAATATTATAAATGTGAAAGCTTAGATGTTTGCTACTCAATCACGCCAAAACATCGGAACGGATTTGGCTGTTTGGGATACAGATACTTTTGTAGCTTGGAGAGGAACATAGGCTTTTTAGCCCTGAAAAATATCACATTCCCGCGGAATAACGTCGTGTAGTCCACGCAGGCGAAGCCGCGGGCGGAAAGCTAGTACTGAATAAAATCTTATATATAAGGTCTCTGACCTCTGTGCTAGATTTTACAAAATCTGTATGACAGAGATGGTGCCTACCATCAACTTTATGACAGCGATTCAAAAATAGCGCGATGCAGAATAGGTTCCTAAAATTAATTGCTTTCTTTCGTACTCTGACCTTCTAAAAACTGGATCGCAAATGAATTGCTAAATGTGAATGACCGAACGATTTGTGTCCTTATTTCTTTTACCCGTCTCTTTCACTCGTATCTGTCATGCCCGGAGAGTGAAAGGGACGGGTATAACCTGCAGGTGTCATGTTAGCTTGGCCGAGTTATAAGTCAAATAAGAGTTGATGACAGCTCAGCGGCTGTGAAATGTCATTGAATGATCACTGAATCGCTGTCATTGGTATTAAGCTGTCGTGGTACGAATAAGCGAAGCAGATCAGTTTAGGTCCTAAACAAAACCGCAATAAGAGTTGATGGTAGGCACCCAGGTGCTTCCCACTATTGACACAATGTTAGTCTAGCTGCTGTAGTATCCTACTAGTATTATAAATGTGAAAGTTTAGATGTTTGGATGTTTGGATGTTTGTTACTCAATCACGCCAAAACGGCTGAACGGATTTAGCTAAAATTTGGGACACAGATACTTTGTAGCCTGGAGAGGAACATAGGCTACTTTTTATCCCGGAAAAACATCACATTCCCGCGGGATAACGTCGTGTAGACCACGCGGGCGAAGCCGCGGGCGGAAAGCTAGTTTTTATATAGACATTGAACGTATTTTAAACAGAAACAGAAAGAACATGCTGTGGCTAATACCTACAAGTAAATTGAACAAACATTAAATGTGATTGTAAATTGATGTCACTTATGTTAAAATTAAAAGTAGATCTGCAGTGGAATTATAATTTAAACTGTGCAACCACGTTGAAACTGTTGACTTTAGATTAAATAGATTTATTCAATTGATTTGATAAGATTTTCTGTAAAATTCAATTAATCCTACTAATATTATAAATGTGAAAGTTTAGATGTTTGGATGTTTGGATGTTTGGATGTTTGTTACTCAATCACGTCAAAACGGCTGAACGGATTTGGCTGAAATTTGGGACACAGATAATCTGTAGCCTGGAGAGGAACATAGGCTACTTTTTATCCCGGAAAAATGACAAATTCCCGCGGGATAACGTTCTGTAGTCCACGCGGGCGAAGCCGCGGGCGGAAAGCTAGTAGTATTATAAATGTGAAAGTTTAGATGTTTGGATGTTTGGATGTTTGTTACTCAATCACGCCAAAACGGCTGAACGGATTTAGCTAAAATTTGGGACACAGATACTTTGTAGCCTGGAGAGGAACATAGGCTACTTTTTATCCCGGAAAAACATCACATTCCCGCGGGATAACGTCGTGTAGACCACGCGGGCGAAGCCGCGGGCGGAAAGCTAGTTTTTATATAGACATTGAACGTATTTTAAACAGAAACAGAAAGAACATGCTGTGGCTAATACCTACAAGTAAATTGAACAAACATTAAATGTGATTGTAAATTGATGTCACTTATGTTAAAATTAAAAGTAGATCTTCAGTGGAATTGTAATTTAAACTGTGCAACCACGTTGAAACTGTTGACTTTAGATTAAATAGATTTATTCAATTGATTTGATAAGATTTTCTGTAAAATTCAATTAATAAATATATAGTTCTTTATACCTAGCTAATATAATTTTTCTCTCTAATCATTCAAATCAATCATCTATTTTGATATTATTATGCCATGATCGTTGGAAAAGTTAAAAGTTGTATTCTAAGTTCAAATTGTTTTGTTTTTCAAAGTACATAAGTACTAGGATTTATCATCTATTTCATAAAAGCTTGAACGATTTTACAAAAATATTTAGTAACTGGTATCATCATCCTCATCAGCCATTTAATGTCCCCACTGCTGGGGCACTGGCCTTCCTTATGGATGAATAGGGAGAATGAGCCATGACCCACCACGCGGGCTCAGTGCGGATTGGTGGGTATTAACGACTGCAAGTGCAGCCGGGACCAACGGCTTAACGTGCCTTCCGAAGCACGGAGGAGCTCGAGATGAAAAGTTTTTGGTCACCCATCCCGTGACCGACCATTGCGAACGTTGCTTAACCTCAACGATCGCAGACCGAGCCCGCTATCCACTGCGCCACGGGCTCCTAGTAACTGGTATACTACACATATATTACATTATATACTTACCTACTAGTATTCCGCCAGTAGCTTCACCCACGTGGACTACACGACGTTATCCCGCGGGAATATTATATATTTCCGGGATAAAAAGTAGCCTATGTCACTCTCCAGCAGCAGGTTCCAAACTATTCCCATTGTGTAACGACGCCATACAACAAGTCGGACAGCACACCGGGGCGCGGGCGGCGCAGGGTTTTATTTTCAATTTCAAAAGTTTGAATTTATAATATTTTCTAATATGCAAGTAGCTATACAAATAAGTAGTTTACTTTTCACAAATGCTACCAAACCTAATTTAATATAAAAATAATATTTTCATTAATGTATCGAAATTACATGATCGTATTATCTAAGATCTGTTTCCGCGTCTGTCATTTCAGTCACAAATGTAATATATTTACATGTTCTTCATCGAATATGAGGTGTTTAGGGTCTAAAAACATTTCTGAGGCTTTTCAACTTAATTTTAGGATGTCTCAAAAGTGACTAAGTGACTCACTATTTTCATGTCATTTGCTAAGGTATATTGGGGCTACACATTGATATATATTATCTTAGCCTGTCCCAACCTGTCCTTTTTTGTAGATCGAATTTTTTCGATCGAAACGGAAAACTATTTATTTTATCATTACTTTATTTTTTTTATTTCAGGAAGTGAATGATGGACAAACAAACAAACAAACTAACACACTTTCACATTTATAATATTAGTATGGATTATCTACGTGTGTAGTTAAATGAAGAAGTTTCTTTTCTGCACAGCTCTACCAATGCATTGGTGTTGAGTACGTTTTTACCACACTTTTATTAGCTTCACTTGTAACTAAGTCACAATGTAAGAAAATCTTGGAAATCAATTTTAACCTACTTCTAATTGTCGTATTGATTTTAAACTTTGCAAGTCTATATGAATCCGATGACAATACAATAATTTGCTACCATCGAGCTGATCTGTTGATGGAGTCAAGAGGTGGGCAATAGAACTCTTCAATGGCTGCTAGCAAAACCCCTCGAGTTCAGGCTCATTTCTTTTGTTCTGATGAGACCTATTCGCTACACTTGATGGTGAGGGTCTGATGATGAAGCAGGGAGGAAGCCAGTGGCACTTCTTAATGACCACTAGGAAACCCCTCGAGTTTGGCCTCCGTTGTTTCGTTCTGATGAGACCTATTCGCTACACTTGGTGGCGAGGGTCTGATGATGGAGCAGGAAGGAAGCCATTGACACTCCTTAATGACCAATAGGAAACCCCTCGAGTTTGGGCTCATTTGTTTCGTTCAGACGAGACCTATTTGCTACAGTTGGTGGCGAGGGTCTGAGGATGTGATGATGGAGTTGGGAGGAAGCCAGTGGCACTCCTTAATGACCACTACGAAACCTTTTGAGTTTGGGCTCATTTGTTTCGTTCTGATGAGACCTATTCGCTACACTTGGTGGCGAGGGTCTGATGATGGAGCAGGGAGAAAGCCAGTGGCACTCCTTAATGGCCAATAGGAAGCCCTTCGAGTTCTGGCTCATTTGTTTCATTCTGATGTGACCTATTGGCTACACTTTGTGGTGAGGGTCTGATGATGGAGCAGGGAGGAAGTCATTGCCACTCCTTAATAACCACTAAGAAACCCCTTGAGATGGGCACATTGTTTTCGTTCTGATGAGACCTATTCGCTACACTTGGTGGTGAGAGTCTGATGATGGAGCTGGGAGGAAGTCAGTGGCACTCCTTAATGATGACCACTAGGAAATCCCTCGAGTTTGGGCTCATTTGTTTCGTTCTGATGAGACCTATTTGCTACACTAGGTGGTGAGGGCCTGATGATGGAGCAGGGAGGAGGTCAGTGGCACTCCTTAATGACCACTAGGAAACCCCTCGAGTTTAGGCTCATTTGTTTCGTTCTGATGAAACCTATCCGCTACACTTGGTGGTGAGGGTCTGATGATGGAGTAAGGATGAAGTAAGGGTTCGGCTAGCGCATCTGGTAACTAATAGACTCCACTTGAATTTGTAAAACAAATACATACAATCACGCCTTTGAGTTATAATGTTTACGGGGTGGGCAGACACATGAATGGACTGTGAAATCGATTACCATCCATCCATAGCTTGCCATTTATTAAACTAAAAAGTAAAAAATAAATACGTAGTTTAAAAAACTATAAAAAACACACTTTTATAGGAGCAGACTAAAAGTACAAAATAACCGACTATTCAGTAACTGAAATTAAAAAGCGTGGTGCGCCCTTTGCAAAGCATGCATTCAAGTAAGTACTTAATATTGACAACGCGCACCACGCTTTTTAATTTCAGTTACTGAATAGTCGGTTATTTTGTACTTTTAGTCTGCTCCTATAAAAGTGTGTTTTTTATAGTTTTTTAAACTACGTATTTTTATAAATGAAACTTATATTAAGTCGTGTATACTGACCTTTATTGGGTAAGCAATAGTTAACTATAATTACCTAAATATTAAGAATTAAGATTAAAACTATGTAACTAACTAGCGTACTGGCTAGTAAATCAAGTAAAATCTCTTATTCACGTATTAGCTCTTACGAAAAATGTAGGCGCAACCTTACGAGTGCGCTTGAATTACTGATGTTGATTAGGTACATAAGTAATTAAATGATCTCGAAAACGGAAAACAATATTGTTATAAAGGAACTACTTAAGTACACCTTTTGCTGTGTCCTCTCATCTTATTAAAAAAAAAGTTTTATGTTCAGATAATGCAAGTAGGCAAAGGCAAACTACATAGCCTTATATCGACAACTAATTGAAATATTGCTGTTTATACGGAAGATGGCGCCGGCAGTATGTTTTGGCAGTGAGTCCGACGATAAATACGCAACGACAGAGTAGACAGCTTTATCGTTGACACGATGCATTTGGGATGCAAGTGCTGACGCTAAATACAACCAACCTTAACCCACAACATTGGCAATGCAACTGTATATGTGAGTTATCGTACTATTTGTAAGGTTTCGCTTCCTTCAACTAAAAAAAATGACTATCACGTTGACAAGATATTGGCGCTCGTTATTATGACTTCTAAAAATTTGTACTAAGGTACCTACTGGTACTTTATTTTTTTTACACCGCTCACCGCTAGTGTGTTTTTGGCGTATTGTAGGATTCAGTACCCCGAGTGTAAGTTTTTATGTCAAGCAAACGCAAACTATTTCGAATGCGTATTAATGTCAATTTGTATGAAAACTATATAAGCGCGCTACTCGCCGCTAGAGGCGCTAATACAGTTTCCATACAAATTGACATTAATACGCATTCGAAATAGTTTGCGTTTTTTGACATAAAAACTTACACTACGGGCACTGCACCCCGAGTGTAAGTTTGTCAGTGTGCAAACGTAACTATCGCGTTCGCGTTAAAAGGTCTAGTCTACATCTTATTGCTTTACTATAAGTTACAATATATTTGTCAAAGTCAAAAACTTTTTATTCACATACTTAGATTAAATAAAATTACTTAATGCTTATGAATCGTTTAACATTTTTTACCTACCACCCGTTATGGACATCTTTTAACTGACAAGAAAAACGGGCGAAAAAAACTCATCAGCTTTATTAGAAGCAACACATTTACAAAATAATTAGGTATATTGTTGCTATGCTAGACAAAATGTTACACTCGGCAGCACATTAAGTTAAACAGTTGAACTGTGATAACAGCTTTTATTACGTAGGGCGTAAAGGCGGTCAAAATTTAAGTCAAACGCAATCGTATCAGCCCTCTGAATCAAACATACATACATATTGCATCACATTCTTTCTCGTCTGGAAGTAGACAGACATTACACCTTTCCACTTGCTACAAGACTTACACATTTGTCTGTTTTAATTACTAATCAAACATAAGTTTCATAAATACACGTAGATTTGAGTATTCGCTCTTAGCCTAAACTTTAATATACCATCCATCTCTGATAAGTCAAACATATTCGTCTCTTTCGAGTCATAACAAGCTTTTATTAGAACAGAATAGAAAAAGTTTATTAGGTACCAGCACATTCAAAATAATTTGTTAAATTATAAACAATGAGATTAAACTATTAAAACCAACACCAACTTTGGCAGGTCCAAACAGGCCTCTGCTCAGTTTGAGTCGTGACAACGCGTGCTGTGTTGTGACGGCATCGGCAATGGAATTCTGCAGATACCTTTGCTGAAAAAAGGCGCGTGCCATTGTGTATACAACTGGTATACAAACAATTTGTCTTGCCGTGTTAGTGTGAGTCAAATCTTGAAAACTAAATTAACCCACTGTCCGATCTTCTATCGGATCTTCTATATCCTCCAGACCAGCCTGCCTAGCATGACCGTCATTATATCACGCGATATGATATAGCACGACACGTTGTCTCGCTTACAGCTTAGTGGGGTAAGCAATACAGCAGGACGTGCTATATCATATCGCGTGATAAAAGCCGCTCAGGCTAGGCCGGCAGATCCAACGCTGATACACAGAGTTAAATGGTTAATGTGAAAAGGTACACTCGATATTTATTCGATTTTTTATTTTAGACTCTTATTAAAATCATTTTTTCCAGAGCTTTCAATTTGAGTGTTTGCACGCAGATGCAGTTACGTTTACGTATTTAAATATTTGCTCCTATTGACAGAAAAGGAGAAAAATATAGAATTTTTAAACACCCAATAAATATTATGTCTAACCCATCCAAAATTACTTGGACACCTCAAAAACTTTAAATATATCTAAACTAGCTTTACGCCCGCAGCTTCGCCCGCGTGGACTACACGACGTTATCCAGGCTACAAAGTATCTGTGTCCCAAATTCCAGCCAAATCCGTTCAGCCATTTTGGCGTGATTGAGCAACTAACAACCAAACATCTAAACTTTCACATTTATTATTAGTGGGAATAGTAGGACTATTATGTAATTAGTTTTTGAATTTATTAAAAGGAAGCAAAACAAAACCAGGAAGGTTAAGGAGACTTGATGCTATCATTTTTAATTGACCGAGTTCCACAGGCCAATACTATTCTACGATTAGTAAATTATGTATTGAAGACTCGTCTTCAAAACATTTAAAGTGTAGGACTAGGATACATGCCTAAAACAATGCCACACCCCATACGGCACTATTGTTTGTATATCATTATCATTATTTCAGCCGTTCGACGCCCACTGCTGGGCAAAGGCCTCCCCAAGGATCTCCACAACTATCGGTCCTGCGCTGCCCGCATCCAGTGGCTTCCCGGCGGCATTGTTTGGTACAGATCGCCCAAAGTAACTTGGCGTTTGTCAGAGGGCGCTGATCGTCAAAAATAAGCCCTAATACCATGTCGCATATGATCATTACTGGTGATACGTTGTGCTTGTATCCTGAGGCTTTGACGTTCGTTTTTATCTTTGAAAAAAAAGGTGACTGTTGTTTCGGTTCATGCATGATATAGCAAAGTTGGGAAAGCATATGCCGCTTACTCAATAAAACCAATTAAGTACAAATATTTATTTACAAAACCACTTAAAAATAGATAAAAATATTTGGTAATATTAACTTAAACAAAAATATATTTTTTTGTTACTGAATTCTGATGTACAGCACAGTTGAAAACAGTTAATTAATTGAGGACGAAAAGCAACGGTTAAAAAACTGATTCTTAACACATTGCTTGCTGGTCTGGAGTAAGTCTGAGTAAGGTGAAAGCACAATTTTGCTGCAGTCCAAATAGCACCTGAAGAATTTTCGCTCCTTGGAGGAAGAGCTGAAACAGGAGAAAAATCATGTTACACTTAAACCCCAAAATTAAATTAATGAGGACATGTATCTGTAAGAATTGTAATTAGAAAATAAGTTGTGTACAAAAACAAAACAAAAAAATGAGTGAAGTGAAAAAATAATGGGTTGCTAATATCTATACCATCTATACTATTATCATAATGAGAAAAGATTTGATTATTATTTGTTTTTATGGATAAACTCAAACACTACGACGGAGCGTTGTGGTAATCGTAATAGTAAACTATACCCAGGTGCGGATACAAAGGGGGGGGGGGGGGATGGGGGCAATCGTCCCCTCCCCGAACACATTTTTACATTGCGCGTGACTGTACCATCCTTCAGAAGCTGGCAAAGTTAACATAACGTTAGTTTATCGCACTAAGAACTTACTTTGCATGTTCACTGCGTTTAGAGATGGTGGCGCCATACTGCAGGCTGACACGCACTTCGGTATAAGCCTGACGACTAGGAAGTGGGCTATGCAGGAATAACTCCAACACCACAGGCTGCTGCCGCTTCTTGTCGGTTAAAATGGAACTTACTACGCATGTTCACTGCGATGAGAGATGGTGTTACCATACTGCAGGCTGACACGCACTTCGGTGTAAGCCTGACGAGTAGGAAGTGGGCTATGCAGGAATAACTCCAACACCACAGGCTGCTGCCGCTTCTTGTCGGTTAAAATGGAACTTACTACGCATGTTCACTGCGATGAGAGATGGTGTTACCATACTGCAGGCTGACACGCACTTCGGTGTAAGCCTGACGAGTAGGAAGTGGGCTATGCAGGAATAACTCTAACACCACAGGCTGCTGCCGCTTCTTGTCGGTTAAAATGGAACTTACTACGCATGTTCACTGCGATTAGATATGGTGGTACCATACTGCAGGCTGACACGCACATCAGTATAAGCCTGACGAGTAGGAAGAGGGCTATGCTCCTGCAGGATAACTCCAACACGACTTACTCCACGACAGGCTGCTAGCCCACTTCTTGTCGGTAAAAACAGAACTTACTGTGGTGGTCACTGCATCTTGGCGATGATGGTTACGCCATCTTGCACGCCGACTAATAGAGTGTAGAGGTAAGGAGGACTATCTCATATGGGGGGAAAGTTGAAAAAGTGTGCAGCTATGACAGCTAAATAGCAGTTCCAAAATCCTCCGCAACGACACTGGCGTAAATACATGATAGGTGTGAATAATGTAGGTTGTTTACGGACTGAAGTAGGTATGCCGCGTCCGCCCGCGTTAGATACTTTAATATTTTTTGTGACTAGAATGACATGAAATACCCTCATTTTATTTAAGTATGTCTTTTTAAATATTATAAAAATTAAAGAGGCGATAAAAATGGTAAATTAGTGATTATGTATCTTTGTTTCTTATTTTAAAAAGTGCGCCATAACGGAGCGGAAGTTGGTTTCTACTGTGGCCTCATCTTAATTTAACGCAGTTTGACGGACACTTTTTCACTACAGAGATTTTCCTCCTTACCTCTACCAAAGAATATATAAACCTACGCGCCTCTACCACATGAGTACTATTAGTAGTATTTTTATTTACCCTGTGCCTGTACCACGTAGTTTTTATTTACTCATGTGCCTCTACACTCCATAAGGCTGACGCAAGCGTCTCGGTGCGCCCCTGTTTAATAGCAGGAGAGGCGCTGCCAACATGCAGGGAGTACTCTACCCCCACCAGCTCTACACAGGAATGCATGTCGGGTTCTTGTCAGTTAATTATAACTCACTTAGCATGTTTACTGAGTCTTGGCGATGGTAGCACCATCTTGCAGGCTGATGCGCGCATCAGTGCGGCCCTGGCGTGCAGGGGGGGCGCTGCGCACCTGCAGGGAGGATTCCACCACCACCTCTTCAACGAACGGCTGCTGGTCCTCTGAAATTGTAGATTTTAGGATTATAACATAATAAGTGTAAGTGTAACCATTTTGGGGGGTTTTGCCATAATCCCCACGCTTGGCAGGCGGGTTGGCGATCGCAGTATGGCCTGCTGTTAAATGGAGACGCTGCTGCCCATCTCCTTTTGGCAGTTTTCCCTCTGTCGGCTCTTACGACACCCACGGGAAGAGAGGGGGTAGTGCTATTCTATTTATGTGCTGGCACTACACGGCGGAGAGCCTTGGGGGAGGCCAATGCCCAGCAGTGGGCGTCGTACGGCTGAAATGATGATAATGATAAAGTGTAAGTGTTGCACCTACTGCAAGTGCATTTTGTGCACTTAGTCACTCACAAGAAATATCGGTACTAAGAAGAAGCTTTACTACCTTGTATAAGAGGCTGAGCACTAGATCCCAACATCTGATTTCCATCCTTAGAGCCTAATATACAAAGCGTGCAGTGCGCCCTGGGCGCTAATCTGCGCTGCTCCTTAAACTAATGTATTAATAAAATAGCTACATATTGAACGAAACAACAGTAACCAAACAGGCGTAATAATGACGAATTTAGTATTTAAAATGCCGTTGTAGCCTTTTTTATAAATTAAAACCATTTTATTAAACAGTATTGACGTAAAATGTGTAAACCCTAAAAAAATATATAAATTATATAGATATTAAAAATACTAACTTTTCAAGAACAGAGAATGTAACTCCCAAGTAAAAGACATCAACGCGTCACGTAAATTTTGACTTTTTGGGTTATTTATAAATTAAAGGCCAGCATGTTATAAAATAATTTTCCATTATTCAACTAACGTTAATTGATGAACCAAAACTAATTTCAAGGTTTTCTTGAACTTAATTTATGGAGTTAATGACAAACATTGGTGTTGTGAAATTTAAAATCTAATTTATTTGGTTCTCTGTAAATAGAAGTTTGAAGTCAGTCGCTTGTTTTATATAATTCAGAAACTACTTATCTCC
Organism: Crambus lathoniellus; assembly: GCA_949710035.1. Classification (NCBI taxonomy): domain Eukaryota; kingdom Metazoa; phylum Arthropoda; class Insecta; order Lepidoptera; family Crambidae; genus Crambus; species Crambus lathoniellus. The sequence continues at coordinate 4,688,227 of OX453298.1, forward strand.
TTTCTCTTCTTGTGAGAGCGAATGCATTTTATTTTTACTGTTGCAATCTTTTCTAAAATGTGTATAATATTATAATTGGACGAATTTCATACCTACTGTTTCACTGGTTACATCATTAAGCAATTCTCTTTTCTAATTATTATTATTTGCTAATTTACGAGTATATTTGCACATTTCTACAGTGCTAACTTAAAAGTATATAATAACAAATAGTGAGATTTGTTACATACGATGAGTTGCGGAATATGTAACACATGTTTATGAAGCCGAGAGAAGCCAGTAGACACACAGAGTTTTGCAGTCATGACATGATTGCATTAGTTAAAAGTCAGTAGAAGTCCATTGCTTAGTGTTTTTGTAGGAGCTTGCAACTCGACTGAAATTGTAGTAGTCCAAACAATTACTTAAGGGTAGTCTGGTTCACTCACCGTTGGCTGGCCCCAGCTGGAGGTTGGAGCGAGCGGGGGCGGCGGCCGCCAGGCTGACGGCGACCATCACACACAGCAGCAGACACGCGCGCATTGTGGCGGGCGCAGGGGACACTGCGCACGCGCACCGACCATGCAACGTCACCGCGCTGACAGGGCCATTCTGTTCGGGTTTGCTACCGGACGTGTTCTGAATATTGATGAGTACTTTGTCATACCTATATCCCTAATAATAACTCATGTTTAAGAAATGCTTATGACAATAAGAGATTTCTTAAACTTGAGTTATTACTATTTTTCGAAATAATCCGTAAAAGTTGTCAATAAGTGGTTTTCTTTTGTTCCCATATTACCGATGCACATAGGTAGGTACTTAATAACTTAAATAAATTATTTTGCTTCTAATTTTATGTGAGCTTCTTATCATAGGCTTTTAGTCTTAGGTGTAACGGCTGCCATTTTTACTTACTTCTTGCATTGTTTTATCCATAATAATCGCACAAACTATTAATGTTATGAAAAAATCATTACAATTATAAACAAATATGGTCTATTCAGTTCTATTGTATTTATGTGATAGGAGCTGTCAATGTCAGATACCACTCAGCTGTCGGTTTGTTTGCGAGGTTCCGAAGTAACAGCTATAAACAGCCGCGCGGTCCGTGGCAGCCTGTGATCTGTATGCGGAATACTTTGATTGTAGTTTCGTGCATATTTATATTGCATTTCTTAACGTAACAACATAAATAGTCTATTGGAAGCAATTTTGTCTTACGCGCGCCATAGATTTTTACTAAATTAATCTTCCAGATAATTCTGAAGTCTTCGCGACGTAATTAGTTTGTGCCTTGGCTGTATGATTAAAATCCAATGACAAGTTGAATCTATCTATGCAAAAAAATTATAAACCTACTTACAGCCGGAATGTTCTGGAAGATTTTTAGTATATATAGGAGAGAACCCGCTAAAGATTTCTCTTTTTTCTGGTTTTCGCCCCAACATAATTGGGGTCGTATCTCCGGGCAACATCTCCCCGAGTCTCACCGGTACCTACCTTCTCCGGGCTACCTACACGCCGAGTACCTGCCTACTTCGTGCCGCTCTCCACCTGCTCCTGCGCGCCTAACCGCCAGGAACCTGCTCTGCTCCGGTCTACCCCGGAACAGAACCCGCTGCCCCTAAACCCTAGCGGCTTCACCTCTCCTTAGGAAGTTATAAAGCTAAGTTGACCTTAGACTTCCAACGCCGATCACCGAGCCAGTTACCCCCCCCTGTAATTTCATTTTAAAACGGTCTAACCGAATTATACATTTAATTTTATATACATCTTTTATTTCTGAACTCTTGCTCTCCGGCTCCTCCAGCCAGGAGCGTTTCAGTGGCACCCAGCTCATTTCAGGCTCGCTTGGTGATCAGTGCTTTATTAATTTATTTATTTTTTGTGCTTCGTATGTGGGTACCTATTTTTTTTTTATCCGAGTTTGTGTAATGAACGGCTAACCGTGGTGATTAACTGTAATATTTTCTTTAAATATCAGCCTTTCCTTGGTTCTAAACCAGGAAGCCTGTGATTTTTATTTTAACCGACTTAAAAAAAAAAGGAGGTTACTTACCTTTCCTTATAATTTTTTTTTTTTTTTTACTTTTTAACTTAAAGCCCTTGATATTCATTTAACCTACTTCAAACAAGGAGGTTATTTACTTTCTGCATTTAAATTGTAATTTTTTTAAATTGAACTTACAACTGTTATAGTTACCCACATACCCCTTTTGTTACTTAAGTAGTGGTTGCACTTGAGTAGGCTCGTCGCGCAAAAGACTCACCTAACGTACTTAAATATGGCTGTGCGTAGGATAAATTTTCTTTCCTTACAAAAGTCGGAACTTGAATACGAAGTCGGACTTCGCGGAGAAACACCGGCTGATAACGTGGCCGATTTAAGGAAGCAAATTACAAAGATCTCTAAAGAACTTCCTTCTGAGGAGATTTTAGCCTCGCATTTGTCTTCTGCTGACGACTTAGACGGCATCTCAGCCGCATTAAACAAATCCAATAAAAACCTAGAATTATTAAAATCTAAATTTGATAGAGGTGTTTATTTGAGAACGGAGGTTATTCTTAACCACGTTTTTCATCGGCTCGGTAGAGTTGATGCGGCCGAGGACGCGTTATTATTGGGTGCCCTTGCCGAATGCAAGCGCGGCTTGAAAGCCCAAGACAAGGAACTGTCCACTTTAAAACCTAGGGAGACACCTGTCTCAGGCGCGAATGCGGGTGACCCTTTGCTCCTCGGTCCTTCTACTTCCAGCCGAGAACAAGTCAACGCGTCGGAGTCTATTATTAATGTTACTGTCGATCGGGCACTTTCCGATTTCACTAAACTTAAATTCAACGGGAAAACTTGTGTTGTTTCCTTTATTCAAAAGGTTGACGAGTTTGTCACAGCTAGGGGCATAGATTATAGTAGGGTTTTGTCGTTTGGTTACGAAATTTTTACCGACGACGCCTTGTATTGGTTTCGTTGTGCCAGGCCAAAAGTAAATACCTGGGGAGAGTTAGTAGCCTTGCTGAAGGCTGATTTTCTTCCGAAAAACTATGACTCTCAATTTAAATCGGATATTAGAGCTCGTACCCAGGGTGTTAACGAACCAATTGCTATATATCTTTCGGTAATGGAGGTTATGTTTTCTCGCCTCACGAAACCAATATCAGAGGAAGATAAATTAGAAATTTTACTTACTAATATTAGGCCTTGCTACGCTAATGCTCTTACTCCGTCTTTGGTGATAAACTCCATCGACGATCTTAAAGCTATTTGTCAACACGTTGAAAAAATACAGTGTCAAGTGGCAAATTTTGTTGAGCCTTCTGCTTCTAATATGTCGAACTTAGCTACGGAGTTCGTTTACCGCGGTGCTACTAGCACTCCGGTTGTTAATAAACCTTTTACTAAAACTAATAAGTCATTTGTTTCAGCTGTGAACAATGATAATATATATTGTCCTAGATGTCGTTCTAACACGCATAATTTGAAAAACTGTACTCAACCACGAACAATAGTTTGTTTTAAGTGTGGCAAAGATGGTGTTCGCACCCCCGAATGTCCGGATTGCAATAAGCCCACCAATCAAAAAAACTAATTGATCGGGATTGTGAAACTAGGCAGCTTCGCTCGAGATTCTCTAGTCGTTGCGATGAAGCTGAATGGAAAGAATGGTTATCTATTATATCTAATCTATCTCATAGTCATTCTGAGTCTCCAATCCCGGAATCTGAAATTAATTTTTCTCGACCGTATATTTCTGTTGTTATTGGGATAATCATGTCGTTGGTCTTTTAGATACCGGTTCCGGCATATCCTTACTTGGGAATAATTATCAGGAATATATATTAAATCCTAATAATAAACTTTATTCTTGTGACCCGTTACAGCTTTCTGCAGCTGGCGGTCAAACTTTTACTGCCTCTAAATATGTTATTCTACCTTTAAATTTTAAAAATAAAACTATTCATATTAAATTATTTGTTGTGCCGGAAATTAAAAACAAATTAATTCTTGGTATGGATTTCTGGAGGAAGTTCGAGTTGTTTCCGAGTGAACTCGATAGCCTTTTGCTGGATGAGTCTAACGAATTTAATATATCTAATATTGCTCTTGACGATCCTAAACAAATTTGTTCGTACGCTCAACTTAACAACGAACAAAAGGAAAACGCTGATAATATTATTTCTCAATTTCGTAGCATTTCCTATGAAAAATGTGGTTTAGGTCGTACTTCGTTGATCACTCACGCTATAGATACAGGTGACTCTGTTCCCATTCGACAACGTTACTATAGAATGTCCCCTCAGAAGCAACAAATTCTCTCCGATCAACTGGACGAGATGTTGAAAGAAGATGTTGTCGAACCATGTGAGAGCCCTTGGTCTAATCCCGTGCTTCTTACTCCCAAAAAGAATGGCGAGTATAGATTCTGTCTCGACAGTAGGAAACTAAACTCTGTCACTCGCAAAGATGCTTACAGCTTACCTTATATAACTGAAATCCTAGATAACCTTAGGGATGCTAAGTATCTATCTAGTATAGACCTATCTAAATCGTTCTGGCAGGTATTAATTAAGCCTGAAGACCGATGTAAGACTGCATTCTATATTCCCTCTAGAGGAACCTTCCAATTTAAGTCTATGCCTTTTGGGTTGACCAATGCACCTGCCACGCAGCAAAGATTGGTAGATTTGCTGTTTTATGGTCCTGAATTCGAAAATAAGGTCTATGTATTTGTTGATGACGTAGTAATTGTGTCTAATTCCTTTCAGGAGCACATTTCTTTACTTTTACGAGTTTTGGAGAAACTAAAGTTCGCAAATTTAACTATAAATTTCGAAAAATGACAATTTTTCAGAGAAAAATTAAAATATTTGGGTTATATGGTCGATTCGAATGGGCTACACGCCGATCCGGAGAAAATTGAGGTCATTGTGAATTATCCTACTCCTACTAACAGGAAGGAAGTTCGTCGTTTCTTAGGTACTGCTTCTTGGTATCGTCGTTTTATTCCCAATTTTAGTTCATTGGCTGCACCATTGAACAAACTTACCTCTCAGGGTAAGAATGCAATTCCTTTTGCCTGGTCACCAGAAGCAGAAACTGCCTTCAAGAAGCTCAAAGAGTGTTTAACGTCCCCTCCGATTTTATCTTGTCCGGATTATTCTGAACCGTTTCAAGTCCATACCGACGCTAGTGATTACGGGATTGGAGCTATACTAACTCAAATTTTAAATGGCGAAGAGAAAGTTATAGCCTATATGAGCAAGTCCTTGTCGGCACAAGAACGAAACTATAGCGCTACGGAGCGGGAAGCGCTCGCAGTAATTGTGTCTATAGAACATTGGCGCTGTTATTTGGATAATGGCCGGAAATTTACCGTTTTTACTGATCATTCGTCTTTAAAATGGTTTCTAAATATTAATAACCCTACAGGTCGACTTGCCAGATGGGGAGTACGTCTTTCTGCGTTCAACTTCGACATCAAACACAGACGTGGCAAGGATAATGTCGTTCCAGATTCGTTGTCCCGTGCGGTGCCTGTAGCGGCTATAGATAGCGTCAACCGATCTTCTTCACCTCCTGTACTTGATCCCTGGTATTTGGAGCTATTTGCCGGTTGTCAAAATTCCCCTACCTCTTTTACCAATTATAAAATAAATAATAATAAGTTATATCGCTTCATAAAAACTATAAATCCCTTAACTAGAGAATTTGAATGGAAGGAAGTTGTTCCTAAAGAATCTAGAATTGATATACTTAAAGACTATCATGATAATCCTACTTCTGGACATTTAGGGATATTTAAAACTTTTAAAAGAATTTCTTTAAATTACTTCTGGCCTGGCATGCATAAAGATGTCGTAAAATTTGTTAATGAGTGCGATGCTTGTAACTCTCACAAGCATGCAAATCATCCTACCTTAGGATTTATGGGACGACCTAAGGAATGTTCTAGACCATTCCAAATGATTAGTGTGGACTTGGTTGGTCCCTTACCTATATCTAGAAAACAGAATACTATGCTACTTGTAGTCACTTGTTGTTTTTCGAAATACTCGCTTTTGTTTCCTATCCGTCGTGCTACTGCCGACATTATAACTAGTTTAATTGAAGAGAAAGTCTTTCTTGTTCATGGCATTCCTAGTACTGTTTTGATGGACAACGGTAAGCAGTTTGTCAGTCAAAAGCTTAATCACATGTTTTCTCAATATAAAATACCAAACGTACGCTTTACTCCTAAATATACTCCACAGGTAAACACGGTTGAGCGTTATAATAAAACCATCATGACTGCTGTTTCCACTTTTATTGAAGAGGACCACAGGTCCTGGGATAACAACATTCCCAAAATACAATTCGCACTTAATACAGCCGTCAGTGAAGTCACAGGTTATACTCCGTCATTTCTGGTTTACGGGAGAGAGTTAGTGTCGTGCGGTTCTCACTATCTTGATGTTGATCTGTCCGATGAAATTGTTTTTGCGCCTAGGATGTGTATGCTGAAAACACGGGTAAACTTAGAAAAATAATGGACCAAGTGCAAAGTTCTCTTATCAAGTCTCATTCCCGAAACTCTGGACATTACAATCTTCGTCGCAAAAACTATAACTTTAACGTTGGTGATACGGTTTGGAGAAAAACTTATTATCAAAGTGATAAAGATAAGCAGTTTTCTAAAAAACTTGCTCCTAAATATATGAAATGTCTCATTAAATCTAAACTATCTCCTCTAGTTTATGAACTTGAAGATATGAATGGGAAAAATCTAGGTTCCTGGCATATTAAAGGTTTTAAAATAAATAATTATTCCTGAATTAAATAAATTTTTTAAATATAAATTCTACAAATGATTAGTCTTCGTCGTTATTTTTACCTTTTAATAGCAAAATTTTGTTTTAGATGTATTGAATAAATTGTGGGTCATCGTTTTTTACTTTTTAATCTGATTATTTTTAGCTAGGGCTTTTATTGCATAAAATTATACATAAATATAATTTTAATTAAATACATTTATAGCTAGGGAACCTGTTCGTTTGAATTGTGTCTGCATGAAGTTTATCTCTCGACTATTTTATTTTTAATTTCGCATTGTTTTAACATTAGCATTCTCAACTGGAATGTTGATTCAGTTACACTAAATAACTGGAATTCTTCTCCTGTCTTGCGATTGTTGGTTCTTGTACCGTTCTATTCGATTAGTCTTGAACTGGTTGTCGATACCTCTCGTCAATTTTATGGTGTTACTTTTACTGTCGATAACGTACAGTCAGCTTATCTTATTGTATACTGCTACTCTAAACCTTAGTTTTGTTTGCGGTGGTTGTGTTTCTTAGTGGATTTTTCCCAGGCAAAATCCTTCTCTAAAAAGGGGGATATGTAACGGCTGCCATTTTTACTTACTTCTTGCATTGTTTTATCCATAATAATCGCACAAACTATTAATGTTATGAAAAAATCATTACAATTATAAACAAATATGGTCTATTCAGTTCTATTGTATTTATGTGATAGGAGCTGTCAATGTCAGATACCACTCAGCTGTCGGTTTGTTTGCGAGGTTCCGAAGTAACAGCTATAAACAGCCGCGCGGTCCGTGGCAGCCTGTGATCTGTATGCGGAATACTTTGATTGTAGTTTCGTGCATATTTATATTGCATTTCTTAACGTAACAACATAAATAGTCTATTGGAAGCAATTTTGTCTTACGCGCGCCATAGATTTTTACTAAATTAATCTTCCAGATAATTCTGAAGTCTTCGCGACGTAATTAGTTTGTGCCTTGGCTGTATGATTAAAATCCAATGACAAGTTGAATCTATCTATGCAAAAAAATTATAAACCTACTTACAGCCGGAATGTTCTGGAAGATTTTTAGTATATATAGGAGAGAACCCGCTAAAGATTTCTCTTTTTTCTGGTTTTCGCCCCAACATAACTGGGGTCGTATCTCCGGGCAACATCTCCCCGAGTCTCACCGGTACCTACCTTCTCCGGGCTACCTACACGCCGAGTACCTGCCTACTTCGTGCCGCTCTCCACCTGCTCCTGCGCGCCTAACCGCCAGGAACCTGCTCTGCTCCGGTCTACCCCGGAACAGAACCCGCTGCCCCTAAACCCTAGCGGCTTCACCTCTCCTTAGGAAGTTATAAAGCTAAGTTGACCTTAGACTTCCAACGCCGATCACCGAGCCAGTTACCCCCCCTGTAATTTCATTTTAAAACGGTCTAACCGAATTATACATTTAATTTTATATACATCTTTTATTTCTGAACTCTTGCTCTCCGGCTCCTCCAGCCAGGAGCGTTTCATAGGTGAAAAAACTTCTACAAGTTTTAATATGCTAAGTACGGTCGAACCGATTGAATCAAGACCAATTTGTTTGGAAGCGTCAAAACTATAAAGGTAAGTTTTAATGCCAATTTTAATTTTTGTTTGAATTTCAACGTTATTGAATTTTAATATCTGTTATGGTGGGTCACGATTCAATAGTTCGACTGTACATAAAGTAAAAGCTTGTCTGATATTGATTTTAATTGTTGTCACGTTTTTTAGGTTTTTGATAAAAGCGTCTAGATAGTTTATTAGTGACAAATATCTATTTTAGTTGTTTTCACTCACTTGTAACATCAAACTCAAAGCATCAAACTAATAACTTTTTCTGCTCTGCTGTATTTTTGAGCAGAATTACCCATGTCAGTTGCATAATGCGTATTTGCGCTGGCTGTAGGTAGGTCTGCGGATACTCCTTCAAGTAGATCACATGCGATTAAACGATCAGCGTTTATTAGAATACTAGCTTTGCGCCCGCGGCCTCGCTCTCGTGGCCTACATGACGTTATCCCGCGGGAATGTGATATTTTTCCGGGATGGAAAGTAGCCTATATTTCTCTCCAGGCTACGAAATATCTGTGTCCCAAATTTCAGCCAAACCCGTTAAGCCGTTTTGGCGTGATTGGGCAACAAACATCCAAACATCTAAACTTTCACATTTATGATATTGATTAAGATGCTTCGATCAACAATAACAAAGGATGTTTACAATTTGTACAATTATAAAAAAAATAGGTGTGTCCTTTCTTTTTTGGTTTAGATTAAATGGTGGTAAGCATGTCTGGTCGAATCCCATTGTGAGAACAATAAAAATAATAAAGAGATACTAGCTGATCCGGCAAAAGTTATTTTGCCATATAAATTATTTCTAGATATGCTAATATCGCCATTCAAAAAAGGGGGTTGGTGGCAAAAGGATGAAAATTAGGGTTGTAGGTATTTATTAGTGCCAAATCATAAAAAAATAACAAAATATATAAAACAAATTACCCTACTCTACCCTACCCGTATCACTTAGGGGTTTAAAAAATAGGTTACGACCTCTCTCAGACTTCAGACGATTCTCAGACCTACTGAATATACACAAAAAAATCATAAAAATCAGTCTAGCTAGCCGTTTTGGAGAAGTTTGGTTACAAACAAAGTGACACGAGAATTTTATATAGGTACTACTAGCTGTTCCGGCGAACTTCTTACGGCCTTATCAACAGCACGCCACCTACCGGATCCAATTGTAAATCTTAACCATTCTAGAATCCACCTGAAGACACAAAAAAATCATTAAAATCGGTCCAGCCGTTTAGGAGTAGTTCAGTTACATACACACGCACAGAAGAAATATAAATATATAGAAAGAGAAGTTATATTATTTAGATTTTCTAATCCTCATTCTGTAGAACCCTGTCTTGAAATGTTGATTTCAGTACCTCACCGATTTTAACCACCATAGTCGCTGTGCTAATTAAACTCCTCTCTTTCATTCTGGCTAAAATGTTTTTTGTATAAATATTGGACACCATCACGTACATTGTTCCAATACCAAAGTATAGTAGCTTCGTACACCACTCGGGCACGGAGGTCATCCAATGCCTGACTCTTTCAACCTACGACCCCTAACCGTCTTAACTCTATCTGATGCTATAAAAAAGACATTTTCCGCTTCCGTCCATGTCTGTGGTAGAGGCCTAACATTGCAAAACGGCATCACTCGCTTAGTGACGTCAGACGTGGGTGACATACACTAAGCTACATTGAGCAACTTCTGTTTATAGTAACCAAAAAAATACAACTAACACCAAGTTAATTGTGACACTAGTATCTTATTTATCTAATAACGAGTGAGTAAAAACATTGTCAGTTAAATGACTTATATGGGTTATTTAGTTAAATAATGATGATTACACAGTTGAAGGTCATAAGCTATACCTAAGTAGGTATTATTCCGGGAAACCCTATGACGGTATATTGAAAAACAAGAACTAGATACTTACAGAACAACCTGTGTTTTTTTGTTTTATATTGTCTTTTCATAGATTTACACTACGTATTTCCTGTTTGCTGTTAGAATATTTTTTAATGCTACACAGACTTAAATTAAACTCTCTTTATACGACTGCCCAATAAAGGATTTATTGTGTTTAGGGTTTATGTATGTATGTAGTAGGGGCCTCGATCAACAATAGTACTAGATGAAGGCTCACAAACTAAATGAAAACTTTATATGGACAGACTGACTTTTTTTTAAACAGAGAAAAAAGGTTACAGTGCCACAAACTTTGCTGTGCCGGTGGCCAAAATGTGAAACTAACGTGATTTATTTTAATGTCATTCTGCTGTCAAGTTGATGTCCAACCATAGCGCTGCTGGCGGCTGAAGTTCTTAGAAGTCAGTGCCGGTTAAATTACTACAAAAAAAAGAAAAACGTACGTAGCGCCGCTGTCACCGGTACAGAAAAGGTTGTGGCACTGTGCGAATGTTACGAACTTACATTAAAATTGACAGGAAGCGTTCCAAGTTTGAAATACCTTAGTATTATTGACACACTGTCAAAATAATCTACTTATAATTATACTCTCAAGTGGGCTTATGAGGCTTGGACATATCTGTCACTTCAAGTAAGTATCTAGAACTAGGTGTTATTGTTGATCGAAAAGTAGGGGTTAAAGTATGAAATAGTCGATTTTTTCTTTCGTACTAATTATAACTTAACAACTTTTATAATACTAGAATTTTTTTTTTAATATTGCGTTACTTTAAGACCGTATCGAACAACTTTTGATAATTTAATAACCACGATAAATAGGTTGTTTATTTACATAGAAAAAACTTATATCGATCGTTACGACTATTTTTGTTTCCAGAATTTTGTACTTTATTAGTTGTAAATTAGTAAAATATTAACGAATGTCTATTTGTACTCAAGTTAATATGTCCATAAATACATTTGTAAAATTTTGTAAAGTTAAATAATATTAGTCTTTAACTAAATTAGTAAAACGTTAGTAAGGGAAAAAAATGAACGAAAAATGTCCGACAATTTGATACTTTAACTCCTAATATTATGTTAGTTTATTTTCTACTAGCTGTTGCCCGCGACTTCGTACGCGCGGTGTATTGACTTTTGTGTTAGTTTAGTTTATGTGTGTTTGTTGCTCAGATTTCATAACGCTCTTCTTGAAGTCCTATTCTCTACTAAAAGGGTCTAAAGAATATCGAATATGCAGGCTAGGGTATGAACATGGTATGTTGTTATCATATGCTGCATGAACATAGTTGAGCCCTCATTCAAAGATCTGTCCGTCTGTCAAGAAACTTTTTCTCAAGTATGCGTGGGAGGTATCAAGCTAAAATGTATGTCAAATTAAATACTGAAGTCTGCAATCCCTTAGAGGCGACAAAAAAACAAACTTCTCTTCTCTTCTTCATAACTCAAAAAGGCCACTTGGATCTCGATTTTCTTTTAAATCCCATTTAGCTACTTGTTGTTACCGATCCCGATTTAAATTTAAACCGCTATCTAGGTCGGTTTAGGCTGTCAAATCTCGATTTACAGTAAGTTGTGTTAACTTATCTATATTTTCATATGGTTTTTATACGCAAAAATGCATGTATCACACATAACAGTGTATAATGATAACGATTATTTTGAACAGCCGTTCTTCGTTCTTCGACGTTGCTTGCTAGCGGGCAATAGATCTATTCTACGCGAGGTTCATAAGACTGAACCACACCAAACGATCCATCTTGGATTGGCCAACCACGATCGATTGGGGATCATGGATCGTGAATCTAATTTGTTCTCTTGGTGCTCTTGGATCGCACGAGGCACGTCCACTCCGACCACTACTATGGAGCTCCTGTGGTGAAGCGCACTCTTGCCGCGCGCGAATAGAGCGCGTATTATCGTTTTGCGCATATGCGCGCTTTCACGATTCAAACAGAAGTTCTTTCTTAGTGATGCATAATATCAGGCCAATCATATTTTTACTATAAAATGTAAAAGAGATTATGTGTATCCATACTAATATTATAAATGTGAAAGTGGGTTTGTTTGTTTGTCCGTCTTTCACGTCAAAATTGGTGCAACGGATCGACGTGACTTTTGGGAATATATATGAATATGGGAATAGTTTGGCAGCTGAAAAGTGACATACTTAGGCAGCCATTAGACAGTCAATCTGGATCAATGATCAATGATCAATGATCGCGATGCAGATTGACTGTGTACGAAGGTGATTGACGGCTCGCGATCTTGATCGCAAAATATCTACAAAGTAAATCTCGATCGCGATCAAGATCACGATCAGTGATCGCGATCTGGATGTAATGGCTGCCTTTGGCTACTTTTTATCCCTGAAAAATATCACATTCCCGTGGGATAACGTCGTCGTTTAGTCCGAGCGGGCGAAGTCGCGGGCGGAAGGCTAGTATTTTGATATGGAGACATTTCTTCTTCAAGTAACAGGTATAAAATGTAATGATATAGGTACCATTTAATTATTTAATTTTAATCAATTATCACTTATGTAAGCTTTCCTAGTAAATAAATGAATAAATAAGTTAGATAGAAAACTATTTTTAATATTCCTTTATTTTATTGGATGGTACCTACGGCTGAAGGCCTAAGTAGCCAGAGCCGGTTAAATGACATAAAAAATGGTAGATATAGTGCGCCAATCTTTTCTGTTCCGGTGATTATCTTAGGAACTAAAACAGTTTTCATACGACAGTCCATTTTGACAGCTAATTTCGTATTGCAAGTGGCTCCTCTGTCACGACTGTCACCGGAACAGAAAAGCTTGTGGCACTGTAGGTGTAGGTAACTACGTACTGGCCACTTAGCGTTTGAGCAAATTTTTCAAAACTACATTGGTGGCATTTTGTCTACATTGCGACAAACTTATTTCACACAGTGGTTATTTTTTGGTACTAAATATACTGTTGACTGCCGGCAGTCCATTTTGACAGTTAATTTTGTATTGCTAGTGGCTCCTCCAGGACCACTGTCACTGGTTCAGATATATTTGTGGCACTATACTTACCACAGAACAGAAAAAAAGAGTAGAAGTCGCATGACACGGCATCTCCTATGAAAACCTGCGTACACCCAACTCACACAAGTAAATTATGCGTAATGATAGCGTTGTTGTTAGTACCCGCCACTGAGCACAAGATGGCGTTACAGACATCATTGCTTTTATTTAGCATGTTAAAGCTTTTACACAATAGATGGCGCTTTAAAGGGATATAGCCGCTACACACGCTCCTATCCGACCGCCGATTTGGTGCGGGCGAACTTCACTGCAGATCTGATCCGCGCCTACACACGTTCAAACCAAATCTGCCGCACCAAATCGGTCGGCGCTACACACGTTCCGATTTGGTCTGGCCGACCTCTAGCCGTTGTTGCAGTGTTGCCAGCCACTGCTAATCTCCCAATATTATTATTGTTTATAAATACTGAAAACATCAATTTGCTTGCAATAAATAAACTAAAAAGAAACATATTTTCGGTTTTTAATGTTTTATTACTATAAAAAACAATTTCATTATTTTTTAATTTTCTGTTATTTTCATTAAAATACTAAAACATGCTAAATATTTACTAAAAGCAGCACTTATTGATGAGATGTTATGCCCTTGTTATATATATTTAGTTTTACGACAAATTGCAACAAAATATTCTAAAAAAACAAATAGATAAATATAATCTTTTCATAAATGGCCATATTTAAACCTTTCGTTCGTTCAGTCCTACGTAAAACTCATGAACGAGCATTGAATTGAATCCTCTGAAAATCCCTTAAACGTAATTTACCTGCTTTAAATATTTCCGCTTTTACATATTTTCTCCCTAAATCTAGGGGAAAACCTCCAAACACTGCCAAGTTGGTCTGGTGGCCTACCACAAGCTCTTATAGCAGTTATTTTTAAGTTGAGAGAGTGAGACGCCGCTCTACACGCCGTATAGCGGCGTCTCACTCTCTCAACTTAAAAATAACTGCTTTAAGAGCTTGTGGTAGGCCACCTGGTCGGAAGCCTACACACGTTCCGATTTGGTAGGAAGTGAAGTTCGTGCGAACAAAATCCGGCCGACCGCGTCAAACACGAATAATAATAATTATGGTCGGACGACTACGCTACACACGTCCAGATTTGGTCTGGAGCAGACCAAATCGGCGGTCGGATCGGAACGTGTCTAGATGCTATAAGTGGCGTTGCATTTTGTAAATCTGTACAGCGCCTCTAGTGGGCAGTAGCAGAACTACAGATTCTCATAATGCTGCGGCTACATTAGCGGGCTACGGCGAAGAATCGTGTGAACGCGCTAATGTAGCCGGGTACATCGCGACAAAGCTATTGCTACGGGCTACTTAACTACGGGCTATCGCGTTAAACCGTCAAAGTGCGAGCGAGATTTATTTATTTTACTTTTATTAAATTTGCTATTTTGTAGCTTTGTATGGAAATGAAATATCATAATCATAAAATGACTTTACTATAAATAAAAAAGTATTAAATTTAATAAATTACAATTCAATTCAGATAAATTAAATAATAATTAAGGGATTTCCTATAGGAATTATTATTATGTTTTGTAGCTGACTAACTATGTGACAGAAAGAAACAGATGTGACTTATGTGATAATGAATCTTATAAAAAATTTAACCGACAGTGAACTGAAAAGAAAAAAATATCTTTAAAGTAGGTACACTCAACAGCACATCAAGATAAACAGTAGAACGGCGATTATGCTATGCTATACTGCGTAGCTTTTATTACGTAGGGCATAAAGGCGGTCTCAAGGTCAACATGTTTATTTCAAATTTTTTTGAAGTGTAGACTTTACCATATTATACTCGTATCTCAAAAACTACTGAAATAATTTTAAGAACATCGCGATAACAACAGAACCAACAACAGAATATTTAGTAGTAGGTATATTCACTTTAAAAATAAATAATTAGAATTAAAATAAAATAAATATCGCTCGCACTTGACAGGTTTGTCGCGATAGTTAGCGCGACAACGCAACACGAAGCTTTGCCCGCTAATGTAGACAAGAACATCGCGTATGCCCAACAATGATAATTTTAGCGCGATAACTCGCACGAATTATCGGCCGCTAATGTAGCCGCAGCATAAAAAATGTAACGTCGTCGCTCGCCGAGCGCCCAGTGTGTACAGGCAGTAATTGAGTAGCACCAAAAATGCCAAAAGCATGCTCAATCAATTGCTTAAGGCTAGTACACATGTTCCGTTCGGCGCCGCCGGCCGCCGGGGGCGGTCGGATCGGAACGTGTGTACGGGCTATTAGAAACTTCGAGACAACCAAAACTGCACATTAAATTGCGAACTAATATTGATATATCATTGTTTTATTATTTCATTATTAATTGGGCGCTCCACATTCGCGCGCGAACGCGCGATATCTATGCGTGAACGCGTGAAAGCGCGAGTGTTAGTAATAGTTGTAATGTAATAACACTAATAGTTGTTAGACACTAATAGTGGTTAACAAGGCACGAACCTGCGAAAAGCAAGTGACATGATTCCATCTGCGAATGTAGAGCCAAGAAGAGTTCACGCGTGATTATTACTACGAAACGCACTGCGATTCACGCCCACGAATCGCGCGCGATTGTAGAGCGCCCATATTAATCTAAGGCCCTTAATAAACGGTAATAGTAACAGTAATAGTTAGCAAGGGATGAATGATGCATTGCATGTATTTTTGCATCCCTTACTAACTATACTTGCGAAGAGATCTCCACTTGAGTGTTGTTCTTTAATACGGACCTGCATTTAGAACTATGGACCTAAGTTCCGCGTATCTGTAGACCACTACATTTTTTTGCAAAAAAAATTAGTTTGGTGGTTTGTGTTGTGTATGAAATCACACTTTGCAAACGTTTAGTAGGCATTTTATAAATTTACGAATTTGAATAGAAAGAAGTTGATAGCTATGTTCATTGTATTATTTATGTATGTACTTACGTACAGGAAATGTTAATAGGTAGGTATTATGAAAGCTTTAGCAAATAATCTGAATCCTTAATTAAAGTAGGTAGGTATTAACTTCCTATTTAGATATTAGTAGTATTTATGCCGGGGCTTCACCTGCGTGACGCCTAACGGCGTTAATAACGGCATGCGCGTCTTAGCGCGCTAATTGTATCAAATTAGTGCGCTAAGACCCGGCTACGCCTGCGTATTATATCAAATAGCGCGCTAATTAATGGCATTAGACGCAGGTGAAGCTCAGGCATTACGATTAACAGGCACATCACTACAGGAAACGGAAACAGATACATCACTAATTGAGTAGCAAAAGCATGCTATCAAAATTTTTATTTTGTGTAGAAACTTCGAGAAAATTAATATTGCACATTCAAATCTACACCTTAAAAATGAGTTTATAAGATTGATATCAGATTGTGTTTTAATTTTGAAGAATTCCATTTTATTATTTATTAATTTTAATTAAATAAACAGAATTTAGCACTTAACGGTGATATGTTATGCTTCGTTTAGATAAATTAGTCTGTCTACTATCATTTTATCACTCCAAAACTGCACAGTGTGGCATCTTTCTATTTTTTTTCTATAACATTCCGTGAAGAGATTGATATTGCAACTGAGTAAGCAAAATACGCACACATGCACAGATAAGCGGAGCTCCGCATATCTTGGGGTACGCGGGTACCGCCCACTTGCGACTTCTACTCTTTTTTTCTGTTCTGTGATACTTACTGTAGCGACATCTAGCGTCGAGTGGCAATGCGAAATATAAATTTTACATCAATAGGGTAAGAACTTTAGTTTTGGCCACTGCCCCGAGTGCTTACTTAGCTTAAAACATTTCGTTAATAACTTTTGCTTGATAATATACTTTTTATCTACGACTTTTAAGTCATAATAACAATAGTAATAATTCTTTATGACATAGGAATATTATTCAATAAACGCTTTTCAGTTTACATCGAATTAGATGTTTCTTTTATTTTATCTAAGTTAGTTAAGTATTGATTTCTCGATGTATCTTTTAAAATTTGATTGACAAAAACACATCAATCGGCACCCTTCGCACATTTTAAGTTTCAAAAATAGGTTTTAACTAAAATAAAACTAAATTTCGTAAGTATATGAATACTTAGTTATATGTTTTTACTATGTATGTCCACGAATTTCTCGAAATCTAAAGGCATATCGAGATGATTCTATTTGATTTAAATTAGGTGTATTCTAACTTTGGGAACAGTCTAAGATTCATCAAAATCGGTTTAGTAGTTTTCGTGGGTATGTTATTGTACAATATACACTAAAACTTAGGAAATAAATAGTAATTTAAAAAAATAAACTGACTGGCACCGACCTCAAAAAGGTACCTTAATTATAATATAAATTATATTTTTCCTTTTCAGTTGACAAATACTTTATGGAGTCGGTTAAATTTTTTAAGTAGTTTTTTTGTATTGTAAATTTAAAAATTTAAAGAAAAGTATAAGATACATTCTTGACAATTTTAGATACCTACTTAAGACCATAGGCGAAAGAAGTGAAAAAAAATTAAAGTGGCAACAGCGGGGGCTTTCACCCTACTTAATATAGATAATCATTCGGATGTACTTTTGTGAAAGGTATATCGTAATCTTACTGACTTCCTGCGCCATCTATTGCTTAGTAGTTATGATGCAAAAGAAGTGAAAAACATCTTAAAGTGGCAACAGAGGGGGCTTTCACCCTAATTAATATAATCATTCGAATGTTCTTTTGTGAGAGGTAAATCGTAATCTTACTGACTTCCTGCGCCATCTATTGCTTAGTAGATATAATGACGTAAATAACATGAAATTATTTTTATGATTTTATATGAGCCTGGATGGGTTTTAATTTATATTATGTTTTGAAGCAGGTAAAAAAAATAACATGATTCATTATTAATTGAGACAGCGATTAAATATAACGTATTTTCATAATCATGTGGCGCCATCTATTTTAGTAAGAATCAGTTTTTGTATTTTCCCGTAGGAATAATTAAATTTCCCGCAATAAAAGGTACCCTATATGTTGACCCGGGTTATAAGCTATTACTACACAAAATTTGGTAAAAATCCGTCCAGTAGTTTTTGCGTGAAAAGCGAACATACAAACAGACAAACAGACAAAAATTTTAATATCAATCGTTTTGGGGTCTATATCCTGTACACATCACATAGCGGTAATTTTTTTTTTTAATATTTCATGTACAGACTTTTTGTCCGTTTCTGTTTTATTATATGTATAGATGACTGAGTTAACTTTTGGCATTTGCTGTAACGGGAATCAATGACCTTTGTAACCCTGACAGTGAAAGAGTTTGAGAGCAATAACAGACAAGTTGTTTTTTTTTTAATTAGGTATCTCATTGTATTCTGCATTTTTTGTGCAGAGTGCAACTAGGAACGTTGATCGCTTTATCGCCGCTGATTAACGACTAGTTAGACTGGACGTTCCCGTTAGAGCAGTGTGTGCAAAAAGTATCTCTTTTTAACCGACTTCAAAAAAAGGAGGAGGTTATCAATTCGACTGTATATTTTTTTTTTTATTTTTTTTTTTATTTTTTATGTGTGTTACCTCAGAACTTTTTAGTTAATGAACCGATTTGGATAATTCTTTTTTTATTTGAAAGGTGACGCTTCTCGTGTGGTCCCATTCAAATTTTATCAAGAACTGGCAAGAAGTTCAGGAGTTATCCTGAATAATGTGTATTTAGACTTTATTTGGGTATATGGACGATTTCATACTTTCATCAAATTAGGGATCATTTTTAAAAAAATTTTTTTCGAAAGTTGGTACTTCTGCCTGATCTACTTTCACCAAGTCAGGACCAGGGGATCAAATCCCAGGAAAATTGAGAGAAATTCTCAAATATAGGCAAGCCTTATGCGTTCCATTTATTTTTGAAGTTAGTCAAGTATTTGCATCTGGTAGTCATCATCTCATAGTGATGAGCTGATGATGGAAGCTACAACTCCTTAACGGTTAGGAGCTGGAGAATATTTCTTTAAGTATTAATCGTACGTATGGGCCAATTGTTATATTCTTTCAGGTATATTAGGGTGAGCTGCTGACGAGAGGTGAAACTCTTCAACAGTTAGGAGTTATATTATGATGTTTTATACATACCATATGCACGAATGGACCTTCAGTTGTATTCCTTCAAGTTATCTAAGTAGCTAAAGATGGAAAGCTGTAAGCCTAGCATGACCACCCAAAACTCGATATGTATCGCATGATAAAGCGATTTCTCGACATTCAAACGTCAAAACCCATAGTCTTTTGACAGTTAAACCGGATAACTTATCATATCATATCGCGTTTTGGTTGGTCATGCTAGGAGGGCTGAATTCCGTAACGGATAGGATATTTACAACAATTTATCATAATCACCATGACTGTAGTTTCTTAAGCTACTTCACTAAAAATCGAAAAATAAAACGTTTTTGAAAAAAAAATTTAACCGCCTTCAAAACGGATCTTCAAACAAAAATTAACAAACACTAAAAAACGAAAAAAATAATAAGATTTTTTAATTCAAAGGACGATGATACGTGACTTTTTCTAATTTATCTTGGTAGTTACTTACTGAACTATTTGAAGTCGGTGCCAAGCCAAAAAGAATAAGAACGAAATATACTGAGTGGAATAACTAACATATAAAAAAATACCCGGTCCCAAGCGTGAGGTGTAGGACGTAATTACCTCAATATGTATAAGACGGCACCGACTTCAAACAGTTCAGTAAGTAACTACCAAGATAAATTAGAAAAAGTCACGTATCATCGTCCTTTGAATTAAAAAATCTTATTATTTTTTTCGTTTTTTAGTGTTTGTTAATTTTTGTTTGAAGATCCGTTTTGAAGGCGGTTACATTTTTTTTCAAAAACGTTTTATACGAGATTGATAGACAACTATGATGAATATGACGTGACCCCGCGCTTGGCAAATAGCAGGCTATGAAATCGGTTTACAATTAAAAATACTAAACAAATTGCTAACCAATATAGACCAAACCAATATGTAACTTACTTTTATCCTTAATCATTTCATAACTAAATAAATAAGGTGGGACAAAAACTGTATAATTTTTATCCGTAATAAATTCAGTTTATTAATTGTTAGCAATTTGGATCAAAGGGTTAGTTGGTAAATAAAACGTGTTCTTTAGTACTATGTATTTACTTCAGCGCCAAAACCTAAATATTTGATTAAAATTTGGGTAAATCCAAGCGTCGAAATCCTCTGGTTTTGGCGGGTTGAACGTTAGCATGTTCCTCAGGAACCAAGGCTCGACCGGCTGAAAGTTCCTCGGTTTCTCGAAAAAGTTTTGTAAAGGCTGGTAGAAAAAATCTTTGCGAGATGGAATTGGGTTGTTCCGGCTTAGACTAAGAGGCAGAGACTTATAATCTTGGTCGATTCCTGATCTAGCTGTAGAGGAAACAACGACAGATTCGGGGTATAGTTCAATTGATCCTGTAGCGTATTTGTCTTGATCGTTTGGTGATGAGTAGTAGTAGCTGTTGCCATCATTCGTTATTTTTAAGGAAGAGTCCCTTCCTGGATAGAATTGGATCCCACCGAGGGATGATATCCTGCCATTTCTGTTAGCTATCCCGGCGACACTGGCCACTCCGAATAATCCATTGTTGGATGCAGATGTCTGCAAAAATTCCTGTCGAGGCTTTTGAGACGAGGCTTTTTCTGTAAGAAAATTATTATTTTATAAAAAACGTAGGTAATATAACCCATCTCGCAGGGTACGAAGATAAAAGTATAGGACCAAATACATGTACAATGACTTATTTAATACACAAAATCTATGGTCTGAAGTTTTTCCTGCAGCTTTAGAACAACAGATTTAGATCAACGTGTTGGGCTGTATCTCATACTAAATTTGTATCTTATTAGCACCTAAATGCGAATAAATAACGAATAGCTTTATTTATTAAACAATTTATCTTCACTTTACTATCTATAAAATTAGTTAAAAAATACCTGTAGCATTAACACCACAGAGTGCTATAAACAACGCAAACAATCGGACGAGAGTCGCCATTGTGCAGGCACTTTCGAATGCAGCTGTCTGCCAAAATTCACACCTATATATCCTATCATAAAATTACGAGTTCTCTCTAATAGACGCAGAAACGGTGCTTGATAATAAATATTTATAGCTTCGGAGGACAGCAATTTTCCGCGAGGCTCATTCAGCCTATAATTTCTCTATGATTATGTTTTTAACACCTGGGATTATCGTCAAATATTGTCGATTCGATTTACCACCAAGCGCCATAATAACACGGCGGCACAAATTGCAAAGCAATTATTTGACTTTTTGTTAGATGTTGATCAATAATTTGTTGTAACTGTACTCTGTAACGTTTACATCGCAGATCGATCTAAGATAAGCTCGTAAAAAGTTGATAGTAAATGCTGCTAGTGTGTTTCTGTTTTGACACTAAACGGTTTGTCTTAATGGTACCTATGGTATCAAAAATATATTTTTTGAAAAATCTAAAAATAATCATTTGGCAGCAAGCACTTCATCTTTATAGATTGTCTAATATCTGGAAAGTAGGTATTTCTTTTGAGTGTGAGGGTAATATCTCCACATTGATGAAATAACCGCTGGCTAAACAGCGCGTAAAGAAGTATTTAATAAATTCGACGCGTCTCCTAACGACTCCGTAGCTCAGTGGTTAGAGCAATCACCCGGACATTGAAAGGTCGTGGTTTCGAGTCCCATCGGACTAGTTGTGAGATGGTTTGATTTTTTCTAATAATAATAATTATAAGTATAATGACTTAGTATGTCCGACCGCAGCACTGTGTGGCAAAGCAAGGAGTTACATGGCAGATTCTACCGGGCTCTTCATGGGCCCGACGTAGATTTATTGGCCTCAGTATCCTGGCTCCGTTTCGGTGATCTTTTTGGTGAAACCGAAGGTTTTGTCTGTGCAATTATGGATGAGATTGTGATGACAAATAACTACCGAAAGTATATCCTAAGGGATGGCACAGTGAATATTTGCCGAGTGTGCCATCGTCCGGGTGAATCCCTTAGGCATATAACCTCCGATTGTTCTCGTCGCGGCGAGTATTTGCATAGACATAACCAAGTGGCCAGGATAATACACCAACAACTTGCTCTGAAACATAGTCTTGTGGCATCCGAGGTGCCGTACTACAGGTATGCACCAGAACAGGTCCTTGAAATATATATATAATACATAATAGCCATGCCACATTATATTGGGATCGATATATCATAACAGACAGGACTATTATAGCTAATAAGCCTGATATTGTATTGATAGATCGACACGAACGCAGCGCAATAATTGTTGATGTTACTGTTCTCCATGACGACAACCTTGTGAAAGCTGAAAAAGATAAAGAAAACAAATGTCTTGATTTAGCTCACGAGATTGTTGACATGTGGGACATTGATTCAGCAATTATGGTTCCGATAGTCATATCTGCCCATGGTCTGATAGCCAAGAGGCGCTATCCGATCCCGATCCATCCACCTAACGCAAGCGTTAGGTGGATGGATCGGGAGTCAGATGCAGAAGGCAGTACTTCTGGAAACGGCCCGTATAGTGAGAAGGTTCCTGTCTCTGGATCCTTAACCATCGGTAGCCGGGACCCTGATCTTGCTACCGTTGGGGAACTGCATTTTTGTATTTTTAAATGTTATATTTTTTAGTGTTATACATTGTAAAAATTTAATGTTTAGAAAAATAATTTTGTAAGTATTTAAAATGTAATAAAGGGAATAATAATAAAAGACTTTATTGCACATAAAAAGGACAAAATACAGAGAAATAATACTTCATTTTCAATTATTAAAGTTGCATTGTGAATGCAGAAAGTAATAATAATCAAATGTCTTAAATAGTAAATTAATTAAATAATTAAAATTAATAATTAAATAAATAGTAAAGTCCTTAAATATTCGATCAAATTACTTTTTACATACAGATTCAATCTACGATACACATACGGCCACATTAATCCATACTAATATTATAAATGTGAAAGTGTGTTTGTTTGTTTGTTTATTTGTTTGTTTGTTTGTTTGTTTGTCCTTCTTTCACGTCAAAACGGAACAACGGATCGACGTGATATTTCGTATGGGGATAGTTTGGGAGCTGGAGAGTAACATAGGCTACTTATTATTCCAGAAAATTGAGTAAAAATTGTAATTTTACAAACAAACAAATAAACAAACAAACAAACACACTTTCACATTTATAATATTAGTACGGATAGCCTTCCTATCAAATACAAAAAGAATTTTTCAATTCGGTCCAGTAGTTTCTGATATTAGCGCGTTCAAACAAACAAACAAACTCTTCAGCTTTATAATATTAGTATAGGTCTGAAACTGAAGTAGGTACCTACCTAATTCAAACTTGTCATAATCATTTATAAAAAGTATTTCGATACTTGTATGTATTTCGATTGGAATAAAAACTTGTCGATGTTTTTTTTATGGTAGTGTTTCATTTTTAGTTGATTGATTACTTAGTAGATGTAGGTATGCTAATGGATGCATCAGTCGTGCGGTGTCAGGTCGCAGGTCAGGTAGGCAACATGCCAATGACTTCATCCGACAGTGTTGATAAGTACTCCTACTCGTTACGGCAGCTTCGAGCAACAATAACACTAGTTAGAGTGTAAAAACGGCCGACAGAATAAGAACCCACTTCAAAGGTGCGCTCTGCGCTCTTATTTTCTTATCGCTTCCTGTCATTTGTGACGTAAGACCGTAACACTCGTATTTTTTCTCCGTTTAAAAAAAAGTCTGTCGGTGCCATAGATACTCGTAGGTATATTTGTGTTTTGTTTTAGTTTGTGACACGTGTGGTAACGGGTGCCACCTTTTACATAACGTTGCTTTTCGCATGTAGAATGATGTTTTGAAATGGAAACTCTTGTACAGTAGTAAATAATAAATACAGGAATAAAAAAAAAAAAAATTGATTTGTGTTAGGGTTCATGTATGTGAGTATCTTAATTTTTCGGTACGTTGAAGTAACTATATGTTTTTAGGATAGTAAGCAACATTAAATAATAATAAGTACGCCCTCTGAATATTTCACCACAATTAATAGCTCTGTTCGGAAAAGATCGACGTTTCTGAACGCAACTCTAATGTCACGTCAAATTGACATTGGCTGTCACTTGAAGTTGACAGTGACACTTGATTGGAATTCTTGTTAGAAAATGTCGGATTAATTTTGCTGAATTTGTTAAAAATCG
The DNA here is from genome assembly GCA_949710035.1 of Crambus lathoniellus. Lineage (NCBI taxonomy): Eukaryota > Metazoa > Arthropoda > Insecta > Lepidoptera > Crambidae > Crambus > Crambus lathoniellus. Next base: position 4,712,847 of record OX453298.1, read on the forward strand.
CTCGCGTTGAATGTGCCTGGCATATCGAGTTTTGAATACATCTTAAATTATCCTGCCGATCCCGTGTTGTACGACCACGATTTTGATGCCATCCTGATTAGTGGCCGGTCGCGATGCTTTGAAGGATAATCATCCATCACACGTGTTGTTGCAGGGGCAATATATATCTTGACAAAAGGCTCCTCCGTGTGTTATTGTGTATCTATTGTTGAAACGCCCAGTGTCTTGTGAACGCTGTTATTTGTGTTGTGAGTGAGGTCACTAATTGGTAAGGTCTGCAGAAGAAGACGAAGAAAGGACCCCAGGAGCGCGCGCGCTCCCTTACACCACCTCTGTCTCCACTGCCCAGGACCACAGACAGTATGTAAAATCTACCTTACTTCACAATATAGATTAAGCGCTGTGTATCGCAGTCCAATTGTTCAGTTACATCCCGGCTGAAACCAAGATTTGTCCGGAGTCTATACTAGTAATACCAGCTTCCACTGCGCTAGCCATTCCGCGGTCTAGGCAGGGGTGTACTGAACATTTCTTGGTAGCCAAGAGCGTAGCTTGAAGGCCTGAGAGGCCCACGCCAAAACTTTGTATTAATCAGTGCCGCGTTGATGACCCAGTCTGGTCCGGACTAGATTAATTTGTACTTGTAAATGGTAATTAACTTGCATTTGAAAAGTAAAGGGCATTCCTTTGTTATTGGTTCCATGTCTTGTAATTAATTGTCATGTATTGAGGTTCCAAAATGTAAACAGATGCCTTTCTTTGTTCATAATAATTATTATTTAGTTTTGTCAGCAAATTTGAGTTGTGAATATTGACAAGTTTGTTGCTAAATAATAGCTAATAAAAGGTTAGCTAATAAGTTTGCACTCAATACTTAGTGAAACTTAAATGATTTAAGACATTGTTTACACATTGAAACTCATTGAAACTTGTGCCTTGAAATAATTGAAATTGACTTGTTGTTGTGTTGATATCCAAGTGAATTTCAATGGTCAGTGATTTGTTTGAACTGAATAACCTTTGACTTATAAAGTCAAAGTTAGTTTGTGTCTAAGTTATAACCTCTTGAGAGTTAGAGTTGTAATTATATACTTGAGTTTTGTTGTTTTCTGATAACCTCCAAATATTTAAGAGTTTGTGTCATTATAAATACTTTGTTGTTGTAATATTGGAATTTTGTGGTTATCAATAACCTCAAAATATTGGAGATTTTGTGTTATAGTGAATATTTTGAATTTGTTGTTTTTGTTGATAAATTTGTGACGTTACAATGACGGCCTCCTCTGCTAAAGCCAAAATACGTTCTGAGTTACGGTGGTTAGCGTCTGCAGTCGCATTGTTGGATCGACCTGATAGGACGGAGGCCTTGTTGAACAGATACGGAGATCTGCCCATACGTTTGGCTGTTGTTGATGAGCAGTATGCCTTATTTTTGGAAAGGACTGTTGAGGCCGAGGTGGAAATGCGACAAGAAGTCGATTTGGATGTGGACCAGTGTTATGATTTTGCGGACAGAATTACCCAGGTGGCTCGGCCTTTGCAAGTGGCAAGAGAGAATGAACCGAGCCCGTCCCCGGTCACATCTAAAAGTATGCCCCCTCTCTTTGCTAGATTGGCCCCCTTAGACTTAAGGCGTTTTGCTGGTCGTCTAGAGGACTGGGAGGGCTTTATGAATATTTTTGATAGTCTGGTACATGCCCGGGATGATTTGACCCAGGGCCAAAAGTTGGCTTATTTGTTATCCGTCTTGGAGGGGGAGGCCCTTGAATCGGTGCAACATTTGGCCCCCTCGGATGAAAACTACCCTATTGCTAGGGATTTGATTGCCCGTCGGTACCAGAACGTACGACGTCTGGCGGACAACCATGTTGCCGCCATTTTGAATTTACCCCGCGTTGCCAGCGTGATGCACTTGAGAGTGGCTTTGTTGAATCCGCTGTTGGTTGCCTACAACGCATTGAAAAACTTAAAACTCCCAGTGGAGCAGTGGTCGTTTTTGTTACTGCACATTGTCCTGGGAAAGTTGCCGGACTCTGTTAAGGTCCGTTTTGAGCAGCAGTATGGTGGGGATAGTGCGACTTATCTGCCACCCTTCTCGGACCTCTTGACGTTCCTGGAAGGAGAAAGTAGACTGGCAGATAATTCCTCTCTGGCCGGTCCTATGGGACCCGAACGACCTGTGCCACAGAGTAGATCCCCCATTGGACCCCCCCGTAGGGGGCGTATGGCCCCTCGCGCGCCCGGCCGCTATGCCGCCGTCCAGGAGACCGCCCGCTGCTTGTACTGTCGGGAACCGGGTCACAGCACGACCCGTTGTGATAAGTTCCTCGACCAGCGCGTCCAAGGCCGTCGAGCGATCGCGCGACAACGGACATGGTGCTACTCGTGCTTGGGCCTGCACATGCAGCGCGAATGTACCCAAGCGCACCCATGCCGCTTTTGTAAGGGCAACCACCATCCCCTCCTCTGCATGAACAGCCCAGAGGGCGGCGGAGCGCCGCAGCGCGTCGCTGCAGGATCACCTCGTATGGGTGGGGGGCTCGGACCCCCCGCGGTGTTTGAATCCCGCAGCAGTTCTAGTGGCCACCAGAGTGGCCCCAGACGCTCTCCGCCACGTTTGGAGCCTCAAACGGGCGGGGGTCCCAGGGACCCCCCAATGGGAAACCGATCCCCAAGGATGGGGATGAGTTATGCGAGCGTTGCCGGAGGTCGTAGAGGCCCCCCGCGACGTTTTGAGCCTCGCACGGGCGGGGGTCCCAGGGACCCCCCAATGGGAAACCGATCCCCAAGGATGGGGATGAATTATGCGGGCGTTGCCGGAGGTCGTAGAGGCCCCCCGCGACGTTTTGAGCCTCGCACGGGCGGGGGTCCCACGGACCCCCCCATGGGAAATCGGTCCCCAACTAGGGGGTTCGATGTTGCGAGCGATGCGGGAGGTCGTAGAAGCCCCCCGCAACGTGTTGAGCCTCGCACGGGCGGGGGTCCCCGGGACCCCCCCTCTGAAAATCGGTCACCGTGCCCCCGCGACTATGGGGCGACGTACACGGTGGATGATAGGCACCGATTCTCGCCGCCGCTCGCCGAATACCCGCGTTTGGAGCGGCGCCCGCCCCGTCTTCAAGGGGCCGGGAGATATAACCCGCCTGATGCCGGGCGAATTGGACGTAGGCAGTATGTGGGAGATTGGGACCCACTGGATCGCTATGAGCGACCCCCTTACCATGGGGGGACGTCTGGGGACCCCACATACTAGCAATCAACGTGTTTACGGTCGATTGTAGCCACCCCTCCAGAGACCGTTTTGTTGCCCACGGCCTCTGTGCTTGTCAGGGGATTGAATGGCGACCTTGTGGAAGTTCGCGCCTTGTTGGATTCCGGTGCTCAGGGGTGTGTTGTGTCATCTTGGTTAGTTAGGCGGTTGGGCCTCAAGGTGCACCCCCACACGGAAGGCGTGAGAGGTGTTGGTGATGTGAAAGTCCCCGGGTTGTTAGGGCATGTTGACTTCACATTTACATCACGTAATAAGTCCACGCCAGGCATTAAGACCTCGGCGATTGTGTTGGACACAGTTGTTGGCCGTCAACCTTCAGTTGACTTGGGACCGAGTATGTTGTCTTTGGTGTCTGATTCCCCACTCGCCGATCCAAATTTCTTCCGCCCAGGCCCGATTGATGCTCTCCTTGGAGCCGATGTCCTGGGGCGAGTTTTGTTGACGGGGAAGCGAGTTTTGCAGCCAGATGGCTTGGTAGCTCTGCAGACGACACTCGGTACAGTTGTGATGGGCCCTGCTCGCCGCGTTTTGGATTCCCTTGATGAGGATCGCGGTCTTGTTTTTAATGTGTCTCTCTCCGAAGTGGTGCAGAAGTTTTGGGAGGTTGAGGAACCTCCACCAGCCCCGCGGGTTGACCCAGTAGCGGATGAATGCGAGTTGTATTACCAGAATAACACTGGCCGCCTCCGCTCTGGTCGTTTGATCACCCGTCTCCCCTTTCGTGCCGGCCGACCTCCTCTGGGCGAATCCCGACCGCTAGCGGAACGTAGGCTAGTGGCGATGGAGCGTCGCATGAGCAGGGATCCGGTCTTCCGCCAGAAGTATGTTGAATTCATGCGGGAGTATGAGGAGTTAGGGCACATGTCCGTGAGCGATTTGGATTGGCGCTCCGTTGAGCACTTCTTTTTGCCGCACCACGCCGTTTTGAAATCCGGAAAGATTCGGGTGGTCTTTGACGGTTCGGCTCCCACCTCTACTGGAGCGTCCTTGAACCAGTGTCTGCATGTAGGTCCCAAGCTGCACACGGAGATCTCAGACATTTTGACCAACTTCCGGCGGCACCAAATTGTATTTATGACTGACATCCGGATGATGTTCAGACAAACGGTCATCCATCCAGAGGATAGGAGGTACCAATTGATTTTGTGGAGAGAGAGTCCTAGGGACCCCTTGTTGATTTATGAATTGAATACGAATACGTACGGTTTGGCTTCGAGCCCGTTTGTTGCGATTCGTTCTTTGTTGGAGTTGGCCGAGAAGGAGCGCTTGAGATATCCTCGCGCCTCCGCCATTTTGGCCAGTGACGTCTATGTGGATGACATTTGCACGGGCGCCTCATCTGTCTCAGAGGCGATTGTCCTGAGAGACGAACTCACCGCCCTTTTGAAGTCGGGAGGTTACGAGTTGAGGAAATGGATATCCAACTCGCCTGATGTACTGGTAGGTTTGCCCGAAGAGCACCAGCAGGACCCCCACCTATTCGAAAATGTTGATAATCCCCATGTGATGACCGTCCTTGGCGTACAGTACAAACCGGTCTCTGACACGTTCACTTATTGTGTGGATTTACGACCACCGAAAGTCTGGACCAAGCGTTTAGTATTGTCTACTGTCGCACGTACCTTTGACCCCAATGGGTGGATTTGCCCCGTGCTGTTTATGGCCAAGTGTTTCTTGCAACGGTTATGGGCTTCGGGTGTGTCGTGGGATGAACCCCTCTCGGACGAGTTACTCCGAGATTGGTCGAGCTTCGTTTCATCCCTCCCCGAGATTAATGAAGTGCATTTGCCGAGGCTATTCCTCCCTTCTGAAAATTGTAAAGTTACTCTTCACGGCTTTTCCGATGCCTCCGAACGTGGATTTGCTGCGGCCGTGTACCTCCGCACCGTTACTGTTGACGGAGTTGTTGCTGTGCATCTGGTGATAGCGAAAAGCAAAGTCGCTCCCCTTCGGACTCGTCATACGATCCCGAGGTTGGAATTGTGTGGAGCTGCCCTCCTAATGCGTTTGTTGAACCACGTATGGCTCACATTAGGTCGATCTATTGCGATACAAGAGGTTTATGCTTGGACGGACAGTCAGGTCGTCCTTTGTTGGTTGAAGGCTCCGGCGCACACCTTGGACGTGTTTGTGGCCAATCGAGTGTCGCAGATTTGTAATTCCGACATCGAGTTGATTTGGAGACACGTGCCGGGAACCATGAATCCCGCGGATTGTGCGTCTCGGGGTTGTGTAGCCCCAACCCTAATTAACCACCCCCTCTGGTGGGGCCCACAGTGGTTGATGCGGCCTGAGTCGGAGTGGCCGCCCTCTCCAGCGTTGTCGAACGTAGCCGTTCCTGATATGCGGGCATGCGTCCTGGAGACTAACCCCGCCGGGGTAAAGGATTTGTTGTTGGATCGGTACAGCTCCTTACAGAAGCTGCTTGGTGTTACCGCTTGGATCAGACGTTTTGTGTACAATTGCAGAAACCCACGCGCGAGGCGTGATTCGTCGGTTCTCACTCCGGACGAGCGTAGGGACGCGCTCTTGTTTTGGGTCCGGAGAGTACAAACTGATAGTTTTGAGTCCGAGATTGAAATTTTGCGTTTAGGCCGTCGCAAGTTGAAGGGCGCGGTATCGCGATTGAATCCCTTCCTGGACGAGAGTGGGCTTTTGCGAGTCGGCGGAAGACTTCGAAATGCGAACCTGCCGTATGGAGCTCGTCACCCCCTTTTGTTACCTAAAGCCGGACATTTGACTCAACTGATAATAACAGATCGCCATGTGAATGCACAACATGCTGGCTGTAATGCTTTGTTGGCCATTTTGCAGCGTGAATTTTGGATTTTGTCTGCTCGTCGAGCCATTCGCACGGTGGTTTTCCGTTGCCTGCCTTGTTATCGATTGAAGGCCGCGACCATGCAGCCCCAGATGGGTGATTTGCCTGCTGATCGCGTCACGGAATGTAGAGCGTTTGCCGGAGTCGCCACCGACTTCGCCGGTCCCTTTACTGTAAAGGCTTCGAGACTGCGTAATGCTAAAACCTATAAGGCGTACTTGTGCGTGTTTGTGTGTTTGTCCACCAAGGCTGTCCATTTGGAAATTGTCTCGGAATTGTCTACCGAAGCCTTTGTCGCCGCCTTGAGCAGATTTGTTTCCCGTAGAGGACTGCCGTCATTGATACGTTCCGATTGTGGTACTAATTATAAGGGAACGTGTAATTATCTTAAGGAAGTAGTTAAGTTTTTTGTTGATAATAAAATAGACATTGGAACCACCCTCTCCCGGCGTGGGATAATCTGGAAGTTTAGCCCTCCAGCTTGTCCGACCTGGGGAGGAATTTTTGAAGCTTGTGTAAAGGCTGCCAAGACACACTTGCGTCGCGTGATTGGAGAAACTATTCTCACGTTTGAGGAACTTGATACGGTATTTTGTAAAATTGAGGCCGTCCTCAACTCGCGACCCTTGTGCCCGTTGTCTTCGGACCCGAATGACCTGGAAGCGTTGACGCCAGGTCATTTCTTGATCGGACAGCCCCTTTTGGCGTTGCCTGAATATCCGATTCAGGATGTAGGATCCCATCGTTTGTCGCGATACCAACTTTTGAAACAGATGTCCCAAAACTTCTGGGCACGTTGGTCGATGGAGTATTTGCATATCCTGCAACAGCGCGTGAAGTGGACAGATAAAACCACCCCACCCCAGACTGGCGACCTCGTGTTGATTAAGGATGCTAACCTGCCGCCCCTATGTTGGCGAAGGGGGCGCATTGTTAAACTCTACCCCGGAACTGACGGAGTTCCTCGTTTTGCTGAGGTTTTGGTTCGAGATTCGGTTTTGAAGAGAGCCGTTAGTGGGCTCTCCCGATTACCCGTAGATTGACGTACCGTTCTTAACGGTCCGGGGCGGGGGGATGTTCGGAAAAGATCGACGTTTCTGAACGCAACTCTAATGTCACGTCAAATTGACATTGGCTGTCACTTGAAGTTGACAGTGACACTTGATTGGAATTCTTGTTAGAAAATGTCGGATTAATTTTGCTGAATTTGTTAAAAATCGCTCGCGTTGAATGTGCCTGGCATATCGAGTTTTGAATACATCTTAAATTATCCTGCCGATCCCGTGTTGTACGACCACGATTTTGATGCCATCCTGATTAGTGGCCGGTCGCGATGCTTTGAAGGATAATCATCCATCACACGTGTTGTTGCAGGGGCAATATATATCTTGACAAAAGGCTCCTCCGTGTGTTATTGTGTATCTATTGTTGAAACGCCCAGTGTCTTGTGAACGCTGTTATTTGTGTTGTGAGTGAGGTCACTAATTGGTAAGGTCTGCAGAAGAAGACGAAGAAAGGACCCCAGGAGCGCGCGCGCTCCCTTACACCACCTCTGTCTCCACTGCCCAGGACCACAGACAGTATGTAAAATCTACCTTACTTCACAATATAGATTAAGCGCTGTGTATCGCAGTCCAATTGTTCAGTTACATCCCGGCTGAAACCAAGATTTGTCCGGAGTCTATACTAGTAATACCAGCTTCCACTGCGCTAGCCATTCCGCGGTCTAGGCAGGGGTGTACTGAACAAGCTCCTTTTTCTGAAAATCATGCAAGCAACTAGTTTTAATAGTTAGTTAATCAACATTTATTTTCAATATCTCAATAATGAGTTCGTATTTTCGAATATCTACTTAGTTGAGGAGAGTGCTTAATTCCATTTTAAGTTTGCTTTTTTAATATCAATCGGTTGTTTTATCTTTTCAATTTGACATAACCACAGAACACGGAAAGATTTTTTCTCTTTCCATGTTCTGTGGACATAACCTTTTTTAACATAAACTTGTAGGACCATTGTTTATGCATTCGACAGCGGAGTTTAACATAAAAGTAGGTAACTAAGAAAAGCTAATTATAAATATAAAATAAATAAGTAATTATGTGTGGACTGTGTGGTCAAGTTCAACATGTTAAACCTGATGTACTGAATACAGTTATCGTTTATTTGAAGTTAGTTATGATACCTGCACAAAGTACAAGGCGAGACCACAAAGTAACTACGCGGGCGGTCGCCGGAGGCGAGACTCTCAAACCATCCAAATGAACTTGCGGTGCAGCTCACCATTCCCGAAGCTGTGCGCAGACTAAAAAGACGGCAAGTCCTTCAATTGGACAAGCCTGAATAAGACATAAAGAGAGGTCTTTCTACTGGGGAAGCCTCTCTTACTACCAATTAAGCAATAACAGCACATCTGTTCATAGTCTTTCGACTGATCGCAAGATAATAAGTACAAGTACGTTTTAAGTCTGTCCTGTAGGTATATTTATTTTATTTATTTATTTATTTATTGAACACTTTATGCATAAAAAAGAATGTACAGAGGCGGACTTAATGACCTTTATATCTGTACCTATCAATCACCTTTGGAGTACAAATATGAATTTCACTTCAACTAGGTACTAGTATTTCTAAGTTTTAGTTTAAAATCCTTCTTGGAAAAGAAATAGGTACCTACTCCTTCCACAGGCATTTTTTTACGATCACTGTCTTTATTATTTTTCTGGAAGTCTTTTTTATTTGCAATTTAGTTCAAAAGTTAAGTGTTGTGTTTGAAACGTTTGGAATGTTTCTTAGCTTATAAATTAGACCATTATAAGACTAGTTACGACATGACTCACAAAAAAAAGCACGAACTTAAAGTACGAGTTAAATTGAAGCCAGCAATCATTGATCTGCGGCCGGGATAGCTGTTAAAACATTGCTAATGATCACGTTTGTTAAATGATAGACCAATGATAGTCCAAAGGTTCAGCGACCCGAGCGCAGCCAGCTGAAATTATATGGCAACCTGAGGCGCGTATATAAACCCGCGAATTAATACATGCGGCCTCATTTCTCCGCTATTACTGCTTAAGATGTTGAAAAGAAATCTATCTGACAATATGAACGATATACTAAACTTAGCTTTTGTTTTTCTACTGATTTCTAACATAGTAAAAGCGATACCGCTCGTGTATAAAGGTGAGTAAAGTGTTGAACGTTAACAGTAAAATACCGCTTTGTGTTATGAATGGATTGTGATTAATCATTGTTCATTTTTCAGAGTCATCGCCGTCTGGAGAGGCCATTGTGGCGATATCATCGACTGACCCCGAAGTCAACAAGTACATTAATTTCGCGTACCCTAGAGACATTCAAGATGTTCATAATGGGAACCCTGGCTTTGGCAGGAGCTTCAGCATCGCGACGCCAGGGGGCGCCGCGGCGGGGACTGGCAGAGGCTTCGTATCAACATCAGCCTTCAACCCTTTCTTAATGCCATTTTTCTTCAACCCTATCAACTTTGAAGGCATCGGTCTCAGTAATCTCGGATCGCTAAACAACTGGTTTAAAGGAGTCGACGGAGTGTATGATCCGACTTTTGGTGGAAATGGTGAAGTGCAAACTGCCTCGGCTGTAAATGACAATGGGCACATCTACGGTAACGTTAAAACTATAACTTTTGACAACAGAGCTAAAAGTAGTAACTAGGCCTAATAGTTAATTCTTATTAAGAGCAAAATGAAATGATTAGTGTTAAATAGTTATACGTCCAGTTTTCTTCTAGACAATAAATAGACATAAATTAACAAAAACAGCTTTTATTTCTGTTTCCCATCAATAATAAGTTACATCATAAGTTTGAGTCGCGTTTCCGAAGACAATGTGACAAGTGAAGGTCAGTCGTCACGAGATCTTCTTTGTTGTCAGATTAATTCACATCACAGCAGACATGGCACAGACATCAATTTTCACATGAGGTACACACGCAGAGCTACTTGTTATTTCATACGTCATGCCTCTAGGCGTGTAATGTTTGTGTCTTTTATTCTATTCTTATCTGCGGTAGTGAAGCAAGTCTCAAGTTTAGTAGTATCCGGTGTTCACAGCGTGAGACTGGGCTGCCTGGATGCCGGGTCCGTCGATGCTGCTAGCTCCGCTGTGCTGCATAGAACCACCGCGCTGCTGAACGGTCTGCGCTGTACTGCCGCGGTATCCACCGATATTCTGGGCGGCTGACACAGCAGCGCCGTAATTACCGTGCCCGTTGCGAGAGTGCGCAGAAGACACCGCCGAGTTGAAGTCGCCGCTGTTCTGCGCGGCAGACACAGCAGATCCGAACTCCATACCGCTGTCGGAGTTCGCGGCAGCAACAGCTGATTCATAACCGTTCATGTTCTGGGCGGAGGAAACGGCCGATTGGTAGCGGGCGGGGCCGTTGTTCTGTGCCGAGGATGCTGCTGATCCGTATCGGAGGCCGTTGTGGGTCTGGGCCGAGGAGACCGCAGAGCCGTAGTTGCCGAAGTTTTGGGCGGAGGACATAGCTGAGCCGTAGTTGTTTCGGTTGAAGGCGGGTTGGTAGGGCAGGGGTTGGTAGGGGGCGGCGTTGGCGACGCCGACGCCGCGCGCGAAGCTGCCACCGGCACCGGCCGCGCCCGCGCCGTACGCCTCCGCGTCGCCGGCCGAGAAGGACGACCCCATGCCGGTGGAGTGCGCGATGCCGCCGATGTTGCTGCTGAAACCGGTGCCGAACCCGAATGCCATGTTCGGGGAACGACCGATCCTAAACACGGGCAGGAAGCCGTTTGATCCTGAAACAATTGATTTATGATTAACACATTTTCGTTCAGAATTTTTGCAATTGATAGGTAAATATGCAAAGTTTAAGTTAATTGATGTAAGTAAGTATCAAAATTTCTAAATGGCATTAAATAATGTTAGTTAGCAGCTCTATTGTGGAAATTTAGAAACTCTTGTCACTGCACAACAGTGAGGGGTGAAATTTACAAATGGGCTAAGTGCCAAAAAATCAAAATCAAGTTTTTGCTTTTGAAATGGAATGGCAGTCAAACATAGCAACTATGAAAACCAAAAACCTAATTTAGCTTTTTTTGGCACTTAGGTAGCCTATTTGTAAATTCCACACCTCCTGATAAACATCGTAGTAATATTTGTTTCAAAGCTTTACTACTAAGTTGTTTGTTACGTCATTAATTTCCGTAACAACTTTTTTTTTGCATTTCACAATGCAATTTTTATTATTGAAAAATGGTAATCCCGTCTCACAACCAGCTCCGATGGGACTCGAACCCACGACCTTTCGCTATCAGAGCAGTCGCCCGGATAGCGAAAGGTCGTGGGTTCGAGTCCCATCGGAACTGGTTGTGAGACGGGTCGATTTTTTCAAAATACTTCATTTTCCATTTTTCAATAAACTTAAACAATTTTCTACTTCCTTTTAAAGTACAGGGCAATTAAATAAAGTTTCTATGCTGATAATTATTAAGGCTTATGTAGTATTTATCAATGAAGTCCTGTTAACTTACCCGCAAACCAAATGGGCACGGCCTGCGCAGCCGCTACTAACGCAACAAAGACGACAACCTTGGCAGCCATACTGAATGCAACTCAACTCTTAGACTGACAGGAGACAGGATGCTTCAGCTTTAACCAGTGGTTATGGATACCAGTGAATCATTTCTCCGACCTTATATACTATCGCACGATCCCCTCTCTCCACCGGACTGGGTCACTATTGTACCTGCATTAATGAAAAGCACTAATAAATAAAATTTATACCACAGGTTACGGTACCATAATTTGATGTGTGCGAAATGATCTGATACCATAAATTGGACTAGTCGTCCATTTAATTGATGGCAGAATCAGATTGTGTGAGACATAAAAGTCCGTTTAGAATTTCGTAAAATCACTAAAATTTCGTCGAGTTAATGACCCCGATAGTTTTATGTTTATGTTACACCAAAAAAAGATTATCGAAAAAGCCTTATAATTCTAAAGTCGTGCACTAATTCATCAATGTCTTCGGAACTACATTTAGTTGATCATTTCAGTTATCATCAGAGGTCTATGATATAAATTATTGAAGGAAATTAAATGTTATGATTATTGCTGGTGATTATTTGGTAAATTTTTATTATAATTGCAACGGGCTTAGGGACCGTTGATTCTTATCTATCTTTTGAAAAATATCATATAAATCGGTTCAAATTACAGGACCTTAAATTCAGTGCATTTTTTATAGTCACACTTTCTGCATTCAACTTGTGTACCTTCATTCTAAATATATTTCCTTTATTTCAATACAGTTAAATTTCCGAAAATACTTTCTTTGTGATGATAATGATGATCTACACCACGTCTACACTATAGATGGGAAGTAGCTTCTATTTCCAATATGTACGTTAGTGTTCCTAGATTTGTAATAATCAGACAGTTTCTCTTTTTAACCGACTTTAAAAAACAAAGGAGGTTATTACATTATGTATTTTCATATACCTAATAAATTGTATGTAAAATCAAAACAAAATCCAATGTCGGAAAAATTATCTATACTTGTAAAAGAAATTTACAGGTGTCAAAGAAATAAGTATTCACAAGAATTCACAAGAAGTGTAAGTTTTTTATGTAAATTAAATAAAAAAACACCAAGTACAATTGTAGAACGATTTATTTACAAGAAGTAATAAATAGACTTAAAAAAGAAAGCATACAGGTGTAGTAAGATTACGATAACTAACTAATATCACAAGTTAAATCTGTATTCTGATTATTAAGCTTTTCTCGCGCTTACGGCGAAAGCTCCCGCCACCGCGTAGTTCTGTCCTTGGTTATGGTACCCTGAGTCTTGGTTGTAATCATTGTAGGCACCTGCTGGTCCATTGGCATCGTCATGTTCGTTCTCGGCGTGGTCGCCACCAGGATGGCCCCCTTCCTCATCAGCACTCTCGTCGTAGTAAGGACCGTTGGGACGGAACCCGTAACCACCTCCAGCACCCCCCGGACCATAGTAGTTGCCATTGAACTGGTTGTTGTATGAACCCTGCCCGTTGCCGAAGTAGCCGGGGCCGTAACCGCCCTGCTGTGGGTAGCCACCGTAATTTCCAACATTGCCACCATAACCTCCATAGCTCCCGTAACCTCCCTGGTGAGGGTAACCACCGTATCCTTGTTGAGGGTACCCTCCGTTGAACTGATGGTTGTTCGGGTAGTACCCGTTCGAATAGCCACCCCCCGCCCCGTTAGCTGAAGACTGTGACTGACTTATTGCGATGTTTATTGGTGGTTGAGGGTAACCTCCTTGATTCCCGTAGCCGCCACCTCCAAATCCTCCCTGGCAGATGCCAAACTTTTTACACGCTTTCTTTTTAAACAAATGCCGTCGATCACGCGTTAAAACGATCGTCGATCCACTCTCCGCTAACAACTCTGCAAACGAAAAAAAGCGTTAACAAAAGGGTCTTATTAGGTCAATTGTCTAACGGTGCGGATATCAGCAATATCGCGAACTTTGCAGATCGTGACAGCACAACTAGATTACAGGCTAGCATCACAAGATTACAACCTTCGGCGTCTGCCGGGCTCCTCGCCATGGAGGCGATCGTAAAAAAGAACATTAATAATCGAAAACTCGTCATGTTTACTGTTTATTCCGTTACTGGGTGTGTTAGTTTTTTGCTGGTCAAATCCGTTTTATAGGTCGCGACGAGGCCGCCCCCACTCGCGAGACACTCGGCTTCCTTTATTTACGAATATCCCACGGAAGCTGGCAAACAATCGCGAATTTGTAAACAATACCCTAAAATGAACCAGTTCGGAAATTATTCTCAATTTTACCACAGGAACTCCTTTAGAATTCATATTGGTATGTGCATGCGGCTCGAATATTAACGTAGATTTTTTTTAATATCACAATAAGTCTTGATTGTACATTTGTTTTTCATATTATTAATTAACAGGCTAACAAAGTACATTTCAAGCACTTCACTAACTTTATACGAATGTATTAGATTAATTAGTGCAGGTTCACCACTTGCTTATAAAGCCCCTGATAGCCTATTATGAACTTATCTGACAGATAAATTACAAATTTGTTCACCAAGTTTAATAAAATTACAAATTTCTTAAAATCTCACCAATTATAAATAAAAAAATATTGAACACCATCACATACATTATTCCAATACCAAAGTATAGTAGCTTAAGCACTAGTATTATGGAAATTGGAAACAACGACGGGTATTACCACATACACCCAGACGCGAGAAAATATTGAAAAGTTTGTTGTCAACATTTACCCGACCGGGGATCGAATCCGGAACCTCTAGAGATAGCGGCACCCTGAAAACCGGCGCGTACACCATTCGGCCACGGGGTCGTCAAGTTTAATTGGGCATAATAACAAATTATCACAAAAACGTTGAGCGCTTAGTTAAAGAATAAGTACTTAATTGCTATTGGTTTGAAGACCGAGTACAAAACTGTAAGGATTTATTATTTATCGGTTGCCAGAAAGCAAGATGATTGGTATCTACTTCTCAAAATAGTAAATTAACGTTAGAATATTTTCTCAATATAAAAAGATTGTGCAGGTAAAAGTTAAAAATAGGTAATTTTTATTCAGAACAGAACTAGCCTTCTGCCCGCGGTTCCGCCCGCGTGATCAACACGGTGTTATCCCGACTCCCGCGGGAACGTGCATTTTCCGGGATAAAAAATAGCGTATGTCACTTTCCAGTTCCCAAACTATCCCCGGTCTGTCGTCGTTCTCTTCATACACTTGGCATTGAATTTTCCCATAAGTTTACTCTTTGATGTATTACTGATTTTCACAGGTAAAAAATTGCTTTTTAGCATAGATACTTACAACTAACTAATATTCTATCAATTTATTGTTTTGCTGCCCTGAATTCACAGCAAACATTGTTCTTTTAAACAAATCATTTACTGCTACTACTTACTACTTATATTTTATTCTCTTTGCAATAATAAGATCGCGTCGAATGAAGCTGTTCACATAATTTGGATCGAACATCACTTGTTAAGTTCGTTTGATCATCAAGTATTGATAATTGTCTAAGATCCGATAAGGAATTTCTACCCTTATCAGTTACTAGCTTTCCGCCCGCGGCTTCGCCCGCGTGGTATACATGACGTTATCCCGCGGGAATGTGATATTTTCCGGGATAAAAGTAGCCTATGTTCCTCTCCAGGCCACAAAGTATCTGTGTCCCAAATATCAGCCAAATCCGTTGAGCCGTTTTGGCGTGATTGAGTAACAAACATACAAACATCCAAACATCTAAACATCCAAACATTTAAACTTTCACATTTATAATATTAGTAGGATTTAATTATGATGCAGAATATAATTATGATAGAAAATGTCGAGATACATCGCACAACAACTGTGAATCTTAAATTTTAAACTTAAAAGCCAAAAAGCCCTTTTGAAACTATATCCAAGTTAGTTTTGGTTCCAACAAGCTCACTGTCGTTTAAAAAGTTGACCTTCATAAGTTATTTCAAGTCCAATGACTCACAGAACTAGATCTTCTCATGCAAAGTCAAGGATCATCGTAACGACCAATAACAATGCTATCGTCATCAAAACCGGAAGTGCAAATTTTGTTTCCTATTTCCTTGGATTCTGTTGTTTTACATAATTACCAGATTTTACCAATATTAGAGCTGGCAAGGCTTCGCGTGGGCGTTTTACGATAAGGTAACCAATTATGATGCTAATATATCTTGTAATTAAGTGTTAGCTAAACTAATAGCAGTCGTTTGATGCAAATTAAGGTAGATTCCGTATTTTTTTGGATAGAAAAGTCTAGAAGTTTTGCCAAGCTGGAGGGGTTAGTGATCCTACCAGTGTAAGTATGTTTCTGCAACACAATTATTAGTGGAAATAAATCAATTCGGATCTTTAACTACATAGCGAATGAAATGATAAATTTTTTCGCAAACGAAAAACCAAACTAACTAAATGACATTTGCGAGAACACAAAAGAAAGGTGTTGAGGCAGTTTGCACTGCATACCTACAAGTAAAAACGCTAAGTTCATAGAAATAGAAATATTTATTTGCTAATACTGAGTAGGTACAAGGTGCTAGTTTACAAACATGGGTAGTAATGCACTACAGTATTTGCCTTAACAATGCCGGCGTGGAAATATTTGTTTTTTTTTAAGACAAATCAGAATTAAATTATTGTAAAACAAGCGACAAAACATCAAATTAGTCCCTGAATATATATAGTCAGTTCATGAGCGAATCTAAGCAACGAGAGGCGTTCTGCATCTTTTCATACGATTCACGATGCATATGCAATGCAGCGCACAACAAAACTCTTTTCGGTTAGGTTTTTGCTAGTAGGGCCTACGCCATAAGTGTTGTTTAGAAGTTAACGATACCAACTCGCGTCTCTGTCGGTCGATCGCCTTGAGTATCGTGAACTTGACTTAGAACTTGGTAAGTATTAAGCACCCAACGTGCTGACCAGCCGAGACGGCGAGACACTGTTATTAGCAGGCAATAAACCGATCAAGACATGTTGGTCGACAGTCGCGCAACACGCCCTCTTTATGTTTATCGCTTAGTGAAACGCTTGAATGGAACCTCCTAACCTGCTTCAGAGAAATCATTTCGAACTAACTTTTATTGATTTAGTGTTAATGGCTATTAATCTCTATTATAATAATTATTGGCTTCACTGATCGAAAAGTATGATTTCAATTCAACAGGCTTTTTGTTTTTTACTCTATTGTGATACAGATTAGGTAGTGCCATGCCGATGAATTAAAGGTTTTTGATTTTATTATAATTTTTTTACGAATGTAATTGAATCCCCTAATTCTTTAGTTGTTTAAAGTTTTGTTTGTTTGTCTGCTCGATCGCTTTTGCGGCTAAAATAAATATAAAAATAACTTATTTCTTGTTAATCACTTTTTAGAACATTAAATATTTTGTCCTAATTTCACGTAGCCGGAAACTCGAACGGCTACTTAATATGTTAGTTATAATAGCACAGAGGAAAAAAAATACTACGATACAGTTTATCTATATATATAAAATCGAGGGGACATAACTCACTCATCACGAAATCTCGAAAACTACTGTACCAACTAAGATGTAATTTGGCAGGAAGGTAGATTATGACTAGGAGACGTCCGCTAAGAACGGATTTTGGGAAACTCCCCCCCTGAAGGGGTAAAATGGGGGGATTAACGTTATATGGAACTTCCTCATTTATGGATTTAGAAGCATGAAAATTGGTACCTTGAATATTGGTTACGATTGAAAATGATTGGCGTAAGCGAAGTTAAAAAACCTCCCCCCGAAGGGGTAAAATGGGGGGTTAAAGTTTATATGGAACTTCCTCATTTCTGAACTTAGAAGTATGAAAATTGGTATATTGAATACTAATCACGATTGAAAATGATCCGCGTCGGGGAAGTTAAAAAATCTCCCCCTAAATGGGGTAAAAAGTGGGTTCCAAGTTTATATGGAACTTCCTCATTTCTGAACTTAGAAGGATGAAAATTGATATGTTGGATACTGGTTACGATTGAAAATGTTCTGCGTAGGCGAAGTTAACAAAAGTCCCCCCTAATGGGGTAAAATGGGGAGATTAAGCTAATATGGAACTTCCTTATTTCTGAAATTAGAAGTATGAAAATTGGTATGTTGGATACTGGTCAGGATTAAAATGATCTGCGTAGGCGAAGTTAAAAAACCCTCCCCTAATGGGGTAGATAGGGGGGTTGAAGATTATATGGAAACTTCCTCATTTCTGGGCTAAGGGGTATGGAAATTGATATTTAGGATAATGGTCCGGATTATAAATGATCCGCGCAGGCGAAGTTAAAAAAACCCCTCAATGGGGTAGAAAGGAGGGATTAAGGCTTATATAAAGACTTCCTCATTTCGGACTTCGGAGTATGGAAATTAGTACGAAGGATACTGGTCATGATTAAAAATTATCTGCGAGTCAAAGTTAAAAAAAACCCTAATAAGGTAGAAAAGGGGGGTTAAAATTTATATGGAGGGGTTTATATTAAAGATACGGAGTTTGGATGTTTGTGGCTCAATTACAACAAAACGATAAATTTCGCTCTGGCCTGGAAAATTTCATAGGGTTTTGTAACTCGGAAAAAAGTACGATTCCCGTGGGATACAGGTTTTTTCTCACTTTACTTTGTTCAATGTAGCATGGGTTTTATGCAAATCATTTTCGTGCAAAGCAAAATGTTCTCAATAAGAAATAAGGTCTAACTTTCTAGCCTAAACCGCATAAAAAATGTGTAATACTGATTTTCTTGAGTTTTATTCCAACGCATAAAGAACTTTTTGCTTTGCACGAATGAGCTGTCAGAGGACCCATGCTGAGTTCAAGAGTAGGAGAATATCCGAATATTATTCATGCGCAAGTAGCTCAGTCCTATCTGTTTGTTTAGATATCGTTACCTTTTCATGCCTAAACCACTGATCTGACTCATGAAATTTGCTACCTATATAGAGCAGTGGGTATAGGGAAGCGTGCTCGGCCTGCGATCGCTGAGCTTATGTGACTTTTGCAATGGTTTATCACGGGATGGCTGTTCAAAAATAGATGGTGCTTCGGTAGACACGATAAGCCGAAGGTTTTGGCTGCATTTGGATTGGTTTAGAAAATGAGTTTTAGCGCGGGCAAAGCTGTGGAATGGAATTGATATTTAAGGTGAAAGTTTGAGTTCATGGGAAGGGTTATATTTAGAATAAAGACAGTTTAAGGCTCTGGGAAGGACAAAAATTACTTTTTACCGCGGGAAAAATCTCATTCCCATTGGAAAATCACTTTAAGCGTGGGTCAATTTGCGGGCAGAAATTGGTATTTGAATAAATAATTTGCACCCTGCTGGGATAATAAGCTACTTTTACTTTTTACCACAGGAAAGTATCATATTCCCACGAGAAAATCAGGAGGTATAAAATTGTTTGTCCGTCTTTCACGTCAAAACAACGGTGCAACGGAACAATGTGATTTTTGGTGCGGCGGGGGTAGATTGGCAGCTGGAGAGTGACATAGGCTACTGTTTATCCCGTAAAAATATCACATTCCCTCAGGATAATGTCGTGTAGTACCTACACGCGGGCGAAGCCGCGGGCGGAAAGCTAGTACATACATACAATTATTCAAGAGTACTTTAACTAACGCTAACTTTTTGTCGCTTATCTAATGAACTATTGTTATCAATTGTTACATCTTGAGTTCTTGTTACCCGGTTAAGTCATTGATTGAAGATTTAATAAAATTCGCACAAAAGATTTAAGTAACGGTTTAAACCGACAATGGTATCAGCAGGAGTTATTGAAACGATCATTTATAAGAAACATGAGCAAAAAATATAGGTACTTGATCATCATCAAAGGTGTTTATTTCAATTAATAATTAAGCAGGAGTAGTTTTTATTAAGCACAAACGGGGTAGTAATTAGCTTTCATTTCACCTGAAGTTATGTGAAGATAAGGCTGACGATGGAAGCGCACTACTCCCGGAATCCTCATCACTGAGGAACAAGCTATTTTATCTCTAACTGCCGGAACAACAATGCTGAAAACATTGTTGATATGGCGTCAGACTTAGATAAGATGGTGGTAGCTGGCCAGGCGGAATTATAACAAGTCCTACCACCAACTAAACCGAATAAAATGTACCCCAACTGGGAATCGAGCCCGACCTCTTGGTCTGATACTGGTGGTGTGAACTGCTAGACCACAGAGGCGGTTAAAATATTTAGTTATTGGTTAATTGGTTTAGTTGAGGTACTTACTTCTATTCAAATATTGAACATTAAATCAATTGACTGGTTTTAATATTGATACAAATGCTACTTTATCTAGACAGTTTTTATAAGCTTTTATTAGCTGTTACTAACTAGGTAGGTAGGTCACAATGAAAGAAAATCTAGGAATTCAATTTTAACCTAAATCAAAGTGTCGTATCGATTTAAAACTTTGCAAGTTATTAATTTTTTGCAATTAATTACTGCCACCGAGCTGATCTGATGATGGAGTCAAGAGGTGGGCATTAGAACTCTTCGATGGCTGCTAAGCCTCACCACCAAGTGTAGACCTATTCGTTACAATTGGTGGTGAGGGTCTGATGATGGAGCAGGGAGGAAGTTAGTGGCACTCCTTAATGAACACTAGAAAACCCCTCGAGTTTGGGCTCATTTGTTTCGTTCTGATGAGACCTATTTGCTACACTTCGGTGAGGGTCTGATGATATAAAAGTGTGTTTGTTTAGTTTGTTAAACAAGGTATTTTTTTTAGTGTCACCTGTCCCGGTGTCTGTAATTAAATCTTGCAAGTTAAATTTGCACTACTTCCCTGTGTTTGCATAAGCTGAAATTTTGCATACAGGTTTGGTTTTGCTGATAATACAATATTAAAGTAAGGGCAGCAAAAAAGCTGGTTATAAAAATGAAATTTTTACATAAAACTTTTTTTTAATAGATAATAACAAGGTAATATTTACACTCACCTACCTCTACCGTTTCGTAAATAAAGAAATCGAAAGGTTTTTCTTATTTATTTTCAAAATGATATCAGTCTCACATCAACTTTCACTAAAAGTTTGCAAAATTCAACAGATAAATTAAAATAACATATAATCAAATGCACAATATGTTTGGACAATTGCTTATCAAAACAGTTCTTTATTAGGCACTTATTTATGGCGCTGAAGGTCAACTCGTAACAGAAATGTTTTTTTATGGTTGTGCAGCGTTGTTTCCTTTGCCAGAAATGGCGACCGCAACAGCTGATCCGGTTACACTCTTAGCGTTACTGATGGCGGTATTCTGACCCTTCTCGCACTTATCACAAGGCTTATTTTCCGGGTATATTATTTCCCCTTGGTTTGGTGGGTTAGCTGGTGGCCCGGCGTGGCTGTAAGCTTGGCTCTGCTGGTTAAAGTTTTGGGGTTGGAGTTCGTTATCATAGTTTTGTCGTTCTTGGAAATACCGTTGTGACGGTGGCGGTGGCGGCGGTGGCCAGAATGGCGGCGGTGGCGGGAAGTGGCGCGGGTGTGAGTCGTAGAAATATGGCGGACATGGATAGTGTGGCGAACGTTTTAGTCGAACTCTTTGACCGTCTGTAAAAAACAATAAATGGGTCATAATTGTCATAATGTCAGTGAACACAATGGCAATACTTTTAATTGTTGTGTTTATATGTCTAGTAATATTTATAAAAGTTATTTAAGATTTAATATACTTAAAGACAAATCACAATGTTTGTGTTGCTAAAAAATAAAATGGCAAGATTAAGGTCAATGAAAGGTCAAATTGTTACAACAGTGGTTCTATGCAGTGTTTGTGAAAGACAGTATCACACCTCCTTTCTACTTTAACACCTTTTTAAAATTGCTCTACTGACTACTGTAGAGGTTCACTTCTTTGTAATACATATAGGAAATCATAAACTACTTACTTTCTTGAGCAGCCGAAGAACTACAGCAAAATATAAGAAACAAAACCAACAGTGTACCTAGCCGCCACATTTTGCCAATTTGAACTCAAATGTCAGCTACATGTTACATTTATACACTTCTTATTTATACATGAGATATACATAGCCAAAAGTACGTGGAATTCATATTATGTCACTGTAGCGTTAATTTGTTGGGCACATTATACCAGATGAGAAAATATAAAATTACGATAATGGTCTCACCACACGATGCATTACGCGCCGCTGGAAAATATTGACTTTCCCATATTTGTCGAAGCAATTACATTAAAATTTATCACGCGTTAGACCCAGGTTAGCTTGAATACTGAAAAAGGGACTTTCCTAGTCTCTTGGGAATAAGTATATAGGTATACTACTAAAAAAACCCACTGGGCTTTTTTCATAAAAACGTGCTAGTGTCTCATAGATGAGTAACTTATTGCACCTCTGCAATGATTTTTTCATCCCATCGATTCGAAAAGCGATGATTGTTTATCTAATAACAGGGTCCAAAACGATTCATTTTTTACCTGTTATGACAAGAGGGTATAAATGAGATTTGAATTTTGAACAGCTTCATAACAGGGTCCAAAACGATGAGATTTGAATTTAGAACATAATTAAAGAAGCATTGGTTGGAGCATGAAGCTCGACTTAATACTGAGGTAACTGGAGTTCTCACCCTGAATAAAAAAGTGTACCCAGCAAATTTGACATTTATGTATGTAGTGGCTGTCAGTTGTCTCATATGACCATACGTATTTTTTTAAAGTGTAGGTGAGACGGAAGACAGCCACTGTGTAATTTTTGGGGACAAAAAGTGTTAGTACTGCACTCTCCAGTTACCTCAGTATTAAGTCGAGCTTCATGGGTTGGAGTGTAGCAAAGGGTGTGCAGTACTTAAAAAAAAAACTAATTTTGTATGGGGCCGGGACTTTTTTCGGGACCGAGAAATTTTCAAAAACGGAATTTTATAAAATTGAGGTTATCTCGTAAACGGTGAGTCGTAACTAAATTGGAACAAAATTTTCAACCCCCCTACGGCATCCCCGGAGATACTTATATAGAATCTGATGGACATACTTATATTTTTTTTTTTCAAAACTCATTTTTTTTTTCTTGCCCGACTAGCGCTATGATGTATCCGAACGACAAAGAAAGGTAGGTAGTTTGAGTAGTCTTTACTGCTTTTCTTATAGAGGGGGATGAAAAGCAGAGTGTATTACTCGGCCGCAAAATTATTTTCACCTCGGGCGGCGTATATTGAATCCCTCGCTGCGTTCAGGATTCTACTTTAGAATCCCTCGCTGCGCTCGAGATTCTACTCTAGAATCCTTCACTGCGCTCTGGATTCAAAATAGCGTCCTCGCCGTAAATATATTATTTTGCTCCCTTGTAATACAATCTACTATTACGTCAATGGAGAGATCGTTTGCCCAATTGTCAAATCTCGTTTTCAAAAATTGCCAAAAACCGCTCAATAGTCTCAAAAAGGAAAAACAGTAAACCGGACTCCACGCTCCATAATATATCGTTTTAAGGCACATGAAGTTTGCTTTCCTTTTTGAGAATATTGAGCAGTTTTTGGCCCCTATTTTTAGTTTTG
Source organism: Crambus lathoniellus (assembly GCA_949710035.1). Taxonomy (NCBI): domain Eukaryota; kingdom Metazoa; phylum Arthropoda; class Insecta; order Lepidoptera; family Crambidae; genus Crambus; species Crambus lathoniellus. Next base: position 4,736,043 of record OX453298.1, read on the forward strand.
AGTAGGTATATATAGGATGCAATTTTTTCATGTCACCTAGGGAGAAAGTACTAACAATCAATTCTAACCCAGCTCCAAATTAAAACTCTCCTATCGACCATAAATTATGCCAGCAACGCATTCTTGCATATTTCGGTCACACGGTACGCAGAGGTGACGACCGACCGCCTAGAAATACTGAATTGTGGTCAGGAGTACCGAAAGCAAAAGATCACGCGGTCGCTCACCTACAAGTTGGACTGATCAAGTAAAAGACTCGTCGTCCTCCAAAACACAGAACATAGAAAGAATTTTCTATGTTCGAGAAAAAACAGATGCTAATTCTGTCGTGACTAGATGGAAAACGAAAGTGACAGCACCAGTTTAGTAGGCAGTTTTAAACCAGGACTAATTTTTGTCCACGTTTTGGAATAAAGGGGAAAAGTCTATCTGTAACCTCTAATCTACGACAGTCTGCATATGTTACCAGCTTTTGCACAATACTTCGTTTAAGTAGGGCAGAAGCCCCGGTTTTGGCCACTGTACCGGTTTCGGCCACTTTTTGCTATAAAAGTTTTCTAATCAACTTTTCGCCATTTTTGCTAAAGGCAGTTAAAATAACGTATTTTAAGGTAATAATAACAACCGTTAGAATTCCATAAGTCGTACGATTTTTTTTTCAATAAATCCCATTTTCTGTTTAAAAAAATGTTTTGTATGAAAATTTTAAGAAATTTGTTTTGGATGAAATACTTTATAGTCCATGGAAATCGTACATTTTGCCTTGCGTTAAATGAGGTAGTTCTGATTTTTTTGTATGTTAGTAGTGATGAGATAGTAATGACAAATCCAAGTTTTCCACCTCGAAAGCCCTTCGGGTCATTGTTAAATATTAAAAAATCCAATAAATTTTCAGATTTTTTTCAGTTTTTGTCAATTTTTACCACCAAGGACCTGTGTTACGGCAAAAGTTACTATGCACGCTTTAAAGTAGACTAAATTTGCAATAAAAAGATAATAATTTGGTTTTTGTAAGTCAAATCGTTTTTAATCGGTTAATCTCTCGATGACCTCGGGAACTTTTCCTGATAAGTTGAAGCTGTCATTGGTCAAGCCTTTACATAAAAAAGACAATAAATCAAATATTGACAACTACAGACCAATAGCTCTGATCTCAATATTGTCAAAGATTTTTGAAAAAATCATACTCGCAAAGCTTATGCTATTCTTTGACAAATACGGAATTCTAAAACCGGACCAGTTCGGATTCCAAAAGAACAAATCGACATCCCAGGCAATATTTAATTTCGTAAACGAAGTGTTGACTAGTTTAAATGATACTAAGTATACAACAGCACTCTTCATCGACATGACAAGGGCGTTCGATTTTTGCTCACACCAACAACTTCTAAAAAAGTTGGAACATTGTGGAATCAGGGGCCCAGCCTTAAGCTGGATATGCAGCTATCTTAGCAATAGGATGCAAGCGGTGGAAATTGCAAGACCACTCAAAAAATGTAATTAAAAAATATCAGTCTGTATTTAAGGAAAACAGAGTAGGAGTACCACAGGGGAGTGTGCTGGGCCCCCTTCTCTTCCTCGTTTACATCAACAATCTGCCGAATTTGACAAAGCACCGCTGCATCTTATTTGCTGACGACATCTCTATAATAGTGACTACGGACAAAAAATTGACATTAAATGAACATATCAATGACATTAATAATACAATGAATACAATAACAAATTGGCTTAAGGCCTACTAACTTACATTGACAAAACTTACTTTATAATCTTTAATAAAATACCTCATGAAACATTAAATATAAATTATCAGGGTAATAATTTAAATGGTGCAAAGGTGACCAAGTTTTTGGGCATAGAGATTGACCAAAATTTGGACTGGAAACAGCAAATTATAAAAATCTGTAACAAAATAAATAGGTTTGCATTTGTATTATATAAACTAACTAAAGTAGCTTCACGGAATACAGCCCTTACAACATACTTTGCATATGTTGAGTCTGTCCTGCGATACGGACTAATCATTTGGGGCAACAGTACTGACATAAAAAAGGCTTTTATAGCACAAAAAAAGTGCACAAGGTTCGTCTGGCGCAGCACCACAGATGGCTGTGGTGCTGCGCCAGACGAACCTTGTGCTCCTTTATTCCAATCCTTAAAAATCTTACCACTTCCATGCCTGTATGTATTTGAGATGGCAAATTTTGTAAAACAAAATCAACACTTCTTTAAACAGGCACAAGATATCTTTCCTCGAAACACAAGACATGGAAATAGGTTGGTGTCAGCCATAGTCCCAAGAAGTACTCGTCTTCAAAAAAATTGTTTCTGGATGGGTATAATGATCTTTAATAAATTGCCTGAAACAATCAAGGAACTTACTGGTAAGAAATTCCAAAGACATTTGTTTAAATGGCTAATTGCACATGTTTTTTACTCAGTAGATGATTATTTAAAACACAATTGTAACAATTTATGTATCGTATGACTTTTTACCTTTTGTTTCTTGTAACTTTTTTGTTTTTGTTATCAATGTCATTTTCTAGTTAGCTTTTTGTAATTCCACTCTTTTGACATTTTTGAATTTATTAATTTTCCTTTGACCACTGATTTATGACTTATATAATGATATTTTATTAAATTTCTATCGTGACAAAAGTTTGATGCTAGTTTTTCCTGTGGTCAAGCAAGCAGCAAGAGGGAAAAAATAACCACAGAGTAGGTTATGTATAATCACAGAATAATATTTGTATAGTTTTCAATTTAGGACCATAGACAATAGCACTTTGTGAATACAGATTATCATATGTAATGAGACTGGAATGTTTTTAGGACGTAATTTTATTTGACATTATTTGAATGTATTCCTATTGACACCATTTCTATTTCCTTTTGACATTTGTTGAGTTCTCACACTACTTTTTTGACATTATTAGTATGAATTATTTAAATCTTGTATATTTTTGCATGCCACTGTGGCTGGCTGAGTAAGTGAAACAAAAACAAATGAACTGTACAACATCTATGTAACTTTACCTTATTCATATGCAAATAAACATTATTTCTATTTCTATTTCTATTTCTAAGATAGGGCTATTTAAAAGTTTGCTAAAATTCATAAAAGGAAGTATTACAGTTTTTTTTAGTTTTCGTCATTTTGACCCATTGTAGTTGGGTTATGGCAAAACTTTTTTATTAGTTATTAAAATTTCCATTTAATGCAAGGCAACACCACTTATTTGGTACGATTTCCATGTAGGGCAGGCGTACCGGTTTTGGCCACTTTAAGGATTTTTGCACTTTTAACCGCTTAGTGCTTAATGATCTTAAGTATTTTAGAGAAAATTTATAATGTAGAATTATAGAGAATTTATCGACCTTTAAGGGTACAACCTACAAAGTAAAAAAAAACAATAGTTTTTTTTATATAAAATAAATTCTGCGGAGGGGGCCAAATACACCGTTTGCATTAGTTTTGGCCACTTTCGTAAAATGACTATATTTATAAGTAGAGTTTATGCTTGATGTCTTATAAGAGTTCTGGACTAAAACACTACATGAAATAGTATTTCAATCCCAGCTAGCTCCTTACTACAAGTTTATAAGTATACCTTTATCACTTGATTAAAAGAAAATTAGCGGATTGAGATGACTCCGCTCTGCATTGTTGACTCACTCCGCTCCGCTACCGCGACAGCGGACAACCTAAACATGATTAATTTAAAAGTAAGTTGTGAGTCTTTTAAAATAAATGAACTTTATGAAAGGTTGGAAACTTTCTACTAATGCTAAAGTGGCCAAAGGTGGCACAATGCTAAAATTTCTAGCCCCACTTTTGGCCACTTATTGTTTCCCAACTTTTTGTGATAACAGTGAAAAAACAACACTTAATCCATCTAGACGAAACATATTCCAATGTGATATAAAATATTAAATAACCATAAAATAATTTTATTGTAGAAAAAAAATAATTTTTCAAAACCTTTACCCTTAACATTTTTCTTAAGAATTTTACAAAATGTTAACTTTGAAACATAACATGTGTTTATTTCTAAAATATCGTACTACATGAAAAAAGCTAAGTGCTGTAATTATTAACTAAAAGTCCAACCTTTTATTCGCCATTAATAAATATAAGCAATAATTATTAAATTCCTATTTATATAACTTTAAAGTCAAGAGTGACCAAAACCGGTACAGTGGCCAAAACCGGTACGCCTGCCCTACTATTATAAACCTTTGTTTTTTTACAATTAAATTGTTGTTTTGCAATTGATTGGTTTCTAGCGCATTAGAATATATTAATTTAACCTAGGTTTGGTTTTAATTTTTCGCTATACTTACAAAAGTTTAACTATCAATAAGTGGCCAAAACCGGTACATTTGGCACCCCTCCCACATTTTGTGTTATATACAGAAAACTATTTTACTTTTTAATTTGAAAAATGCATCTTTAAAGGTAGATAAATTATTTATAATTTAAGATATAATTTGTCTCTTAAATACCTAAGACCATTTAGTGCTTAAAAGTCAAAAAATCCTTAAAGTGGCCACAAAGGGTACCTCTGCCCTACTTACTGAACAAACAGATGAACGGACATACCACTTGATAAAAATCGTAGGTAAGTATGTTCTTAATTTTCTTTCATTTATTTTTTGTGTATGTACATTCAGCTGTATTTTTTAATTGCCCTGGATCTCAAGAGAAGATTAATAACAATAATTTAGTTTTTTTATGACTACTCTACAGTTTTGTTTGTTTTACTAGAGGAATCTTTTTTAGACTATGTGTTTGTTACTTAAGGTTACATAATATTTTTATCAGTCATATTACGTTGTAGGTAAATATTAATAATAAACAAACATAGAATTCGTGAAATAGTAAACTCATAACTTTACAAATATATTTATTAACAAAATCAGTTGCGATCAAACATAAATTCAACGAGAGGCGATAGGGGGTTTGTGCACTACCACTGAATTTTACCGATCCGGAAAAAACGGATGCTTGTATTTTAATAATTAATCATTTATATTAGTAATTAATTAAATACAAGCATCCGTTTTTTTCCGGATCGGTAAAATTCAGTGGTAGTGCACAAACGCCCGTACTGTATTTAATATTAAATTGTCTTTATCTAATTCAACCACCGATGGATACGGCGACTGCTGATCCGCTGTAACTCTTAGCGTTGCTTAGGGCGTAGCTGCTCTTCCCACAAGTGGAGCAACCTGTCGCAGCCTGTTGCGATGCCTGAACTCCCTGGGAGGCCAAGTTCAGCGCTCCACTGAGGGCCGAGTGGGCATTACCAGTGAGGGAGCCTGAGGCCCCAGCTTGAAGGCCACTGGATTCTGAGGATCCAGATTGAAGGCCACTGGATCCTGAGGCTCCAGACTGGATGTCACCAGCCCCTCCCTGTATGTAGTGAGTTTGGCCAGTGCTCTGTAACTCCGAGTGTCCTGCCTTCTGCATCTCATCTTTGCCAGAAGATCCGAATCCACTAGAATGTACATTGGAAACTCCTTCTCCTTCGTGAGCCCTTCCATAGTGCAAGTCTTGAGATGATTGTCGGTCTTCAAAGCCACGGCCTATGTTTTTATACTGGCCACTACCATGGCCGTATGCACCAATATTACGTCCAAATGATTGACTTTGTGATGACGAAGACGAGCCATATCCTTGTTGGTCTCGTTCACCATTTGCTGAATAACGGCCTCCGTGCTGTTCAAAGCTGTGACCTCCTGAACCCCCATGGCTAAAAGTATTATACCCTCCCCTACCAACACCAGCACCATTATGGCTCAAATATCCCGAGCCCGAATTTGCTCCAAACGCTCCAGTTTGTTCTTGTTGGGTCTCTGAGTTGTGGTAGTCACCAAAACTGTCTTTCCTCCCATTATCTGCTGAAATTGAACCACCATATCCTTGTGAACCTGATCCACCAGAAATTCCACCGCTTTGATCAGATTGAGATGCAGATCCGAAACCGGCTCCATGGCCATAACTTTGCTGAGAACCTGATCCACCAGTGATTCCACCGTTTTGTTCTGTTTGAGATGCAGATCCGAAACCGGCTCCATGGCTATAACTTTGCTGAGAACCTGATCCACCAGTGATTCCACCGTTTTGTTCTGTTTGAGATGCAGATCCAAAACCAGCTCCATGGCAATAACTTTGCTGAGAACCTGATCCACCAGTGAATCCACCGTTTTGTTCTGTTTGAGATGCAGATCCGAAACCAGCTCCATGGCTATAACTTTGCTGTGATTCGCCATTGCTGTTATATTTTCCATTACCACTATGATAGGAGTGGGATTCTTTATAAATTCCCCCAGGGTATCCACCATATCCGTGTCCTACTTCCGAAACTTGTCCGTCTGCTCTTATTCCTGAAGATATTTCATGTTTGGCTCCGATTGCCCCACCGATGCTACCTGTTGAACCTCCATAGCCAGATGCGTGTCCATTAGTCAAGCCAGCTCCACTATCGACAGTTGACGACGCCAGTGAGAAAGCTTCGCCAGAAGCTTGGGCTCCTTGTTTTGCAGCAGCTGCGGCGCCGCTGAAGACTGCGTTCTGAAGTCCATCGGCACTTCTTGCTAACCCACTCCAGTTCTCGGTTCTGAGAACGGGCGGTGGTGGAGGAGGGATACCGGGAGGCGGTGGTGGAGGAGGGAAACCGGGAGGCGGTGGTGGCGGGTGAATCGGAGGGGGTGGTTGGGGAAAGTCCGCTTTTCCTCCACAAGTGTAACATGGGGATCGCGCTGTTCTTCTTAGTGCACCATCTGGAAACAAAGGTTTTTTTCAATGAAAATATTTTCATTATGAGGTGAGTAACTTAATTGGTTCATATCAATATAAAAGGTTCACAATAATAAATACTAATGATCATCTAAAAGTAACTAGTTACCTTCATTATTTAAAACAGCGCATTGCGCAATTGAAACAAGTGTTACTGCAAAAAGTATCGTTAATTTCGCCATCTCGCTGAAAAATCTGACATGATCTGATCTACCAATTTTCAAGATTTACATTTATAGGTAAACGACAGTGTTAAATATGTAGCCTTCCAAGAATAGGAATGCTCGGTGGCTACCAATTAGGTACTAAGTGGTTGACTAAACACAAATAGACCAGAGGAAATTCACACTATATAATATTTACCTCAATTTCGCATTGTTGGTTTAGTGGGTAATAGCAGATAGGAATTTTTGTTATGTAAGTTTTTGGAAGTCGAAAACAAATAAAGTATCTTTAGGCATTCATTTTCCGGCAATTAAATTAATATGATCAATCTCTTTGTAATATCTTAAATATGTTTTATTTACGAGCTTCACTTGTAGTAAGCAATTCAAATAAATTTTAAACTTTATCTTGTCTTGAAATTATTCATGGATATATTATATTTTGTAAGGGGATTGTGGAAAGAATGAAGGCAACTTTTAAATGCAGTTAGTATCATGACATGAACAAATAATTTTTGAGTTATTAAATATTCAATACCAGATCAAACTTTTTTTTAATTTCTTTATAATAGGGGTTAAAGCCTTTGTAGCTTTTGTACATATAACTTAACAACTTTTATGATATTAGAAATATATAATTTCTTTAATATTGCGATACATTAAGACCGTATCGAGAAACTTTTGATGATTTAATAACCACGATATTTGATTATTTACATAGAAAAAACTTAACCCGAAAGTTACGACTATTTTTGTTACCAAAAATTCGGACTTTATTAGTTGTAACTTAGTGAAAATATTTTTTTTCTCTTAACGAATTTAAAATTTCCATAAATACGTGTGTAAAATTTTGTAAAGTTACATAATATAAGTCGTCGAATAGATTACAAAAACGTTAGTATGGAAAAAAACATTACAAAAATCTCCATACAAAACGGCAATTTGATACTTTAACCCCTAATATTATCCCTGAACTTCCTCTGAATTCCAGGAATTTTTATATTGCCTTGAACCAGGCCACTCGTACGGATGACTACTGATTCAATGTAAATAATAGCTAATAATATAAAATAATAGCTTTGCTATGATTTTTATTTTAGACTAGCTTTCTCTCGCAGTTTCGCTCGTGTTGAATGGGAAACGTCGATTTACTCTATAGAAGTACTTCATTAACAATATCGTTTACTATTTCTCCATCCAAACTTTGGACCTTTTCATCCCCGTTGATCCCTATCCCGTTGAGGATAAAAAAATACTTATCTGCGAGCCAGATTTCAGCGCAATCTGTTCAGTGGCTTGAGCGTTTGGGCTGTGTGTCGAAAGATCAGTCAGTCAGTAAGGAGTTTTTTACATTTAGGTACAGACTCGTGAATTAAATCGTCATTCGTTTCCGCTGACACCTGTTTGATTATACCCCCAGGGGTACTATGGGGTATAGCTTTTCCCCGTGACACCCTCGTAGAGATGTGAAACCCGAAGTGTAAAATAAACAAGAGTAACTGTATGAAAATTTATTATGAAAAAACCTTTCAACCAAGCTTGCAAACGAAATATGAACTAAATAAACAATAAACAAATTATTACTGCGTAAGTATATTTATGTTAATATTTAAAAACAGTAAGACAAATAACATAGCAGTCCATCTCTAATAGACCATGGTGTCACGGGGAAAAGCGATTCCCCATAGCACCCCTGGGGGTATCATGAAAGGGGTGTCACAGGTAACGAACGTACATCGTAAACAACATTAAAACAAACAAAAAATTTAATACCGTGATTTAGTTGTAGTTGGTATTAAAAGCTTATTAAGTGGTCGTCATTGATGTATAATTACTAGAATAAATCATGTTTTATCAGTTTCTTACGCAAAAACTACTGAATAGATTATTACGCCTGAACATTGACTTATTACCATTAACACCCTATAACCCTGGGGTTTGCTTGGGCAAATCGTAGTTAGGATAGGACATTAATACTGCATAGGTACTTATAAAATATCAATTGCATGCAATTGATGATGATTGAAAATGATACAAAATGATGAAAATGATACTTAACACATGTTTTGTTAAAATACTTACCACAAGTTTTGTTTGGCACAGTTGGGGAGATTTGTAATTTGTGTTCCAACATGTTAATAGCAGCATTAAGAAAAATTTTAAAACCCCCGACACAAAAAAAAATCAACAAGTACTTAAACAAATATTTTTTTTACTTTCGTTCGGGGGACCCCCAACGTATAATATACCCTTTTAGTACTTCTATTTTTGTGGTGGGGGACCGAGAGCAAAATTTTAATTTTATGACTTTTTTTGTGTCGGGGATTTATAAAATTTTAAAGTTTTATTTTTATTTCATCCTTTTAAATTACACACAAAATTAAGTAACACGGTACCAAATTTCGAATCGATCGAATATAAGGGTTAATCAGATCCCCTCATCAATTTGAAAAGAACTGATGATCTCCAAACGGCTGAACAGATTTTCATGAAACATGGCTAAGAACACTCGGGATAAAATTATCTATGACACAAAAAATATTTAACGAAAATCGGTTTATCCGTTTGGGAGCTACGATACCATAAATAGATACACAGATACACAGACACGTTAAACTTATAACACCCCTCTCTTTCTGCGTCGGGGTTACAAATGGACTGCTGGTGTTTCATCTTCATTCACCTATGCTTATGTACATTATCCTGTTACATGTTCTATCTTATTACAGTATGACAGTTTCTACAGCTAAGTTCATTAAATTTAGCATGACCATCGTTGAATGTTAAATCAGATAGGCACTCGTACACATCTGGACACTAATATATTATTATATTATTACATCTGATTCTGAATCTAGAATAAAGAAAAAATATTAATAATCGACAATAAAAAAGCTTAGTATCAGATCGATTTGATAATGAGCTTTTTCAAACAAAATCACTACATAGTATAAAACAAAGTCGCTTTCTCTGTCCCTATGTCCCTTTGTATGCTTAAATCTTTGAAACTAAGCAACGGATTTTAATGCGTTTTTTTTTAATAGATAGAGTGATTCAAGAGGAAGGTTTATATGTACTTTTTATCCCGATATTCCCACGGGAACGGGAATGTCATTCGCGGGTGAAACCGCGGGCGGCCGCTAGTTAAAATATATATTAGACAAAATCAACAATTTACAAATTCATTTGTTTTCTTTATTCTGATTTAAAAGATGAAATATTTTATATTGCATGATAGTAATCGTTGGACTTAGCAAACTAAAATCTATTTCATTATATATAGTACATTCTGCTCAACTAAATTACATTACATTTGATGTACGGTTGATTGTGATGATGAAAACAAAATATTATTTGGAATGACGACCGACGACGCAGGGTTAATAAATAAAACAATTCAAATACCATTTTTTGTAAAACACTTTATTTTTATAACTTAAGATAAAATAATTCTTTGATATTGTTCACTACAGTTAAATCACATTGTCTCGCTTTTTATCGTTCATCATCACTTTTCACTTTCCAAAGCCTCCCGCGCTAGACTGTGACTGCGCGCCTCCTGGTCCCCTGTTGATGCTGATGCTTTTAGAGATGCTGATGGAGCCCCCGCCGCCTCCGAAGCGACCGGATCCCCCGAAGCCTCGGCCGCCAAACCCGGGCCGGTTATAGCCCCCGCCAAAGCCAGGTCGATTGTAGCCCCCGCCGCCCCCGTAGCCTCCTCCGTAGCCCCCGCCGAACCCGGGCCTGCCTCCGCCAAACCCACCCGCTTGGGCACTGGCACTGGCTTGCCCGAAGCCGCCACCGAATTGTGGGGACCGGACTACTCGACTTGCTGAAAGAAAGGTAAAGATATCTTAATATTTAAGCTTCTTTGACATCCACAAGCGCTTTTATGTGCCTCGATTGATATTTTTTTTTTATTTTAAGTTTCATTTAACAATAATACTTTAAAAGTACTAGGTGTACTTAGACCACTTTTATTATGTACTAGCTGACCCAGCGCGACTTCGTTCCCGTGGCCCTACCCCCTGCTCCACCCTACCCTACCCGTACTCTACCCTACCCCTACCCTACCCTACCCTACCCCTACCCCTACCCCTACCCCTACCCCTACCCCTACCCCTACCCCTACCCCTACCCCTACCCCTACCCCTACCCCTACCCCTACCCCTACCCCTACCCCTACCCCTACCCCTACCCCTACCCCTACCCCTACCCCTACCCCTAACCCTACCCCTACCCCTAACCTACCCCTTCCCTACCCTACCCCTACCCTACCCTACCTTTACCCTACCCTACTTCTACTCTACCCCTACTTACCCCTCCTTCCCCTATTTTTTCACCGTTAAAACCTTCCTTGGACTTCCACGAACATTTCAAGACCAAAATTAGCCAAATCGGTCCAGCCGTTCACGCGTGATGCCGTGACCAAGGGAAATAGGGATTCATTTTTATATATATAGATAGTTCAGTTATTGGGTAAATCCGAAAATAAATCTTTATATGGACCTTAAAAGACAATAGGAAGATCCCTGCTGGTTATCAAATTATTTATTCTACTTCTATGATATGAAAAAATCAACTAAAAGTTACTAGAATTGAGAATTAAAACCTAGTTTTCAGTACTTATTAACAACTAGTTTTCTTTTGTTTTCTCGAAAAATTAATACAACAGAGTTTACGTCAAATCTAAATAGGTGTTTTAAATAACTAGTACCTTCCGTAGAAACAAATAACACAGCCAAAAGGGTAAGACCGACCAAGATTACAGCACGAGCCATCTTGTCAACTGTTTGCAATAATACTAGTAGGAAATCGACGATAGAGCCCTATTTTATACATAACTCGACACGCCGCGAATTCCCACTTTACGCTCAAGTGTCAATTTTCACACGCAGAAGCACTACTTCTAATTGAAAAAAACACTTAATAATTTTTGGTAGCTAGGTGCTAACATGTGACTTTACTCGGGTAAACATGTATTACATGTATTTTCCAGCAACATCTAGGAAATAATTTTATTAAAATAAAACTCATTTTACACATTATATAGATTTTTTTATTTTATATAGACTAAATTGTTGTTTATTTCCATATCATAGGCATTTCCTATAATATGCTTTTAAATGCGTACATATTTCACAATAAATCATAAAGAAGATAGGTATATAAAAACTATCTTATATGAAAATTAACAAAAAGGATTGACATGAAAACACTTGCAAAATCTCGTTGATGTCTTTTACTTAGAAGTAAAATTTAGCTAAACTAGTCCATTTTCTCGCTGTATTGTTTATGCACCGCGCATGGTTCGATCGTCGATTTACTTCCCGCGGGCTAATGAGCTAGCCTGGCCTGATGACGCTCCACCCCTGTTGATGCTGACACTTTTAGCTATACTGATGGAAGCGCCGCCCGTGCCCCTGTTGTTGCCGAAGCCTCGGTTATTTCCTATACCACCACCATTGCCATGTGGTCCATAGCCATTGTTGATCCCGCGCCCCCCAAAAGCTGGCGGGGGTGGGGCTGGGGGGCCGAACCTGCCCCCATAAATAAAAGTATTAGATAAAGTCAACCCATCTCACAACTAGAGCTAGTTGTGAGACGGGTCGACTTTTTCTAATACTTAATTTTCAAGTTTTCATGAAATAATTAAATAAAATAAAACACATTTTATACATTAGGTAGATTTTTTATTTTATGTAGACTAAATTGTTGTACAATTCCCTATCATAGGCATTTCCTATAATATGCTTTTAAATGCGTACATATTTCACAATAAATCATAAAGAAGATAGGTATATAAAAACTATCATAAATGAAAATTAACAAAAAGGAATGACATGAAAACACTTGCAAAATCTCGTTGATGTCTTTTACTTAGAAGTAAAATTTAGCTAAACTAGTCCATTTTCTCGCTGTATTGTTTATGCACCGCGCATGGTTCGATCGTCGATTTACTTCCCGCGGGCTAATGAGCTAGCCTGGCCTGATGACGCTCCACCCCTGTTGATGCTGACACTTTTAGCTATACTGATGGAAGCGCCGCCGCCGCCCCTGTTATTGCCGAAGCCTCGGTTATTTCCTATACCACCACCATTGCCATGTGGTCCATAGCCATTGTTGATCCCGCGCCCCCCAAAAGCTGGCGGGGGTGGGGCTGGGGGGCCGAATCTGCCCCCTCCTGCTGACGCTGACGCTTGTGCTTGGGCACCGCCGAAGCCGGGGCCGGAGCGGAATCGGTCTGGGCCTGCTAAAGAAACATATTTTTTTATTGAAAAATTTAACATGAAATATTAGAAACTGTCGACCCACAACTCACAACTAGCTCCGATGGGACTCGAACCCAAGACCTTTCACTGTCCAAGCGAATGCTTTTACCACTGAGCTACGGAGGCAATAATAAAAATTACATTGTGAATGCAAAAAAAAAACTTTTTTAATTAAAGTTTGAAGCATGATGTTTAATCATCATCATCAGCACTGGTCTTTCTTATGGATGGATAAGGAAGGCCAGATAAATGATGATGGTTACAGTACTTATAAAATTTATCTCTATTGAATTGCCTTAAAAATCTTTTTTGTACGTGTGTTTGAGTCTACGTGAAACAACATAAGTTTTGTACGTTCAGCAAAACCTGTAGGTATAACTATTTATATGCTGACTTTTAGCTTGGCTTGGCATATTTTTTAAAGAAGAAATTAGACATATCATCAATATCATCATCATCATCAATACGACTTATTAGTAATAGAAGAACGAAAATAGGGGAATTCAAATTTAACTAATATCATAAATGCAAAAATTTTGATGAAATTTGGCACACATACAGATTAGGGTGAGGAATAACATACCCAATTTTTTTGCTACGGAAAATGTCTTATTCCCACAGAAAACATGTTCTAGCTCACACGGGCAAACCCGCGAGCGGAAAGCTATAGGAAAGAATTAGCAGGGTAACACTTACCAGCATCAGTGATGGCAACAATACCAATAATTACTAAAAGGCAAATCGTAAATCGGGCCATCTTGTTCTGATTGAGTTCCTGGACAACTGTGATTTAATCTCGAGCAAAGACCCAATTTATATTGGTGCACTTAGCCTAGCTAGACATTTTTCGCGACTAAGTGAGAATTTTCACAGATTTGAATATAACATACAACGTTTTACCCCGACTTGCGTTACGTTTTTCAGGTACGATTTTATTATAAAAGAAACAGCTTTTACTATGGGACCAAGAGACACATTGCCAAAAAAAATCAGCTGTTCCATACATTTTGCCCATTCGGTGGTGTGATATCGCCCTTAGTCTCTTAGTAAAAGTTGTATGTATTTATGGGTACTTACATCCCCTGAAGTATGTCCCATTTTAAAACAAACATCCTGTATATAATGTTAGTCGCATCAATTCATTACCTACCAGCCAATTGACTGTTAGATAATGCACAAAACGTTAATAATAAGTCTCCTAAAAGAAGATAAATTAAAACAAATAATACTTACTAGCATATTATCTACGAAGACAGACTATAGTTTATTATTTTCTAGCCTTCCGCCCGCGGCTTCGCCCGCGTGTACTACACGACGTTATTCCGCGGGAAGGTGATATTTTTCAGGAATAAAAAGTAGCCTATGTCCTTTCTCAGGCTCTAGACTATCTCTGTACCAAAATTCATTCAAATCGGTTCAGTAGTTTAGGTGTGACTGTGTAACACACAGACAGACAGAGACGCATCTATACATATAATAAAACAGAAACGGAAAAAAAGTCTGTACATGAAAGATTTAAAAAAAAAATTACTGCTATGTGATGTGTACAGGATATAGACCCCAAAACGATAGATATTAAAATTTTTGTCTGTTTGTCTGTTTGTCTGTTTGTCTGTTTGTATGTTCGCTTTTCACGCAAAAACTACTGGACGGATTTTTACCAAATTTTGTGAAGTAATAGCTTATAACCCGGGTCAACATATAGGGTACTTTATATTTAATAAAAACCCCTTATTCCTACGGGAAAATACAAAGACTGATTCTTACTAAAATAGATGGCGCCACATGATTATGAAAATACGTTATATTTAATCGCTGTCTCAATTAATAATGAATCATGTTAATTTTTTTTACCTGCTTCAAAACATTATATAAATTGAGCCCATCCAGGCACATATAAAATCATAAAAATAATTTCATGTTATTTACGTCATTATATCTACTAAGCCATAGATGGCGCAGGTAGTCAGTAAGATATACCTCTCACAAAAGTACATTCGAATGATTATTTTAATTAGGATGAAAGCCCCCGCTGTTGCCACTTTAAGATGTTTTTCACTTCTTTCGCCTATGGTCTTAAGTAGGTATCTATAAAATACAAAATTTATATCTAAAATTGTCAAGAATGTATCTTATACTTTTCTTTACATTTTTAAATTCTTACAATACAAAAAAACTACTTAAAAAAATTTTACAGACTCCAAAAAGTATTTGTCAACTGAAAAGGAAAAATATAATATCTATAATTTAGGTACCTTTTTGAGGTCGGTGCCAGTCAGTTTATTTTTTTTTATTACTTTTTATTTCTTAAGTTTTAGTGTACAATTACAATAAGTTTTAGTGAATTGTACTATAACATACCCACGGAAACTACTAAACTGATTTTGATGAATCTTAGACTGTTGCCAAAGTTAGAATACACCTAATTTAAATCAAATAGAACCATCTCGATATGCATTAAGAATTCGAGAAATTCGTGGACAAACATAGTAAAAAACATATAACTAAGTATTCATATACTTACGAAATTTAGTTTTATTTTAGTAAATTAAAAACCTATTTCTTAAACTTAAAATGTGCGAAGGGTGCCGATTGATGTGTTTTTGTTAATAAAATTTTAAAAGATACATCGAGAAATCAATACTTAACTAACTTAGATAAAATAAAAGAAACATCTAATTCGATGTAAACTGAATTATTACTATTGTTATTATGACTTAAAAGTCATAGATAAAAAGTATACTATCAAGCAAAAGTTATTAACGAAATGTTTTAAGCTAAGTAAGCACTCGGGGCAGTGGCCAAAACTGAAGTTTTCACCCTATTGATGTAATATTTCTATTTCGCATTTCCACTCGACGCTAGATGTCGCTACAGTAAGTATAGTGGTGCCACAAATATATCTGAACCGGTGACAGTGGTCGTGGAGGAGCCACTAGCAATACAAAATTAACTGTCAAAATGGACTGCCGGCAGTCAACAGTATATTTAGTACCAAAAACTAACCACTGTGTGAAATAAGTTTGTCGCAATGTAGACAAAATGTCACCAATGTAATTTTGAAAAATTTGCTCATAAACGCTAAGTGGCGTACCTACGTAGATACCGACACGTACCTACCATTTTTTATGTCATTTAACCGGCTCTGGCTAATTAGGCCTTCAGCCGTAGGTACCATCCAATAAAATAAAGGAATATTAAAAATAGTTTTCTATCTAACTTATTTATTCATTTATTTACTAGGAAAGCTTACATAAATGATGTTAAATTAAATAATTAAATGGTATATCATTACATTTTATACCTGTTACTTAAAGAAAGTTAATTACAAGCTCTCACAAATAGGAAATGTCTCCATATCAAAATAATAGCCTTCCGCCCGCGACTTCGCAAGCTCGGACTAAACGACGACGTTATCCCGCGGGAATGTGATATTTTTCAGGGATAAAAAGTAGTCTAAGGCAGCCATTACACAGTCCATCCAGATCGCGATCACTGATCGTGATCTTGATCGCGATCGAGATTTACTATGTAGATATTTTGCGATCAAGATCGCAAACCGTCAATCACCTTCGTACACAGTAAAAGTCACGTCGATCCGTTGCATCAATTTTGACGTGAAAGACGGATAAACAAACAAACCCTCTTTCACATTTATAATATTAGTATGGATACACACAATCTCTTTTTCATTTTACAGTAAAAATATGATTGGCCTGATATTATGCATTACTAAGTAAGAACATAAATTTTAGCTTGATACCTCCCACGCATACTTGAGAAAAAGTTTCTTGATAGGTAGACGGACAGATCTATGAATGAGGGCTCAACTATGTTCATGCAGCTTTTGATAACAACATACTATGTTCATACCCTAGCCTGCATATTCGATATTCTTTAGACCCTTTTACTAGAGAATAGGATTTCAAGAAGAGCGTTATGAAATCTGGGCAACAAACACACATAAACTAAACTAACACAAAAGTCACTACACCGCGCGTACGAAGTCGCGGGCAACAGCTAGTTTATAATATAAAATAAAAAGTAAGGATAAGTAAGGATTATCAACAAAAAAACAAGAAACAGATGAACACTTGAACAGTCAGACAACTTTTACTATTAATGTTTGATTAGTAATTTTGCTATATCACAGTAGTATCATAACTGAAGGTCATTCGCTACTTGTGTTTGTGGTCTTGCGGTTAGACCATACCGGGGGATCTCCAACTACACATATCATGTACATTTCCCTATACTTGTTGATCTGACATCATCGAGAGTTCATTAACATTTACTAACGAACTGTGATAAAAATGCTTTAAAATTGGGTAGGTACTTACATACAACTAGCTAAAGGTAAGGTAATATCACGTAATAATAATGTTGATGTAAGAGGTATACCTACGTGATATGATTCGAACTATAGCTCATTAAAAATCGAATAATAGTAGTATATGTGACTGTCACATAATAGGGGTTATTAAAACATGAGTGGAAGTTTAAAAAACGGGCTTTGGCGAGTTTTTTATAGTATCCCGCGAGAGTTTTAATGTGTTACACTACTTTATCTACACTCATGTACATTTATCTTAAAAAAAATAAACCAAAAATGTAGATTGGCGCCAAACTCTACTCATAGGAGATTTATATTGAATTAAGAAGGTATAGACCGTATAGAAATACCACAGAGGACAAAAAAGTACTGTGGAAATACGGTCTATACCTTCTTAAGGCGAGGATTCCCGACCGAAATAGACACGCTAACGCTTGCTCGGCCGCGCGCGATACACTTCACGCGGACGCAGCGGCAGCCGGCAGTGAACTGTGAACTCGCGAGCGCCCCGCGAATCGAAAATCACTTAAAATTCAATTAAAAATTAAATAAAAATAAATTTTAACTTTTGACGGCCGGAATCCCTCGGCTATTTCAAAGACAATTATTTTCGTATATTTTTCATTAACTAAAACCAAGTAGGTATTGCAAGTTATATGATATTTGGATTACGATTAGACGGATGTTTGGGATTTTATTTGACACAGTTAAATATCACCAATCGAAAAAAAGGCCGGAAGCAATAGATTAATAATTGTAAAATAACATATATTTTTTCCAAATTTTGAGTACTTGTGGTTTGCGAGTAATCCATAATTTAAAATACCCTATTTTCGGGAATCGGCGCCTTAATTTAAAATTCTAATTTCCAAAATAGTAGATTGTATACAAGGGAGCAAAATAACATATTTACGGCGATGGCTCTATTTTGAATCAAGAGCGCAGTGAAGGATTCTAGAGTAGAACCGTATATATTTACTGTGATAGAACCTTCGATGAAGGTTCACGAACTAAATGAAAACTTTACATGGCACAGACTGACTTTTTTTTAAACGGAGAAAAAAGGTTACGAATGTTACGATGAGGTTACGATCTTACTTATAAATGACAGGAACCGTTCCAAGTTTGAAATACCTTAGTATTATTGACACTGTCAAAATAATCTACCTATAATACTCTCAAGTGGGAGTATACGCTCGGTATATTTGTCACTCCCATCTACACAAAGTAACTACGCGGGCGGTGTGCCAACTAGAGTGTGTGTCAGATAACTCTGCACGTGCCTGGCGCTTTTTTGGCGCTAGTTACAGTGCATTTTTTTGTTCTAATGTTATAGAAAAGATTAGTATTCGATTTTTACCGCGCGCAGACTTATCTGACGAGCACTTTACTTATGTATCTAGAACTAGGTGTTATTGTTGATCGAAGGATAGAACACTCTACTTTTCATTTCGAATATAAGGAAAGTAAACATACTCTGCTCTTCATCCCCCTCTATAAGAAAAGAGGGGGATCAAATTTTAGTGATTATTAATTCAAATTATATATTTTTGAAATGTTCTCGTCGAGGCTTTTTATTTGATACCCATATTGCTACATTAGAAGAAAAGAAATCATTAAATTTTTTTGTGGCGCCACACGTCCGCTTATCGTCGGCGGGCTATGAAAAGCTCGTGAGTCACAAATTTAGTGAAAAACACTTTTAGTTGATTTTCGTGAGAAAACCTCGTAATACATGTCTACACGGAACGAAACTCAGATTCAATAATTGTAGCGCCATCTATTGAAGTAAATGAGAACCTCGTGAAAAAGTCGCGTTGACCAGTGTGGTTTGAAAAGCTCGGCTACGCGGTTCATCCCGTGGTTTTATTCATAACCTCTTATAAAAAATATATTTAGTATGGAAAAAATGCAGAGCTTGTAAGAATGTATACGTGTTTATCATACGTAGTATACGACAGTACTAAGATATTTTGTTGTCTATGAAAACCTCTCAAGTAACATTAGACACTTTTCTGTAAATTATTTGCGAATATTTGTCTTCAGAATCATTGAATAATGTTTTAAACATGAAAAATCCACTAAATGTTTTACTTGGCTTCATTCAAAAATTTTCACTGTACGGTTTTTTTCATCTCCTGTAAAATTTGGAGTAATGCACATGCGAGGTTTTCACAGCCCGCCGACGTTATGGATATTTATAATAATAGTAGATTGTAAGTACAACAAGTGCATAAAACGTACTATTTTACCCGAGATGTATACTTAGTCTGGCCATAAATACTGTTACAATAAGAAAAAACAATGATATTACTTTTGAATTTGGAACCTGTCATTCTTATATGATTTTTAACTGTGTTTTCTCATATTCGCGCCAATCGGTGTTAAATATTTTTGTGATATTAAAATGGAGTGGGGTGATAAAGAGAACCGAACTGCTGTCATAGCATTACACAAAGTTGGTATGGAACCAAATGCAATTTTTGAAACTCTCTATCCGCTTGGTATTAGTCAAATGTTTGTATACCGGGCTTTTAATAGGTACAATGAAACGTCCTCTGTTTGTGACAGAAAAAGATCTGGCCGTCCACGTAGTAAAGGCGATCAAAGCAGTAAAGGAAAGAATTCGAAGAAATCCTGTCCGAAAGCAAAAGATTTTATCACGTGAAATGAATATATCACCTAGAACCATGTCGCGTATTTTAAAAGAAGACTTAGGACTTACAGCATATAAGAAACGCACTGGTCATTATTTAACCGAGAGTTCAAAAATGAATAGGGTGATTAAATCAAAACAACTTCTTAAGCGGTACGCAAAGGGTGGTCACAGAAAAATTTTGTTTACTGACGAGAATTTTTTTACTATCGAGCAATGACGTTTTATTAATAGACACGTTACACTCGAATAGATTGCATTTTAAAATGGCGAATTTGTTTTTCATTACGTACTACGCTTTATGAGACAAAAAACAAACACATGTTGTCAAAATATATTTATCTCTTCCTAACAACAGGCATTTCCGCATATCTATCTCTTTTTCACCAAATAATGTTAGTAAGAGACATATATACACAAACCCCCCACTGTCAAAAAGAGATAAACAATTATTGCAAGCACTGTCTTGTGTGCCAGTTTTCTGTCTCTTTCATGCGTTCACAAGCATCTCGCTCATGCATGTCGAACTGGCAACAGCGCAAATGTCATCACTAATTATTTAATTTTTAATTTAAATTTATATTTTCAATAATTACGTATGAAATAAATCAATTTTCTTGTCTTATAAAGATCCGGCATAGTTTTTGCAACTTCTCTAAACACAGGAAGGCATTAAATTCATTATTTCAGGCGTAATCGAGAAATTGTCACAGCGCGTTGACACGACAAGGGTCTGTGTGTGACTAAGTAAACTTCGGGCAATTACCTTACTTTTTCGTCGCCACTTTTTAGTTTCAGATAACGTATCTACATATAAAACATCATTGCTATCGAGCAACATTTTAACAAGCGGGTTGACCGAGTTTATGCTCAAAGCTCTAGAGAAGCTTCTCAATTAGTCAGCAAAGTACAACGTGGGCATTATCCGACTTCAGTGATGGTTTGGTGGGGTGTTAGCTATCAAGGAGTAACTGAGCCATATTTTTGTGAAAAAGGTGTCAAAACATCGGCACAGGTGTATCAAGATACGATTCTTGAGAAGGTGGTTAAGCCTCTTAACAACACCATGTTCCATAACCAAGAATGGTCCTTTCAGCAAGACTCAGCACCGGGTCATAAAGCTCGATCCACACAAGCGTGGTTAGAAACAAACGTTTCTGACTTCATCAGAGCTGAAGACTGGCCGTCCTCTAGTCCCGATCTTAATCCACTGGATTATGACTTATGGTCAGTTTTAGAGAGTATGGCATGCTCTAAACGCCATGCTAATTTGGAGTCCCTAAAACAATCCATAAGATTGGCAGTGAAGAATTTTCCCACGGAGAAAGTGCGTGTTTCAATCGATAACTGGCCTCAACGTTTAAAGGATTGCATTAAGGCCAATGGAGATCATTTTGAATAAACTTAATATTTTTTAAATGCTATTATAATACTTTATAAACTAACGCACACTAAAGTAATAAATGTTTTATGCAGTAGAAAAAAATAATCTTTTCCTTGTAACAATATCTTTGGCTAGACTAAGTATATCCATCCGAGCCGCAGGCGAGGGTGGATAGTCAATTCGAGGGTAAAATGGGTTTTATGTACAAGTTATACACTCTGCTTTTCACTTAGAGTGTGAGGAAAATAAATAACAATATTGCAAAAAGAAAATATAAAGACTTCGCCATATTGGCGGGAAAACTTTCTTTTTCTTTTTTTTTATACGTGGCATTGGTAGCACAGTGACTTGAGCTTGAGCATTAGATCGTAGTCCATAAATAATAAATAATAATAAATAACTTCTTACATTCACACCAATTATCTAAGCCCATGTTAATTTGGAAATCTTGATAACGGATAAATATAAGTTATACTTATATACTTTTTGTTTGTAAATACCATAAAGTTAATATACGGTATATTAACTTTATGGTAAATACATACTTAATATACATAGTTAACATAATGCTCTTGAAATACTGATTTCTTAGAAAACTCATAAATTTTGCCTAGTTTATTAATTTAGTAATTTAACATGGGTTATGTAACAGAATGAAATAATAACTTTATTTAACGAAGTTTAATTGCGTGTGTGGCTGTTTACCTGACGATCTTTGTCTTAAAGTCTGAGACTTTACTTTATGCACTAGAGCATAAAAAGCGATTTTATGCAGCCTATACCCAACATAAACACGAACTTTACGAGCATGAGAAGTGAAAAATATATATAGCCAGAGTTACTCGGGGTGACATAACGTTTCTAATGATGCCTCATGCATGCCCATGAAGCTCGACTTAATACTGGTTACCTCAGTATTAAGTCGAGCTTCATGTGCATGCCTCATATAGTGCGACAAGGATATCTGTTCCGGTGATAATCTTTTGAAGTATAACATTTTAATACTAGTTACAGTTACAGTCCATTTTGACAGCTAATTTTGTATTGCAAGTGGCTCCTGTGTCACGGCTGTCACCGGAACAGACAGGCGTGTGGGACTATACATTAAAATCCATTAAGGCATTCAAAAGCATTTCAAAAAACTGACATACATACTACACACATATTCTACAGTGGCACAATCTTTTCTGTTTCGGTGACAGCGGCGCTATGTACGTTTTTCTTTTTTTTGTAGAAATTTAACCGGCTCTGACTACTAAGACCTTCAGCCGCCAGCAGCGCTATGGTTGGCAGCAGCTTGCACTTGACAGCAGAATGACATTTAAAAAAAACATGATAGTTTCACATTTCGGCCACCGGAACAGAAAAGTTTGTGGCACTGTACATACATTAACTCTAAACACAATCAACTCCTTGGGCAGTCGTGTGTAAAAATCATAAAGTTAATATATTAGGTATATTAACTTTATGGTAAAAATGTGCCATGAAAAGAAAAAGGTTTTAATCTTTTTAGAATATTCTTTTCTATATACCAACTTTACCGAAGAGATGAGTATTATTGGATGATAATCTCTTTGTAAATTTATCTATTGACCCTTGACATTGATATGTGGGCGCCATAGTGTTTTCGGATTCGTGATGCGCCAAAATCTTTTATTTGCAAAATAAAAAGAAATGCGGTTATTTGAGGAAGAAACGAAAAAGGTATCTCGCAGTCGATTCCAAAGACATGTGAACTCGCTCATTTGGAAATGTTATTTACAAAGGATGTAAGTTTTATTGAAACTGCCTTAGATTAAAAACCTCCCGTTATTATTCTAAGGAAACTGCATAAAACTCAATGGTTGTCGCTTAGATTAATAACTCTTTGTCGTAACAAACCGCTTATTGTTACGTAGTAGGTAGGTGTTTAGGCGCTCTCATAATGGGTTGTATACAAATCAACGATTTTCATTGATTTCATTTCTCATTCAGTGACATTTTCCTGTCTTTGACCTTATTTTATCCGACAAACGTCCTCTCCTTTCTAAATTTAGTTTGAGTACTCGCCTTATAACTTGGCGCGTCGTTATCTGGAACTAAAATTATGGCATGGGAAGAAGGCTTATTTTTCCGAACGACTACGTCAATCAGCGCCCTCCGACAGACGCCAAGTTATGTGGCACGGACTCTATTCCTAATTTTACCCGACTTCGACAAAGTTGTGTGTTCCCAATTTTTCCTATTGTTATTATTATTGATAATAGAAGGCGATGGCGGCTTCTTCTCATGGAGACCGTATTCGGCGGGGTCTTGCTAGTGATAGCCCTGTTTCTGGCCAAGCCCGTGTTCCTCACCCCCTTGAAGACGGAGCTGGAGCCGCCCCTCACCTCCGCCGACCTGCTGGCCTCGCTGACCTCCAGGAACCTCCTGGGCTATGCTCCCAATACGGGAGACTTCGTCACTATTATGATTAGAGCGGCAGAGCTTCTGCAAAAAGGTACGTACGTAGCTCCATTTAAAATTCACTCTTTTTGACGTGATAACGCCTTATAAATCGATGAACGCAGCAGGCTGGACGCACGAAAAAGTGTCACGTTCCGCGTGCAACAAAGCGCGGAACAAGAGAGATGCACTAAGCGCTCGACTTGTGATTGTGACGCGAAGAGAGAGAGGCATATTGTTATCACGTAAAATTATCGTCCGTAAACCGACTTTACAGACAAAACATTTTTTGTAAGATTTGATAAGTTT
Source organism: Crambus lathoniellus (assembly GCA_949710035.1). NCBI lineage: Eukaryota > Metazoa > Arthropoda > Insecta > Lepidoptera > Crambidae > Crambus > Crambus lathoniellus. The sequence goes on from OX453298.1 coordinate 4,760,390, forward strand.
AAATAATAATAATCAAAACAGGTAAAAGGTTTATTTATTTTGGAGTGATGCTGATATATGATAAAGATTGCTTAAAAATAAGACAAGACTGGCAGCAGAGAGAGAAAAAAGACACCTTCATTTGAAGAGTTAAGTAGTAACTATGGTTGTCATGTAAGCAGACGTCTAAAACCAAGTTATATTTTATCTACACTCATGTTATAATATTCGAATTATGAACTCATGCCTGAACGTATACTGATACACTTTATGCCATAGTCAACTTTAAAAAATAAAGCTGCTGTATCCGGGTGTTTCATAATGACCATTATGCAATACCCTGATACAGCTGTCACTCATTATAAAACACTTATGCCCGTTTGCACTAAACTCGGGTTGAGCTTGTCATAGATAAGATACATCTTAGCTTAGGAACAGCCTAAAACAGCCGATCTAAAATTTTTGTTTACACTGACAGACTACGTCGTAAATTAGTCATCACCTTGCTAAAAGAATGAATTAATGAATTCAAATATTATTCGCCAGGGCTCGTTTTTTAAACTCCCACTCGTGTTTTAATACCCCTCATTATGCGACAGTCACATAAACTACTATTATGTAATGTAACATATAAATAAAACATCTAAAGGTGCGTATCTACTTCGCGCGGCAAACCATCGAACATTGGCTTGCGACCGCAATGAGCACTGTGCTGCACTGCTGCCGCGCGAGGCAACTCGAACATTGGCGCGCTCGAATGTGCCGCGCGACGAGCCAGGGACCGTACTCTGAAACGCTAATCCGAAACTTCGGTTAGCCCCGCCCCTTTCACTCGATTCTGTCCCAACTAGAGATTGAGAGGGACGGGTATACCGAAGTTTCGGGTTTTGCGTTTCAGGGACCGTACTCTGAAACGCTAATCCGAAACTTCGGTTAGCCCCGCCCCTTTCACTCGATTTTGTCGCGACTAGAGAGTGAGAGGGACGGGTATACCGAAGTTTCGGGTTTTGCGTTTCAGAGTAGGCCCTCAGAGTAGGCCCTCAGGGACCGTACTCTGAAACGCAAATCCGAAACTTCGGTTTCCGAAACCCTATCACTCGATTCCATCATGACTCGAGAGTGAGAGGGATGGGGCTAACCGAAGTTTCGGATTTGCGTTTCCGAGTAGGCCTTCAGTTCATGTCGGTTTTTGACGAGGCGCGGCAAAGGAGTGTCGGTGCGTTGTGCGCGCGCACTTGGGAATTCAAAGAACTCTCGTTAACGGATCGGCTGCCGCGCGCGGCTGCCTCGCTACAACAAAATTGTGCGCTACAAATGGCTCGCGAGCCAAAACGTAGATTCGCCGCGGTCGAATACCGCGACACGCGCCTTAAGGATATCATTATCATCAATACGAAACGTGCTCTAGACTTGCCAATTTGCTTACAGATATAATTGCAGCCGCTAGCGAAGACGATTTGATAAACATACTTTACGAAAAGGCCGGCGGTACTCCGCTTGATTTTCCCGCCATATTTGTGATTTGGAGGAAGAAGGTAACTAAATAATATTAGGATATCATCCCCATAGTACAACCAGTTGAACAGTTGAACCACGGGTAAACACACTTCCCATTAGTACAACCAGTTGGACCATGGTTACATTTGCATCCCCATAGTACAACCAGTTTCATTTCATTTCATTCATTTCATTTCATTTCATTCATTCAGTTGAACATGACAGTTGTACCATGGGTCTGTAGTGATATCACTGTTATTATCAGTAAATAAATAACATCAACACACCAATTTCTAGTAAATGAACAAAATGTACCATAAATATAAGAACTTGATAAATAATAAATAAATAAATATTGGACACCATCACATACATTGTTCAAATACCAAGGTATAGTAGCTTAAGCACTAGTATCATGGAAATTGGAAACAACGACGGGTATTACCACATACACCCAGACCCGAGGAAATATTGAAAAGTACGGTTTGAACTTTTACCCGACCGGGGATCGAACCCGGGACCTATAGAGACAGCGGCACCTTGAAACCGGTGCGTACACTACTCGGCCACGGAGGTCGTCAAACTTACTTGTGTATCCTAATTAGGATCCTAATTAAGCATACATTGCTTGTTTTGATTGCATCACTTGTTAAAAATGAGCTGAAAGAAAGCAATGTATCTAATTAGGCACCTAATTAGGATAAGTGTAATAAGCTCTTATTACATATTATAATATAGTGTTAAGTAAACTCCGTGGATATTTAGAGACGTAACGTGTGGCGGTTCAGTATCCGGAGCACGGAGCGGGCGCGGCACGTGAGCGGCGTGGTGGACGACGACCACCACAACCCACACCTGCGCGCCGGGTTCCTCGCCGTGCAGGCCGCCGTCAGCCAGGCCATCATCGAGCACGCCAGCCCCGTCGCGCCTAAGATAGAGGTGTAGTGACACCCCATACATCCACATAGGCCGCACATGACCAGCCAACCTGCATCTGCGCGTGGGCTGGCCGCCGTGAGCCAGGCTATCGTCGAGCACGCCAGCCCCGTCGTGCCCAAGATAGAGGTCTAGTGACACCCCATACATCCACACAGGCCGTACACGACCAGCCAACCTGCAACTGCGCGTGGGCTGGCTGCCGTGAGCCAGGTTATCATCGAGCACGCCAGCCCCGTCGTGCCCAAGCTAGAGGCCTAGTGACACCATACATCCACACAGGCTACACACGACCAGCCAACCTGCACCAGCGCGTGGGCTGGCCGCGCCATGAGCCAGGCCATCATTGAGCACGCCAGCCCCGTCGCGCCCAAGATAGAGGTCCAGTGACACCCCGTACGGTCGTGCCCAAGCTAGAGGTCTAGTGACACCCCATACATCCACATAGGCCGCACACGATCCACCAACCAGCACCAACGCGTGTGAAGGCCGCCGTCAGCCAGGCCATCATTGTTCACGCCAGCCCCGTCGCGCCCAAGATAGAGGTCTAGTGACACCCCATACATCCACATAGGCCGCACATGACCAGCCAACCTGCATCTGCGCGTGGGCTGGCCGCCGTCAGCCAGGCCATCATTGAGCACGCCAGCCCCGTCGCGCCTAAGATAGAGGTCTAGTGACACCATACATCCACACAGGCCGCACACGATCCACCAACCAGCACCAGCGCGTGTGAAGGCCGCCGTCAGCCAGGCCATCATTGAGCACGCCAGCCCCGTCGCGCCCAAGATAGAGGTCTAGTGACACCCCATACATCCACATAGGCCGCACATGACCAGCCAACCTGCATCTGCGCGTGGGCTGGCCGCCGTCAGCCAGGCCATCATTGAGCACGCCAGCCCCGTCGCGCCCAAGATAGAGGTCTAGTGACACCCCATACATCCACACAGGCCGCACACGATCCACCAACCTGCATCTGCGCGTGGGCTGGCCGCCGTGAGCCAGGCTATCGTCGAGCACGCCAGCCCCGTCGCGCCCAAGATAGAGGTCTAGTGACACCATACATCCACACAGGCCGCACACGACCAGCCAACCTGCATCTGGGCGTGGGCTGGCCACCGTGAGCCAGGCTATCGTCGAGCATGCCAGCTCTGTCATGCCCAAGCTAAAGGTCTAGTGACACTTTAGGTACATTCACACAGGCCGCACACGACCAGCCAACTTGCACCTGCGCGTGGGCTGGCCGCCGTGAGCCAGGCTATCGTCGATCACGCCAGCCCCGTCGTGCCCAAGCTAGAGGTCTAGTGACACCCCATACATCCACATAGGCCGCACACGACCAGCCAACCTGCATCTGCGCGTGGGCTGGCCGCCGTGAGCCAGGCTATCATCGAGCACGCCAGCCCCGTCGCGCCCAAGATAGAGGTCTAGTGACACCCCAGTATACATCCACACAGGCCGCACACGACCAGCCAACTTGCACCTGCGCGTGGGCTGGCCGCCGTCAGCCAGGCCATCATTGAGCACGCCAGCCCCGTCGCGCCTAAGATAGAGGTCTAGAGACACCCCATACATCCACACAGGCCGCACACGACCAGCCAACCCGCACCTGCGCGCCTGCTTCTACCGCAGTGCAGGCCGCCGTGAGCCAGGCCATCATCGAGCACGCCAGCCCTGTCGTGCCTAAGCTAGAGGTCTAGTGACACCATACATCCACCCATACAGGCCGCACACGACCAGCCAACCTGCACCTGCGCGCGGACTTCCTCAGAAAAGACAAAGACAAAGCACAAAGCCCAGAATTTGATTCCAATAATGCATTAGTTATATTTTTTGTTGATTAATTATTTGTTTTAGAGTTATGTTTTATGTTTTAATTAAAGCTATAATAAATAACCATTTCAAACCGGGCGCCTTAACAAGATAGAATTTGTCCGGAAAAAAGTCATACTTACCTACTATAAGGGTAGTTCTTGGGAGAGCAATTTTTGGCTGTCACAGACTCATATCTCCTATAAAAATAAATAATTATGATTAAAACTACTATTACATCGTTTCTTCATTTCATTAAGCATCGTGTCATATAGATTAATTTCACTGGTTAAAAACTACGTAGATCGGAGTAACTCGCCCTCAACACCTCAAATCCGGTAAATTTTGCGCGTTTTTAGTGTTACACGTGCGCTATCTTCTGAGCATTCGCGGATATTTTTGAAATCACCAACGTTTTTAATTAGTTTTGTACATACATTTAAAATAGACAGATCGGTTTACACACTGATCAAATTTTTAATCCTATCGAAAAGAAACTTTTGATTTTATGGTCATAAGTACATATGTCACACGCTTAGCAATATTTTCGTGACACGCCTTGCGTGCGAGGGACACTGCTCAGGACTGGCGAGGCCTATTCGAACCCTGATTGGTGTTTGGGAATCGTCAGTTATGCCGTAGCTAGCAGGTGAGGTGGCCATGTCGCTGTTTTCCGCTTGTTCGGTGTAGAGTAAGTTCTTAATTTTCTATGTTTTGGTTCTCAGTTATCCGGCATTCCCATGTCACATTTTTGCAAAATAATTGTACTACTTTTGGTAAATGGGTTTTGAGTTGTAATTGTAATACCTAACTCCTGAATCTAGATAAACAGTAAAAAACCAGCCTGCTATATATTTTCAATGCAGAGTAATTTCAAAAAATATGTTTTTGGTGATTTCCATGGTGTAATTTCCATGGATAAAACACCATGGAAATCACCTTAGTTAGGGGCACTATGCAAGTGCACCAAGATATGTAACATAGAGATAAAAATAATTTACTGTCTCTAAGGAAATTGAGCTGTCCTATCGGAAACTGTGCAAAAACTTCTAGACAATGTACACATGGACATCACTTAGGCATGTATTAGGTACATTAAAGAAGAAGGTCTTACACAAAATTTAATATCAGACTCACCTCATCACAACGATTCTCTTGGTTCTATGAAAGACATTTTACCTCCTGACGATAGTTTTTGGACAGCAGTTTCACCACCAATAGTTAATACGATAGGCATTCAAGCTGAAGTTATTTCAACTTTACCAAAGGTTAACTTCGGATCGAAATTCAGATTTCGATGGTAACATTTTTTGATTTCGTTTTTTATTTTGTTATTTAGAGATTTTCAACTATTTTAAGGTTTAGGTTGCAAGAAAATAATTGTATTTCAATGATGATAGCATTTTTTTGTTTAAGTAGTTTTTTATATTTCGTTTTAGTAAAGATTTTTTATTATTGCAAGAGTTTAAGTATCAGATAATCAGATTTCGGTAACAGCATTTTTTGATTTTGTTTTAATAAAGATTTTCTACGATTTTAATTAAGTATGTTGCAAGAAATTAATACGAATAAATGTTTTTATAAAAGGGGTTAATAAATATAAACTAGTAAGATAAGATAAAATAATAAGATATAAAAATTATTTATTCAAATAAACATGATACACATGTACTTTTGAATTGTCAACATTTTCCTACTGCCCATTCAAGACTTTATTAACTGACAAGAAGAACAGGCGCAAAATAAATAAGGTTCAAATTTATTTGTTAATAGAGGAATTAGATTTTTAAAGAATTTAAACTTTTTAATAAAAGACTTCTTCAACTGACTGATGAAAAGACTTATTTTATAGATATAATAAATGTGTTATTTTTTATTTTGACTATTATGTTGATCCACAAGTATAATATTATGGGACAATTTTAATGTATAACTTAATTTAATAACTTTTTACAATCACATCAATTATCTAAGCCCATGTAAATTTCACTGAGAAACTGTGTCATGGAAAACTTGATAACGGATAAATATATACTTAAATACTTTTTTGTTTGTAAATACATACTTAATATACATAGAAAACATCTAGACCAAGACAAATAGACATGTTCATGCACACAAATATTTGTCTTGTTCGGGAATCGAACCCGAGACCTCTGGTGCAGAAGGCAGGTAGCCCTACCCCTGCGCCAAATCGGTCGGTATAAGAAATTTGTTAATTGATAACAGTATTATGACTTTCATGATCCCACTTTGAGTACCATAGTAAGTTTTATAAATAAAGCTACTATTTTTGCTAAATATCGTTTTAATTCAATGTAGATTTTAATACTACCCCAACTAACTAATATGACAGCTTTATTTCATAATTGACATAGTGTTTAGCTAAATTTAATCTGCTGGGTAATTTCCGTGGCCTTTATTGTAATTTCCATGGTCCGCCAATTTTCTACATTTTTTTTCAGCAAGAGTATAAGTAGATCTCGTACGTGGCGAATTTTTATATGTTGTTGAAATTTGCATAAGCTTTCGAAATATTTGTGTAATACGCCATAATTTAGCGATTTCAAAAACACCCTGGAAATTACACGGAGAACACATTTCCGAAGAACTACCCATAAAATGAAAGTCGTTTTTAGGGTTCCGTAGTCAACAAGGAACCCTTATAGTTTCGCCATGTCCATATATCCGTCAAACAATTTCAAAAATATTGCGGGTTTGTGAAAACAGATTTTTGATTGAGGCATCCGTTCGTGAATCATTTAGCTTTAAAGTGCAAAATTTTGTTAGAGTCAAGTGTTGCTGAAGAATATTCGGTTTAGTAGCAAAAATATTTCTTTCTTTCAAGTACCTTAGCAAATAGACACAGTTTAGTTATGGGGCGATAGTTCTCTACATTGCTTTTATCTCCTCTTTTCAGCACTGGGGTAATGAAAGCACAATTCCATAATTTGGGATTCATATATTTTGGTTCCATATTTTTTCATTTCATGGCATATCCATATTTGGTTCTAAGGGCGATCAGAGACTGTCTTCGGCCCTACTTCCTACTACAATTTGTGCCAGTCACGTTCGGTAGCTTGTCAATGTTACTTTTACCGATTACAGTGTAAAAAATCTCATTTGGAAAAAAAACATTAAACTTTCTTGCAAAAAAACTTTACAAAAAACAAACCAATATTTATGTAATTCCAAGACTGAAAAAACCCAATACTTGCTGCTTGCTTGCCAACTAACTTAGACGAGACGCGGATAATTCACACACAGGGTCACTGATAAAATGAATGATTTGCTGCATCAATAAAAAAAACATTTGCTTTATTTAGATAAGATAAGTAGATGAGATTCTTAGAACACATTCAAAAGCATTATACCTATCATACCGGTTAATACTGGCAACTTTCCAAAAAATATTATATCTTTTGGCTGATAAAATTTAATGCATGATAAAATGAATGATTTGTTGCATCAATAAAAATAATATTTGCCGAAACCCGGGATTGAACCGGGGACCTTTAGATCTTCAGTCTAACGCTCTCCCAACTGAGCTATTTCGGCGATGAATGCAGTGGCGAAATTAACGGTAACTTGACACATAATGTTATCAATTGGCACGACATGACGACACCACAGTGTGACGACACGCTCTGCTGCGATAAAAATATAAATTGTAAACTTATAAAACTGATGTCGTTTATTTTATTAAGCAAATAAAAAATGTAGCTAAAAGTAAAGATAATAATGTAAATATCAATATGTGGCTAATTCGTAAAAATCTTTAGTCGGTAAGTACCTATTTCATAAGAATGACACACTCTGGTGTTTTAACCCATTTTTATACCTATACATTTATCGTCAATTCATTTTCCTTACTTTTTGATATAAGTAATTTAATAGCCTCGTATGAATCATCACAGATAAGTATTTACATATCATCATCATCATCATCAGTCATTTAATGTCCCCACTGCTGGGGCACTGGCCTTCCTTATGGATGAATAAGGAGAATGATTTTATTTTAAATAATTTACATATACTTAAGCATTAAATGGTTTGTAATAAATAAATAAATAAATAACTTCTTACAATCACACCAATTATCTAAGCCCATGTTAATTTTATTAAGAAACTGTATCATGGAAAACTTGATAACGGAAAAATGGAAAATGAAGTATTTAGAAAAAATCGACCCGTCTCACAACTAGCTCCGATGGGACTCGAACCCACGACCTTTCGCTTTCCGGGCGACTGCTCTAACCACTGAGCTACGGAGTCGTTACGAGAAGCGTCGAATTTATCCAATACTTCTTACTCGCTGTATAGTCAGGGTTAATTTCATCAATGTGGAGATATTACTACCCTCACCCTCGTGGGTTCGAGTCCCATCGGATCTAGTTGTGAGACGGGTCGATTTTTTCTAAATACTTCATTTTCCATTTTTCTATTATAAAAATTGCATTGTGAATGCAAAAAACTAAAAATTAAAACTTGATAACGGATTAATATATAGGTACTTAAATACTTTTTGTTTGTAAATACATACTTAATATACATAGTAAACACCCAGACCAAAACAAATAGACATGTTCATGCACACAAATATTTGTCTTGTTCGGGAATTGAACCCGAGACCTCTGGCGCAGAAGGACCCCTGCGCCAAATCGGTCGTCAAAATAAATAATTGCTTGTAACGGCTTGTAATAAGCTTTATTGTGCGTAGGTAATTACAAATAAGTATAATAATGGTATTTTACCAATGCAAATCTTCTCTTCAATCTTTCTCCTCATATTACAAGTAAAAAAAAATTTTTATAATATAAAATTGACAACTACCGTTTTTCTAGGTGAGCCTGGTATCAATGCCGGTGTCTCCCCTGATGCTGGAGTACCAGGTCCGGCGGGCCAACTCGGGCATCCTGCTGTGCCTCACCCTAGCGCTGCTCCCGCCCGTCATGGACACGCAGGCGCTGGTCGTCAAGGAGACCATTAACAGGCTCAAGGTATACCTGTCACCTCAACTCTGGCATCCTGCTGTGCCTCACCCTAGCGCCGTCAAGGAGACCATGAACAGGCTCAAGGTATACCTGTCACCTCAACTCTGGCATCCTGCTGTGCCTCACCCTAGCGCCGTCAAGGAGACCATGAACAGGCTCAAGGTATACCTATCACCTAAACTCGGGCGTCCTGCTGTGCCTCACCCTAGCGCCGTCAAGGAGACTATGAACAGGCTCAAGGTATACCTGTCACCCCAACTCGGGCATCCTGCTGTGCCTCACCCTAGCGCTGCTCCCGCCCGTCGTGGACACGCAGGCCCTGGTCGTCAAAGAGACCATGAACAGGCTCAAGGTATACCTGTCACCTGTAGTCCGAAAGAAACTAGGTTTCATCTTCGTTTCGCCTATCTTTACCCTCTGTCAAAGCTCAGATTCTTCTATTTGGTAACAATGGTAACAGACAACTAAGGTTCACACCATCTAATAAATCGTCTGTCAGAGGAGAGAGAAAGCATCAAATCGAGCCCAATTGATTGGCTCGGGTACACGTCTGGGCAATTATCTTGAACCAAACCATAGACAATAAAATCTGCGCAGAAGAAAATTTGTACTAAAATTATTGCAACTGCGCAGGTTGTTTTGCCTATGGTTAGTACTATTATTATATTCTGTGTCTATGGGTTGGTTCAAGATAAATGCCGGGAGCTATACCAAACTCATAATATACCTAATATCAAGGCGGAATTTTAAAGGTAAACCGTATAAAAATTGGTCTCCTGACATTTTCCCTGTTACAGCGAGGATTCCGAATCCGCCACGTGGACTTCTCGACACAGTACATCGCATGGCTGATGTACGCATACCTGACAGCACTGCCCGTCTGCCTGCTGGTGTCGCTCACCCTCATCTTCATCTTCCGCTGGATCCACCTGCTGTTCCCGCTCATCATCATCTTCGCCTACATCTCCGTCATGATCATGATTGCACTCATCATGGGCATGTTTAATACTACAGGTGAGAAGACCTTCATCATCATCATCATCATGTCAGCCTTATAAATTTTATTGTCAATTGTATTTTTACAATGTAGAGCAGTTGTCCTGATAGCGAAAGGTCGTGGGTTCGAGTCCCATCGGAACTAGTTGTGAGACGGGTCGATTTTTTCTAAATACTTCGTTTTCCATTTTTCAATTGTATTGTTATGTAATTTACATAACGATAGTATTTTTTCACTTAACTACTATTTAGTATTCTGTGACTAAACGAAGACAGACAGACAGACACACAGACAGACAATCAATGAGTTGGTTCCTATTGAGAGTATTCTCTTGCTTTGGAGGCGGAACCCTTAAAGGGCTGCTTCAGTAGATAGGAAAAATAAAGAGGAACCTAATATCCAACAATCTTTACTTCTACTTATATTATTATACTAGCGGCCGCCCGCGGTTTCACCAGCGTGGTTCCCGTTCCCGTGGGAATATTGGGATAAAAAGTATCCCTAAGTTAGGTACTTCTTATTACATCGGCTAACTGCTAGTGAAAGTCCCGTCAAAATCGGTCCAGCCGTTTCAGAGATTAGCCGGGACAAACAGACAGACAGACAGACAGATCGACAGACAGACAGACAAAAACTGTAAAAAAAATATTTTGGTATATGTAACGTATATATAATCATATGCATGTAGTAAAAAGCGGTTATTTTAATATTACAAACAGACACACCAATTTTATTTATTTGTATATAGAGTATAGATTATGAAAGGTATTATAAAGAAGAAAGATTAATTGTTTCATAAATTCTTTCACTTTTAGAATGTTACATTATCCCTGATTAACATAGGCTATATTTCCACGGAAACGCGATCCGCTAGTCTATACCACAAAATAAAGAGTTTACAGAAGGACCGCTCCCACAATTTTTGAAAATCTATACCTATCCTTGTCTGACTCACTAGGGTTGCTTCTGTATTGATCCTGAATTTAAAAAGGAGTAGGTAGTATAAGTTAACAATCATACATAAATACATTCGTTTATACATACATCTTAAACATGTTTACATGCCTTAGAGGCTGCTTAGATGGTAAACAGAGCATCTAATATCCATTTTAAGTCCCGACGCCACACACGACGAAGACAAGATCCTATTATGTTGTAATGTATTCCATTCCTATATGTTATAATGTACTCTATGAACAAGATATAAATATGGTGTGATAGTTATCCCACCAAACACTTAAACGTGAAAAAGGCACTAAGTAAGTTCGAAGAAAACATAAAGGTAAAAAAGGTGCCAAGTTCAGCGAAAAATAGTTGAAATCTAAATGTTCAAGTTCCATAAATTTTTTAGTTCAAGGACTTTAAATAATTAATATTTTCTTAAATGTTGAATTTATAACTTGTCATCTTCAAAAATTGAAAAAATCTTTATAACGCAAGAACTGTATCAAGCAATAGTGGTAACTATTTTGAAAACAAATAAGTGTATTTAAATACCTATGTTGTTATTTAAATTTTTACTTTTTTGCATTCACAATGCAATTTTTATGGTTGAAAAATGGAAAATGAAGTATTTAGAAAAATCGACCCTACCTGAGCTCTAACGACTCCGTAGCTCAGTGGAGCAGTCGCCCGGATAGCGAAAGGTCGTGGGTTCGAGTCCCATCGGAGCTGGTTGTGAGACGGGTCGATTTTTTCTAAATACTTCATTTTCCATTTTACCTATGTTGTGTTTTTATCGTATATAGGTAAATAAAAAATATAGTTTAATAGTCAAAGTCAAATTTGTTTATTCAATTTAGATTGGTTTTTACAATACTTGTGAACGTCATAGAAGCTACGACGCTATCGGTTCGCAAATCCTACAGCGGGAGAACAGCGAGATGAAAACAGGTTCATATTTGTTTCTGGCGCAGCTGTTCTTTGTAGTCTTTTCTTGCACTCAAGAATATCGTTTTTCAGCTTACTTTTTCTGGGAGAATTTGCAGAAACGTGAGCTGCTATTTGTGAATTTGAGTCACATTTAACTTTTTCATATTGTGTACAAGATACATTAGTCTCCACAGTTGCTTGCGATTCTTTATTTTAATTTTTTTTGACAGGTAGCAAAAGTTTGGGATTAGTGCCTTTTTCAGGACAGTTCGGTTCGATGTCTTGATTATAGAATTGGTTTTGACATGGGCCTCACAAACTCGAAGATATGTTGACCATTTGTTGCGTACATCTTCTTGATCAATTAAACTTAACCATAAGGTTCGTCTGAAAATAAATCATATGATTTTTAAAATGAACTAGTTATTTTTGCAACGAAAATAGCCTATGGCACTTCTACGATTAAGACGTTAAAATAAATAGGTATACGCATAATCGAGCGTGGTTCGTTTTCTCCTGAACTTGGCTGGCACACTGCCGTGCGTCAAAAAAAACTGTACTGCAAGTAAAATGCTATTTGGGGTAAGTAATAATGACTGGCGTTCTCTCCCAAACTTGGCAGGCACACTGCCGTGCGCCTAGATAAAGAAAACTACTGCAAGTGAAATCTTATTTGGGATTTAATGATTGGCGTTCTCTCCTGAACTTGGCTGGCACACTGCCGGCCGTGCGCCTAGATAAAGAAAACTTTACTGCTGCAAGTGAAATGCTATTTGGGATTTAAAAAAAAATTAAACCTACTTAACTAAACCATAGAATCCAAATACTGGCGTTTTACCAGCTAACTGTATGGTTGATCGTCGTTATCAAAGCGGCTAGTCCCAAAAGTACCTAAGGTATACTCCTACCAACAAGAGATAACAGTTTGACATAACTTACCTTTCAATATCGTTTGGAAATTTAAAGAACGTGTATGCACAGTTTTTAATCGTATTTAGACAATCAAATACACTGCAACTGTAATAATATTGGTTATTATTTTGTTAATTATTGGTAAAATAGGTATATAAGTGTCACAGTGACACGTAGCGGCGCGGACGTGAAGTGATCAATTAAATGCTCTTTGGAACTTGCGATCACTGACCTCTTTGCGATACTCGCGTTGCGACCTATGCTCGCGACTGAGTACTGTCCCAAACTGCCCCATTTTGCCTGTATATGTGACGTTTATGTGTGCGTGACGAAAATGGCACTTTGTTCTAAGCGGACTCTCTGCTAGGGCGACCGCCCGCGTAGTTACTTTGTGTCTATACTATCTGTACTAATATTACAAAGAGGAAAGATTTGATTGTTTGTTTGTTTGCATCGAATAGGCTCCGAAACTATTGAGCCGATTTCGACAATTCTTTGACCATTAGAAAGCGACATTCTCGTCACTTAGAAAAGCCACGGCACTGTTGCTACACTGTTTATACAACTCTAATTTGTATACAGCTTGGATTGCATCCCTGTGGACGGTGCTGTTCACTTTGCTGAACACGTTTCTGGCGGAAATGCTGGTGCACCACGAATATGACAAGAAGCACATCGTGGTCACCTTCATCCTGCACATGGTGCTGCCGCCGCTGGGGCTCGTCCACGCGCTCAGCGAGTTCGCCATGCTGCAGACAGGCCGTGAGTTATCTCTCCCTCTAAGGCCTGAATTCCTTCTACGCTGACGTCGTCGGTCGAAAATAAGCTGCACAATCAAGCTGGCGACAGACAGGGCGTGAGTTATCTCTCCCTCTATGGCCTGAATTCCTTCTACGCTGAGTTGTCGGTCGAAAATAAGCTGCACAATCAAGCTGGCTAAAGACAGGGCGTGAGTTATCTCTCCCTCTAGGGCCTGAATTCCTTCTACGATGACGTTCGGTCGAAAATAAGCTGCACAATCAAGCTGGCTAAGCCCTAATGCAACACTAAACCAGCTATTCTTAAAACCTGTGCAGTCTTAACCAGACAGTAACGAGCTTAAGGCTGGTTTAGTTGGGGCCTCTTTTGGCAATACAAGGGCTGTAATCTGCTTAATCAACCTTAGTGCAGCTAACACGCTTCTGGCGGAAATGATGGTTCACCATGAATATGACAAGAAGCACATCGTGGTCACCTTCATCCTGCACATGGTGCTGCCGCCGCTGGGGCTCGTCCACGCGCTCAGCGAGTTGGCCATGCTGCAGACAGGCCGTGAGTTATCTCTCCCTCTAAGGCCTGAATTCCTTCTACGCTGACGTCGTCGGTCGAAAATAAGCGGCACAATCAAGCTGGCGACAGACAGGGCGTGAGTTATCTCTCCCTCTAGGGCCTGAATTCCTTCTACGCTGACGTCGGTCGAAAATAAGCTGCACAATCAAGCTGGCTAAGCCCTAATGCAACACTAAACCAGCTATTTTTAAAACCTGTGCAGTCTTAACCAGACAGTAACGAGCTTAAGGCTGGTTTAGTTGGGGCCTCTTTTGGCATTTGGCAATACAAGGGCTGTATATCTGCTTAATCAACCTTAGTGCAGCTAACACGCTTCTGGCGGAAATGATGGTTCACCGAGAGTACGACAAGAAGCACATCGTGGTCACCTTCATCCTGCACATGGTGCTGCCTCCGCTGGGGCTCGTCCACGCGCTCAGCGAGTTCGCCATGCTGCAGACAGGCCGTGAGTTATCTCTCCCTCTAAGACCTGAATTCCTTCTACGCTGACGTCAGTCGCGTACGTCAGCGAGAAATAAAATACCATAGTACGGTAGTGACCGCTCTACGGTAAAGTTTACGTAGTAATTATTTAATAATCTGTGATACCAGTCGTCTGTACATATATCTCGGCAAAAACGCGTTCTGTATTGTTGCACGTATATTTCGCAGCTGTGGTGTTTTAACCCTTTAGTATAATCTAAAGGGATAAGGGATAAAGGGAGGACTCGACGCAGGTCGTGTGCTGAAATCATCACCAGCGAAGCCTGTAACTATAACTCGAATGTCATTGCAGGTGGATCGTATGAAAACACACAACCTTCATTGGTCTACACCATTATCTCGTGGAGTATGATGAATTTGCTTTACTTCGTCATTCTGATGATTCTGCAGCGGACCATAAGGCAGACTGCCTTAGGCGGAGCAGTCTCTTGGAAGTCGATAGTATTTAAAAAAGTGGAGGTAATTACGAGTATGTACATATTTCATTAATTTTGTTCATTGAGTACAGCGATGAATGAGAAAGTGTACGGACAAACCTTTCTGGTTTTTGTAACACTATTTAGCTTAAGACAATGTAATAACTTTTATTGTTCAATAAATAAATGAAAAAAAAAATGTAGATTTTGCAAATCAACTTTACTGTATGATCGCTACTATACACAGGTGCTTATAGTATTATCACATTGTTCAATCCAAATAACCTATTGACACTCTTTTGCATTCCCGCGACCTAGCTTATAACCTCATTATTCGAATCGATCGGATAGCTGTAACTGTAAATTAAAAACCAAAGTGAACAATTGACAATCGTTATGCTCGCGTTAAACTTGGTTAGGTATGTGAAACAATGATGTGAAATGTGTTTTTTTTATTAAGAAAATATTAAAATTTATGATTTAGAATTAGCGATTTGTATTTTACAAGTATTGCTTACGAATAGTACCTATGTACACTTACTATTCTCGCTAATCTCGCTATAAATGTAAAAACAAGCGATTTGGGTTTTCCTAACTTTTTTGTAACAATGAATAGATACTTACTTATGTAGGTATTTATTAAATAAAAGGTTAAAATCGTTTTAGGATACGAACAAACTCCATCCGATCAAAACGCCAACTGGCCAAGAGCGAGCAATGTTGCAGGAAGTGGACGATCTGATGGCAAAAGCTATTAGTTTTCAGAATTGCTCAAAGGTAACTATTTATTTACCTTGTAGGGGGCAGGCCCCCTACAAGGTGGACCGACGATCTGGTCAAGGTCGCGGGAAGCCGCTGGATGCGGGCAGCGCAGGACCGATCGTTGTGGAGATCCTTGGGGGAGGCCTATGCCCAGCAGTGGGCGTCGTACGGCTGAAATGATGATGATGAACTATTTATTTGATTGAATCAGGCGTCACTTGGCGGAAGTCCCTAATCATTGTGAAAAACGAAATATATGTAGCTTACTTCCGCAAAAAACACACACACAGTGTTGGTTTTCGCACGATCTTACTCCTGAGGATGCCCCGGGTTGGGGCGAAACACGTAGAGTAGTTTGATCGGTGCAGGTGCAAGGTGTATTGCTGTCCTGCTAAATGCAGGTAGTGTGCACTGGTGTTTTCGTGGTGTGTATCTATGTGCAATTTTTAGCGGGCGGGCGGTCGGTGCATCTTGCATATTGTGTTTTTTGTGGAAGTAAGCTACATATATTTAGTTTTTCACAATCAAAGGTACTTAACTATGTATAAAAATGATTTTTATAAAAAAATAAAACCGCCTTCAAAAAACCACATCAAAAAAGTAAGAAATAATTCCTCACCAAATAAATAACGTAAGTACTTTGAAGTCGGGCGTGAAACATGTACAATTTTTTTGTTGTTTTTGTTAAAACCCGCCCGAATTCAAAGTACTTACGTTATTTATTTGGTGAGGAATTATTTCTTACTTTTTTGATGTGGTTTTTTGAAGGCGGTTTTATTTTTTTATAAAAATAATTTTTATTTCACTCTTTTTAGTGCATCGTGCAGGCAATTTACGTGTTTTCTGGTAAATAGGTATGTGATCAAACTGAAAACCTCCTTTTTCGATTAAAATACCTTGAGGTATCCCCTTTTTAACAAAACAAGAATCATCTAAATCGGTTCATAAACAAAGGAGTTATGCCTAAAGATACGTATTAAATTCACATTAAGTGGTAACGAAAACGACAGTATTTTCAAGATTACCTGAAAACTACTGAACGGATTTCAAAATTTCAAAAAATGGGACCAACTTGGAAACCAACCAGGGGGGCAATTGCGTAAGCTAATCGTATTAATTTGACAGTTCATATCGTATTCAATCGGCTGCGATTTGTATGGAATGACATTTATAATGATACAATATGAGCTGCCAAATGAATACGATTGATCTTACGCAATTCCATAGCTGATGTAATAACGTTTGAACCATTTCAATCGGTTCAGCCGTCTTCGAGTAATCGGCGGAAATACACAAAAAAAAAAAAAAAAAGAGAAAAAAACATACATACAGACGAATAGAGAACCTCCTCCTTTTTGATTTAGAAGTCGGTTAAAAAGGAGTATTATACTTACTGTAAATATTAGTTAAACTTGTGTTCTATAGCACCATAACATCACTAATCCGATTTTTATATTTAACTATTCGAAAGACCACATTTACTCGAATAGTGGGTGCGCCAAAATGCGAGCAGAGCCCTATGCTACAAGTTCCAAGTCTTGTTATACAAGTGTGTAACCATCCATAGTAATGAAATGTTACAACGGTTATTATGGTTGTTACTATCATCATCATCATCATCATCATTTTATTGCACTCCATAAGTATACAAAAGGTCTTAAAGTTAGGCACATAGAGCATTATGGGTCCGGATTGGACATGACAATATAGTTATAAGTACAGGGCATTTCATTATGAACAATATTGTGCGTGCGTTAAGTGCGTTTTCAAGAGATTGGTTCGAGAGCATTACTTGAATTCGTTACTCTAGGTCCATCGTATCTGACCTTTTTATTATATGTTGTTTTTATTATTTTATCAGTACTAAGTATATATGATTTAATTGTATGATAGGATATTATGTATGTATGTATATATTATATTTATCTTAATATGTATCTAGGTATATTATTATCATATATATTAGTATTATGTAAATATCTGAGTTTTTATTTTAACTGTAAGTATATGAATTTTATTCAATAAGTATCCCTTTTTTTTTTTTTTTTTTTGTTACCGCCATGACTTCTCCTTAACATTCTTTCCGGTTGACTGGTAGAGAATGTCTAAGGGCATTAAGTCCGCCATTTGCTGTATGTGCTGTATGTGCAATAAAGAATTAATAAATAAATAAATAAATAAATATTATATTATAATATATATTACATAATTATATAAAAAAATAAATTATTTATTCAAGATTTAAGATTCAAATTTGTTTATTCAATTTAGATTGTTATTTACAATACTTGTGAACGTCATAGAAGCTACGCCATCGGTTCCCAAACCCTACAGCGGGAGGCCTTGGAGAAGAACCGGCAAGATATATTACTAATAGATTCCCGCGGTTTTAAACTATATAAGTACGATTAACGTGAGATGCGGATTTATTTCTCGGTCATGAATTCATCTATTGTATAGTAAGCTTTTTGGATGAGATGTTGCTTTAATTTACTCTTAAATGAATTAATGCTAGATTCTTTTTTAATTAAAATAGAACGATACAATGGACTGTTTCTGAACATTTCTAATTTAGGTGTAGGGAGGATCAAATCGTATTTGTGTCGAGGATTTTTTTAAATTCAAAAGATGTCGGGTGTTTACGTACAAACAAACCTATCTCCAATATGTACATTGATGATTGATTATGATGATTGATGATTGACTATGATTACACACTTGTATTGCAGACTTTACTATTCGTGAAATACGGCCTTAGTAGTCCCACTATTCGCTAGAAGAATATGGGGCTTTACTTTTATAACCATATAACCGCCTCTGTGGTCTAGTGGTTCACACCACCGATTTCAGACCAAGAGGTCCCGGGTTCGATTCCCAGTGGGGGTACATATTGTATTCGGTTTGGTTGGTGGTAGGACTTGTTCTTAGTCCGCCTGGCTAGCTACCACCATCTTATCTAAGTCTGACGCCATAACAATGATGTTTTCAGCATTATTGTGTTCCGGCAGTTAGAGATAAGATAGCCAGTTCCTCAGTTATTGAGGATTCCGGGAGTAGTGCGCTTCCATCTTCAGCCTTATCACCACTTAACATCAGGTGTGATGAAGGCTAAGTGCTACCCCGTTGTGGATAAAAAAAAAAAAAAAAAAATGTTTTTCCAAATTGACAAATTGACATAATTTTTAAAATACTTTTTATTTTACTCTTTTTTTATTTTAGACCATAATGGACGTACCTATTCTGAACAAACTTACGTTCGACATATACCGCGGAGAGTTCACCATGCTGTTTGCAGAACGAGTCCAGGAACAGATGCTGGTCTGCATCGAAGATTTACTCACAGGTTATTTATTTTACCAAGTCATTAATCATTATAGTATGATAAAAATGATATGGCCTAAGAACCATTTAAAAATAGTTAACATTTACTTTTTTTATCAGCCTGGGCATCCCACTGCTGGCCGAAGGCCTTTCCACCTTCCTTGCATTTCGCGCGGTTTAGAGCAGTTGTGTACCTGTCAGTCATATACCTACCAGTCAAGATCCTCTTGTCAATTTCGCGCCGTCTCCGTCTGCCGCATGAACGTGTAGTCAGTGTAGTGTAGCTGTGTGTGGGGATTTACTTAGCTTCAAAAAATAATTTTGCTCCTTCAGTTTTACCGAATATTGAAGCAAAATTGTTTATAATCAGTACCCTTGAATTGGACTTGTTCTCTTATTATCAAATTACCTACATTACAGTAGGTACAAAATAATACTCGCAGAAAAAAAACAGCTCTTGTCGAGTTTCTTGCCAGTTCTTCTCGTTACAAGGTCTCCCGCCGCCAACGCGCCCGCCCCGTAGCGTTTTCGAACCGATATGGCATATAAGCTTCTTCAACATTCAAAAGTGCTTGACAGCTTACAGCCAAGTTTAAATTTTCTTCTTCTTCACGTATCAGTGATTCGTTCTATTTTTATATTTTGTCGGACTAGTAGTTTAGCGACCGCTATTGCCATGCCAACTCATTACTCTCAATTAGGTCGTCCATGGTACAGGAATTAGGGCACAATGGGCACTGAAGCAAGTGCGCCATGGTCTGAGTTGGGGCTCCGCAATCGCAGTCCTCTGAAGCGGTGATTTGACCACATCGGCTTATATTATGCCCAAAAAAAAGTTTAAATGAACAATCTTTATTTTTCATTCTTTTCTTCTTCTTCGACTTGTTAATGACAAGTACTAAATCAAATTTTGTTGGCCCAAAACTGTGCCACTCTCAGGGCGTTATCTGCAGCCAACATGAGGTCCTCTCGCGTGCAGGTGTCCGGGCATGCAGATCAATCAATTAGATGGGCCATGGTCTGTGGAGTGAAACCACACCTGCACGCGAGATTCGTGTTACTGGTGAAGCCTGAGGGCCTAGACAAGTGGCTTTCTATTGACGATATCGCCAGTAGAATAGAAAGAAAATGTATGGGATTGACATAAGCGATTGAAATGTCACGTAACCGCTAATGTCAATCCCAAACATTTTCTTTCTATTCTACTGGCGATACCGATAATAGAAAGCCACTTGTCTAGGGGGGCTGGACCAGTTGTCTTTACTTCGACCAACTTGGGTATTCTTTTCTTCCAAGGTTTGACGTCCCCAGACGAGGGCACCATCACGGTACTCGGGCACACGCTCACCCCAGAAACGAGCTTGGTGTCCACGCCTTACATGATGGGCTACTGCCACGACCTCAAGTTCCTTATCAACGATTTAACTGTGGAGGAACACCTGATTTTGTTTACTGAGGTATTTGACTATCTAATAATCAGAAATATTAGCATTTTTATTTGGCGAATTGTCTTGACTTCTGCTGACCAATGAATGAATGATGAATGAGGTCAATTGGATCCCCATATGGTGATATATATATGTATAAACTTGGCTTTTTATCAGGGACTTCAATGCCTATGTACAGTCTGTTTTATGTGTTGTTCAACAGATTTGTCTGTGGTATGAGTCCACTCAGTTCTGGGCAGAGTACTTGCAGATCCGCATGAAGCGTATTTACGCCGAGTGCGACCTGGAGTCGGTGCGGCACATGCAGGTGCGCAAGCTGGGCGGCTACTACCGCGCGCAGCTGTGCTGGGCCATCGCGCTGCTTGTCGAGCCACGGGTACTGCCTTCTGTCACTTTAACCTAAAATATTTGATCGAATCAGGCGTTAAGGCTTGAGCTTACCAAACGCGGGTCAGAAGCAGAGCAGGTCAGTAGCAGCGCGGGAGATGGCGTGAGTCGGCACACTGAACGCAGCAGCAGTTTCAAAGCAGTTCAGTGTGACGGGTTTCGCAGGCAGTAGGCATAATACAACTCTCGTCAACTGCTTTCGACGCGCTGCGCTGCGCTGCGAACGTCCTGCCTCGGTGTGTCATGCTAACATGGCCGCCATAGTTATACAACAGCGCGGGCCCGCGCTCAAACTGCTCCGCGCCGCGCCTGCGCTGCTTCTGCCCCGCTTCCGCGCCGTTTGTAGTCCGGCAGTAGCAGTGCGGCGCGGTGCGGCTCGGCGCGGCGCAGAGCAGTTTGAGCGCGGGCCCGCGTTCAAATTTAGTGTGACGTAGTTCATAGAGTTTCTTGTATTACAACACGCGCGGGCCCGTATTCAAACAGCGCTGCTCCTGACCTGCGGCGTTTGGTGTGCTCAAGCCTTTACCTGGTGGAAGTCCCTAACCATTGTAAAAAAAGAAATTACTTACTTCCGCAAAAAAACATAACAGGCAAGATGCACCGCCCGCCCGCCCGCAAAAAAATTGCACATACCTACATAGGTACTACGAAAATACCAGTGCACAATACCTGCATTTAGCAAAACAACAATATACCATGCACCTTCACCGATTAGACTGCTCTACACGTTTACGAGTTAGATAGTGCGAAAACCAGCACCGAATCATTTTGCGGGCGGGCGGGCGGTGCATCTTGCATGTTGTGTATTTTTTGCGTGACCTCCATTACCTTGGCTGCACACGGGCCACCGTCCAAAACGAAAAAACGCCGCCACCGATCTCTTTCCTGTACTTTTCATACATTTTATATGAAATCGCCGCATGCGGCGCCCCGTCCCGGGTGTGGTCGCAAGATGCTACAAATCGTTGCCACTCGCTTCTTTTGGCCGCCACCGACCGGCCACTATCGGCGATACAAAATATGTACTTTTTTTTTTCTTACATTCACACCAATTATCTAAGCCTATTTTAATTTCATTACGAAACTGTATCATGGAAAACTTGATAACGGATAAATATATACTTAAATACTTTTTGTTTGTAAATACATACTTAATATACATAGTAAACACCCAGACCAAGACAAAATAGACATGTTCATGCACACAAATATTTGTCTTGTTCGGGAATCGAACCCGAGACCACTGGCGCAGAAGGTGGGTAGCCTACCCCTGCGCTAAATCGGTCGTCAAAACTGCAACTTACTGCAAGCAATTGGGCTATAAAAAGAATACTACCGGCCACAAAGTGTCTGTCGCTGAAGCTGAAGCGCCGCCACTTGAAGCTCAAGTGGCAGCGCCAGCCACATAGACTGTCGCGTGTGGCTCGTATGCGGCAACGCTTATTCGGCAACGTTGCACAACATTGCGCGACACAGCCAGCTGGCGTGCAGCATGTATGACGTACCTACCTAAACAAAATGTTGATACCTACAACTCGGGCGAGATAACTTGACACCTGCAAATTATACCCGTCTCTTTCACGCGATTCTGCCATGCCCGGAGAGTGACAGAGATGGGTATAACCTGCAGGTGTCAAGTTAGCTCGCCCGAGTTGTAATTACGTTGCGCAAGATATTGCGCGTCCAAAGTTGCCTGATGGAGACGAGGCTTCACTTCAGGACGCACGTAACTTACTGTAAGAAACGTGTGTTGTTTTTGCAGCCTTCAGTGTGACAGTTTCTTCAGTCCGATCTACTTTATCACTTTAAACCCCATAACTACCTGCTCTAATAATCTTTAGACAACTGTAGGGCTATAGGGCTTATAGAGTAACTCAAATGTCTCAGTCAAGTTTTGTCCTTTTTTATGCTTGATATGCTGGTTGTGCCATTAATATTCCATTTCAAAGTTTCTTGTTCCCAAATTTTGAATAATCTATCCATTTCAGATAATATTCATACCAAACCTCAATGATGAGCCAATATACAATAAGGTCATCAAGGATAAGATAATGGCAAGTATATACATAATATTCAAGCTGTTAATGATTTTTAGTAACTAATAATCAATGACTGCTTTTTATATTGTATAAAATAAAACTGTTACAGAGGTACAAGAAGTATATCACTATAGTCATGCTGTGCAAGACAAGTATACAACTGGAATTTGCTGATCGAGTGTTCATCTTTGACAGCAAGATATTAGTATTTGGCGGCACCCCAGCTTACATGTTCTTTAAATACGGTAAGATTGAAGACAACTTTGCTAGTAACCTTGTAAGTAGCAACAGGACCAAGATATCCAGCAGTGTATTCTAGAATATCGGTGCTTTGAATCGATCTCCAAGCATGACAATGGATTCAGAACCTACAATTTGCCCTTATCATATAGAAAGCAACGGAAAACTAATAATTATTTCGTAGGCGAATTAAAGATACCTAGGTAGGTACATGAGAATTTTCTTTTGAACCAAAATACGCTATTTACCATGAGCAATTATGTGCTAGGTACTTCGTCTTCTTTTGATTTTGATGACATGGAAACATTATTATTTATCGATTTATACTAACGCATAAAAGATGTCAATAATGCATCTTAAGTGCAAATAAATAAATGTCTGGATTTAGGTAGCTTAAATGATTTGCTACAGCCAGCTCTATGTCCAGCAATAATGAAAAAACTTCATATGACACGGTCCAGGTCGCGAGTACCGCGTCCGGATGACGTTCCGCGGCAGCTACACCCAAGACCACGAGATAGTAGCCGAACTCCTGCGCCAGGCGAACATCGCAGGTGCCTCAGTGCGCGCGCACCTCGGCTCGCTGCTCATACTCAAGCTGCCGTCCAGCCCCACAGCCAAAGCAGCGGCACTCATCCAGCACCTTACAGACAATTCCTCTAAGTATGGCATCACCTCCATGAACATCAGCTTACCGGACACAGAGGAAGTTACCAGAAGGTAAAAACAGAATACGCGTTGAAAAATGGAAAATGAAGAATTTAGAAAAAATCGACCCGTCTCACAACTAGCTCCGATGGGATTCGAACCCACGACCTTTCGCTTTCCGGGCGACTGTGAGATGGGTCGATTTTTTCTAAATACTTAATTTTCCGTTTTTCAACTATAAAAATTGCATTGTGCATGCAAAAAAGTAAAAATTTTAAGAATACGCGTTGTTAGTGTTGTTACATGATACAGTAATAGAATCTATCAAAAGAGGGGTAAAGTAATTCTTTGACGTGCCGGTGGACCCTGGCTGCCGTCCAGCCTTACTGCCAATGGCACTCGTCAAGGTCTGTGGTCTCTGTGGTCTGTGCTCTGTCTGTTTTCTTCGCCCCAACATAATTGGGGTCGTATCTCCGGGCAACATCTCCCCGAGTCTCACCTGTACCTACCTTCTCCGGGCTACCTACACGTCGAGTACTACCTACTCCGAGCCGCCACCACCTGCTTCTGCGCGCCTAACCGCCAGAGGTCTGCACTGCTCTGGTCTACCCCGGAACAGAACCCGCTGCCTCTAAACCCCAGCGGCTTCCCCTCTCCTTAGGAATTCCTAAGGAGAGGGGAAGCCGCTGGGGTTTACCCAACTAACACAAAGTAGCTGTAAAAGAGCTGGTAAATAGATTTTCCGAATCTTTAAGCTGGTTTCAAATCTTGTTTAAAGTACTGGTTAAGCGCTTCTACAGCTCTTTTAAGTGCAAAAGAGGACCATATTAAACAGCTTTATTCCTTAGAAAGGCTGGTTAAAGTCTTTATGAGAGCTGATTATTAGCTGGACTAAGGCTGGTTAATAGCTTATCACTTAGCTTTTATTCCAAATTTGTGCCATATTACATCTTTTAAACAAGTTTTAGTTTGATATCTAACTTATATTAATTTATTTGAACCAACAAAGGATTATAAAGGTTTTAAAAAAAGCTATACTTGTATTGACAAATGAATATGTCTAACAAAATAACAAAGAGTGCAAATGTTATTACTTATAAATATTGGGGAGTAATTTATTGTGTTTCTATGTTTATGAAGACGTGAGACGCATGCGAGGATCAGTTTACTGTGAAAGTATATATGTATTTTAGTTAAAATTTTCAAGCGCTCGTGAAATAACTTAATTTCGTGAAAAATAGTAATAAAAAATTAATAAAATAATTGAAGGTTATATTATGTTTGCGATTATTTACTCAATATTTGGGTTATTTATAGGTATCAGTTACATACAACAACCGGTGGAATAATTTTTAGTCGTTTTCAGAGCAATTCTAGTACTCAGTTTTTGTAATAATAGGATTTGTGAATCCATAATTACTAAATTAATGGCGTCAAATTATTAGACAGCTTTAATACTTGGAAACAGGTCTTTTAAAGCCACAAGCTTGTGAACATCTTAAAAAAATCTCTAAGTAGGGTAATGTTTGGTGTATGGCTGGAAGAAAGATTTCAGTAAGGTTTTGGCTGTATGAAAATCTTCCAAGAATACATTTTAAGCTTGATAGTGCTGTGTTTTAGGGCTAAATATGTAAATAGAAAAACGCTAGTAAGGTCTAGGTATGCATAGGGCTGCCATTTATGCTAGGGACTCATCGGGACGCCCCGTAAAAAAAAGGAGTAAAAAAAACAATTTAAAGTTTTTTTTTATTTAGGCATAGAAAGATACATAATACACGTTTTATGTAGTTGCAGCGGAAGAAGTACTTGGTGTATTAATTGATTGATGAGCCAACCCGTAACCCTTCCCCTTACCTGCCCCCGCGAACGCTAGGCGAGAAAAGTATACTCGCGGAATGACGCCCGGCCGCGCCCGTGTCAATTCAAGTATAATTGTAAAATTCTATCTATACCTACCTACCTATGATCACATACAAATGTAATATGACGACGCCAGAATCATAGAAAATGCCTAACGATCCGGCAAATGTTCAAAATTGCAGCCTTTTGCCACAGAATATATAATACCTAGTACTAACGTCTTTTGCATTGTGATATATCACAAGTACATATTATGTACTTGCTATGTAATTGCTTGGGAATAACGCTAGTGGTTTAAAACTACTATTAGGTACTAGAATATTGAATGTAGGCCTTAAATTGGTATATCCACCATTATTACATAAAATACTTATGATTAACGTTAAAAGCTCTTCTAAAATGTTATTTATAAGTAATTTACTTAATTATTGCTTTATTTTAGGCAACAAATCAACATCATGAACATAATGATGCAGTGGAAGTGCAAGAAGTACCTAATTATATTTTTTGGAAGTATTTAAGTGGTTAGAAATAAAGTTGGTTTGTAAAATTAAATACTATGACTTGTTTTATTGGTATAAAATGAGATGTTTTAGAATAAACTCAATTTATTTATCGAAATAGATGCAAATTTTGAAAGAAAAAAGAAATAATTGAATATTGAGTGATTCAAGTACTTATACGGAACCCTCTACATTTAACGCCCACGCTTGACCAGATTTTTGTATAAACATGATTTACAATTGACCGTGTATACAGCCTTGATATGAATAACGCTCTTCATTGTCATACTTATATAGGAAAAAGCTCATTTATAGTTTTGCTCTAGGGTCTTATAAGACTGTATTTATTAAGGTTTTGAAATATTCCAATAAACAGCTATTATTTGTTGACAATCTATTATCAAGCTTAGAGTTTTGAAACGTATTTTATGGATTCTGCTTTATATCTTATGCCTTATTTTAATACACTATAAAACTATTATACTTAAAAAAGTGTTTTTGCTGTAAAAATACAGCTTCAATCTGTATATTTTACTTTATCAAAACTTTAATAGAGTTCGTAGCTTAAAATAATTTATGTTAAGACTGCAATACAGCTTAAGGCCTTTATAAGACTAATAAATTCTATAGACCAGCTAGAACACGTCGCGGAAACCATTATAAAACCCTAATTTAACTTTAGGCTGTAATTCGAAATATATTATTCCGTTAAACTGCTAATGTGTTAGTTGGGAAGCTATAAAGCTAAGTAGATCTTAGACTTTCAACGCCGATCACCGAGCCAGTTACCCCCCCCTGTAATTTCATTTTAAAACGGTCTAACCGAATTATACATTTAATTTCATATAGGTACATCTTTTATTTCTGAACTCTTGCTCTCCGGCTCTTCCAGCCAGGAGCGTTTCAGTGGCAAAGAGCACAGACCGAGAGCACAGAGCACCACAGACCACGCAGACAAATACAGCATCATCTCCACAACCATTAGATAGCCTGATACGAAAGCAGTTACTCTTAGTTTGGTTAATGGTAGTGGCACAGAATAACATTTATTTAATAATAGGTCCAAGTAACGGAAGCTGCACTCTGCAAGACCATTTTAACAAATAGCAACTCTAACTTCAACACGATAAAGAAGAATTTAGCTTGTACGGCTCTAATTACGAACGGCTAGACGTTGCATCTCTTTCTATCGCATATATTCTATCGCGCTCGTGCGGGCGGCCCGCTGCAAATTGTATTGAATTGTATCCCGAGATATACCCGAAGCGGTAGGCACTTATCTCGGGTTCTTGAGCGAGTGACGGACGCCTGGTAGTGGTTCAAATTGTATTAAAGAATATTCTTATTTTTCTACTACGGGTATAGTCTAAGCGTTAGTAATATCGAACCCGGGACCTCTGGATCAGATACCGGTTAATTGTACCACTGACTGACCTGACCACAGAGATAGATGAACGAAAAGGAGTGTCTAAAATAATAATGATATATTTTATCCAGAGTCATGAACGAATACCGGTCTGCCTCGCATCACTCTTCTGTGCAGCATCACAACATATGCGAACAGGCTTTGCAAAGGATCGGAGGTAAAGAGAGTTCTACAAACTTAAAAAGTATTTGACAATGATTCAGCAGATTTTATCGTCGGAATGGTGTTAGATAAATTATTTTTCAACACACTTGCTCATAAAGTGAGCCTTATTACATCGATCTTAGGGCCATAAACCGAACTATAACCCACGCGTGCATAATAATATTACAGTACTAGTTGCGTAATAGAATTATCCCTACAAAGTTAAGTAAGTACCTAACTGCAAATTATATGCGAGTAAACAGAGACTTTTCAATTTAACCGGGTAATACAGTATCCCTACAAAGTTAAGATAGTACCTAACTGCAAGTTATATGCGAGTCAACAGAGCATTTTCAATTTCAGCGGGTAATAGATACAGTTCTTTTTTTATATACAGGCTGAAAATCCATTTACGTTTTTAGAATAAATAAATGTGTCCCTAATTAAGACAAAAAACATAATTAAGTATATTATTATCAAATTATTTATAATTCACAATAATTTGTTATAAAACATTTGCATTTTATCACTATTATCATACTTAATTATTTTGAAGTAGGCTGTATGACTGTATGTAATAAATCACCTCACATTTGGCGCGTGCAAAAAAAAAACTTGCGTGCTTTTTCCCTTTGTTAATATTAGGTTAATACAATATGTATGCAATAAATGTTTGTTTTTCCTCGCAAGTGTGTTGAAAAAGTGCGTATGAAACTCGTGAGCAACTTACTCACTAGACACTCGGCTGATTTACGCCCTCGCCTGCGGCTCGGGCTGCAACCCGCATCCTCGTGTATAATGAGCAACCTAAGCTCACTTGTATCATAATATACTATTATCTACACTCATGTTATAATTTTTGAATTATGAACTCAAGCCTGAACGTATACTGATACACTTTATGCCATAGTCAACTTTAAAAAATAAAGCTGCTGTATCCGGGTGTTTCATAATGACCATTATGCAACACCCGGATACAGCTGTCACTCATTATAAAACACTTATATTTCTTTTCAACACACTTGCTCATAAAGTGAGCCTTATTACATCGATCTTAGGGCCATAAACCGAACTATAACACACGCGTGCATAATAATATTACAGTACTAGTTGCGTAATAGAATTATCCCTACAAAGTTAAGTAAGTACCTAACTGCAAATTATATGCAAGTAAACAGAGACTTTTCAATTTAACCGGGTAATACAGTATCCCTGCAAAGTTAAGTTAGTACCTAACTGCAAGTAATATGCGAGTCAACAGAGCATTTTCAATTTCAGCGGGTAATAGATACAGTTCTTTTTTTGTAACAACAATGAGGTTTTATACGGCTGAAAATCCATTTACGTTTTTAGAATAAATAAATGTGTCCCTAATTAAGACAAAAAACATAATTAAGTATATTATTATCAAATTATTTATGATTCACAATAATTTTTTATAAAACACTAGCTTTCCGCCCGCGGCTTCGCCCGCGTGAACTACACGACGTTATCCCGCGGGAATGTGATATTTTTCCGGGATAAAAAGTAGCCTATGTTCCTCTCCAGGCTACAAAGTATCTATGTTCCAAATTTCAGCCAAATCCGTTCAGCTGTTTTCGCGTGATTGAGTAACAAACATCCAAACATCCAAACATCCAAACATCCAAACATCTAAACTTTCACATTTATAATATTAGTAGGATTTGCATTTTATCACTATTATTATACTTAATTATTTTGAAGTAGGCTGTATGGCTGTATGTAATCAATCACCTCACATTTGGCGCGTGCAAAAAAAAAAAACTTGCGCGCATTTTCCCTTAGTTAATATTAGGTTAATACAATATGTATGCAATAAATGTTTGTTTTTCCTCGCAAGTGTGTTGAAAAAGTGCGTATGAAACTCGTGAGCAACTTACTCACTAGACACTCGGCTGATTTACGCCCTCGCCTGCGGCTCGGGCTGCAACCCACAGCCTCGTGTATAATGAGCAACCTAAGCTCACTGGTATCATAATATACTATAAATTTACAGTCTCCATGGCAACCGTAGGATTTACCGGCCTTGACTTCCAAATTTTTCAAGCTCTTCTTTAGCCGGTAACAATCAGAAACGTTTTTAAAATTAGAATTTTGAATTTAGAAGGATTAGACCGTATAGACTCCTATGAGTGGGGTTTGGCACCAATTCACATTTTTTATATATATATTTATACTAGCTTTCCGCCCGCGGCTTCGCCCGCGTGAACTACACGACGTTATCCCGCGGGAATGTGATAATTTTCCGGGATAAAAAGTAGCCTATGTTCCTCTCCAGGCTACAAAGTATCTATGTTCCAAATTTCAGCCAAATCCGTTCAGCCGTTTTCGCGTGATTGAGTAACAAACATCCAAACATCCAAACATCCAAACATCTAAACTTTCACATTTATAATATTAGTAGGATATATATTGATTTGCTTTATTTTTGAAATATATAATAAATGTAATGAGTGTAGATAAAGTAGTGTATGAGACTGCACGTAACTCGGTATTGAAACACTCGTGGAATACTACTCCCACTCGTGTTTTAATACCCCTCCTTATGCGACAGTCACATAAACTACTATTATCTATAGGTATTCATGTTATAATATTTCGCCAAGGCTCGTTTAAACTCCACTCGTAACCCCTATTATGTGACAGTCACAAACTAAGTATTTCAATAAGCTCATATTCAGTTTAAAATGATAAGATTTCAAATATTACACAAGGCATGATTCCACCTTGTAGCATTATAGAATTTTACAAACCGAGAATTTTAAGGTATTTTAACCGACTTCGAAAAAGGAGGTTTTCAGTTTGATCACATACCTATTTACCAGAAAACACGTAAATTGCCTGCACGATGCACTAAAAAGAGTGAAATAAAAATTATTTTTATAAAAAAAAAACCGCCTTCAAAAAACCACAACTTTGAAGTCGCGCGGGTTTTAACAAAAGCAACAAAAAATTGTACATGTTTCACGCCCGACTTCAAAGTAGGTACTTACGTTATTTATTTGGTGAGGAATTATTTCTTACTTTTTTGATGTGGTTTTTTGAAGGCGGTTTTTAAATAGGTACCTTTCTAATGATATGTTTCAAGTTGAGGGTAGGTCTGTAAGTTATTTAAACCTCAATTGTTTTTTCAGAACCACAGAGATGGAGGAGGAAACAAACGTTCGGTTTGAATGGCTCTCAATTGAGCAAATTTGGAAGGAAGTACTTGAGTTTTTATCTCTTCTACAAATGTTACGTAATTGTTATGGTAAGGCGTAGTTCACAAAGCGATAAGTATACTGAAGAAACTAAAGTTAAGGCGATACTCGAAAAAATTATGCTGAAGCGAGATAGCAATGAGAAACGACGCGCGCGGGAGTGAGACCGATTTTGCAGATTAGGCAATCAGCACAAAATCACTTCGTATTAAAAATCGATAGCGATTTTTTAAAAATGCTTCTACACGATTCTAAATATTATTGGTATTCACTAATTAAAATAATGAATTCCAATAGTATATGTAACCCCATTTAAGAATAATCTTGAATTTTCGTATAATTTAGAGGTCTTTTCGAAAAAGAAAACTGTCGAGGCAAAATCAGAAAATCGTGTTTCTGAAACTATACGAATCTAAGGTAGGTATGCAGAAATATATACCTATCTTATTACCAGATTTGTAACAACTAACCGTCCTACCAAAGAGTAAAGTAATATTTTCATATCAAAAAGTCCATACTTTTTCCGAGTAGCGTCTCAATAAGCGATTTACCTACTGATTTAGTGGTTTGGTCTCTGGGAATTTAAAAGTGACTAAATAATTAAAAGAACTCAAAATGCAGCGTGCGGTCACATTGCATTGCGTTGCATTAAGTACACCTTTTTAATGACAGTCGTTGTGTTTACAGATTTTAGCAACTTTAGTGGCAGGAGTAGTCATTGGAGTATCTTTGTCAAGTATTTTAGCTCATTTGGATAAAAATAAGGATGCGTATAAAATAACACATAGAGAGGTAAATGTAGATAGTGAACATAATGATAATTATACAGTTATGTCTACATACAACTTTACCAACTTTACCTATCCTATAGGCACGGTGACTGAACGTCGATATACAGTCGCATCGGTAGAATATTTTGTAAGCATGTCGCACTTATGACGCTCATAATTGGATATTTAACTGATATTTTTCTACTTACTTATTTAAAATGTTTTTCGAAATATTAGCAACGAAAATAAGTACTTATTTTGAATATTTGCAAAGCTAGGGCTTCAAATTTTTTACTAGACAGAGAGAGAACGACTATCTTTGTGACGTCACCAAGTCAGTAGCATAGCATCATATAGTCTCTCCATAGAAGATTCAATTGTAGAAAGAAACATCAAAATTATACATAACATAACTAGTGGATCCTCGCGGTTTCACCCGCGTGGTACCCGTTCCCTTCCCGTGGGAAGAATGTAGCTTTCTAATGGTGAAAGAATTTTCTAAATCGGTCCAGTAGTTTCGGAGCCTATTCGATGCAAACAAACAAACAAACAATCAAATCTTTCCTCTTTATAATATTAGTATAGATTCACTTGTTATAAAACTGATACGAATTATTTTTTTACATTTGATATTCATAGATGTTATATTTTTTTACTTCATCATTAAATATCTACATTTCAACAAAAGCAATACCCTATTCTATGATTGTTGTAGTTCCGTGGGAGTCGTGTCTTAAACATACACAGCAGTGTCTTCCCGTAGTCCCAAAATACCTATGTTAACCTATAGAACGATGATGTTTTGCATTGTTGCAGCTTTTAACAATTGAAGCTTTGAAACAGTTAACCACCATGGTTATTAAGTTAGACGGCTCTGAAGCTGCTATGTCAGTTGCCAACGCGTAAGTTTATATTTTGTTATGTTTAAATGCAACCTTTAAATACAAGTGTCTTTACACTTTTTCTTTGTGAGTATGTATGTGTGTGTCTGTGTTGTGGGTACCTCCTACCTATATTATAATGAAAATACAAATTTATTCCACAGTTATGTTTTATCTGATACTGGCGCTACCAATAAGGAAATTCAAGGCATGCAATACTCTGCTCTGGGCGAGGGCGAGGTAGGCACCCTTTGATTGCATAATGAATATTTTTTTTACAACATCACACACATTTATCAGGAAGAAATTGCTACGTAGCAATAAGTAGCAATAAGGCCACCTTTTGTGTTTTTTTGTACCGTCTTCTTGTTAGGTAGGTACTTATGTGTCACCGTATTGCAATAAAGTGTTTTATTATTATTATTGAGCTAATTCCAAAATAGTAGCTTAGGCACTGGATTATGGATGGTATTACAAATATAAACATACCTAAATATTCATATGGCATCCAGACACAAGTGACACAACACATCCAGAACAAAAACGGAATATCACATAAGTAAATGTTTGTCCTGGGTAAGGACTATTACTTATTATATATTCTGGCTCAGGTCAGGAGGTACGATCAAGCCAAACACATTTAAATGTGGACCATAGGTAATTGGGTGAATCCTACTATTTCGATTATCTATTTCCACTGATGGAAATACTAAGGTATTCCTCGAAGCGCTCCCAACAAAGCGCCCCAAAACTATTCCTCGAAGCGCTCCTTTTAATAACTGCTAATAATAGGATCGCTTCACAATTAAAAATATTTACGTTGATGACATAGACTACGAGGACTATAAGGAGCTTATTTGAAAGTTACTTTAGAGCCCTTTAATAAAATCTTGAGAATTTATAAAAGTTAAATTAAAAAATTAGCTCCTTATATATTCTGTACTCCTGGTAGATTTTCTCTACTATCCAATATATTTATTATAAATTTAACATTTTAACTTGCACTTGCACTAATTCAAATTCACGCGAGCTGCCAATCTACGCTCACGGAGTACCCATCTCTATTCAAAAGATAAACATAGGGGCGCTTCGAGGAATAAAACTTTATTATTTTTAATTGTGAAGCGCTCCTTAAATTACCAGTTATTAAAAGGAGCCCTTCGAGGAATAGTTTTGGGGCGCTTCATTGGGCGCTCCAAAATGGGAGCGCTTCGAGGAATACCTCTTTTAAACAACTTAAAAAAGAGGATACTTATATGTCACATTATCAACCATTAATTGCAGAGTATGACCGAGTACTTGATAATGCGAGCCATAGATTCGCCTCAGCACTATGTGTACATGTATGCGTATGGGATACAAATTGCAAGTAACGGAGAAAATGGAATAATTGTAAGTATATTAGTATAGTGGCCGCCCACGACTTCGCCTGCGAGTAATTTGTTTACATATACCTACCTATTTTTTTATTATTTATGAAATTTTACATTTTTACAAATTTTTTGGATCAATTTTATCAAATTTAATTATATTTAATTATTTTTTTAATCAATTTTGTTGGATCAATAGCTGGCTTTACACCGACACTCTATCGCGCGTGATACAGCAATCGTGTGGGAAAGAGCGTGTTTTTTTTGTTTTTATTGGTTGATATGATAGGCAAGCGCTTGTCCGCTATCACGCCTGATGTTAAGCGTTGATGCGATCTACGATGAATCGCGCTTGCCTAGAAGAAAGTGTAAGGGGAAAGGAAAGAACGTTAGCCTAAACAACATCAAACAAACAATCGCTCGTGATTCCGCGTGCGGGCTTTCCTGCAGGCAATCCTGTGAGATAGAGTGACTGTATAAAGGGGGCTAATGGTATTTTTAAATTAATAACATGCGCTAGGGCGTCCGATTAAGTAATATCCATTTTATAGAATGAGGACATTCCATATTATCCTCAGCAAGCCTTGTACCATAAGATGCTTGTACTGGAAGCTATTTGCACTGCTAGCTAGGCGAAAAATAGTAAAAACAGCCGAGAACGGGATTCTCGGCTGTAATATACTATTTGTCGCCTTAAAGTCACGGACTTATCAAATGGCCCTCTGTGGTCTAGTGGTTCAAACCACCGATTTCAGACCTAGAGGTCCCGGGTCGATTCACAGTGGGGGTACATATTGTATTCGGTTTGGTTGGTGGTAGGACTTGTTCTAGTCCGCCTGGCTAGCTACCACCATCTTATCTAAGTCTGACGCCATAACAATGATGATTTCAGCAATATTGTGTTCCGGCAGTTAGAGATAAGATAGCCAGTTCCTCAGTGATTGAGGATTCCGGGAGTAGTGCGCTTCCACCTTCAGCCTTATCACCACTTATCATCAGGTGTGATGAAGGTTAAGTGCTACCCCGTTGTGGATAAAAAAAGGTAGTAGATACCGATTAATTACGTTTTCCTATTCTTTTCCTCTTGCAATGCACCAGAGGTACCAACCTCTACGCCAGAGGTTCCCAAAGTTATTTTGTCTACTGCCCACTTTGAAAATATATTATTTTTTAGCGCCGTTTTTTTCTATCTACTTAAAAACCACTAAAACTTTAAATGAAATAATTATTGTGAGCTATATCAGCGGAGATTAAACATTCATTCTAAACGAGTCTTTTATTATAACCCGCAACAATTAACTTGAGTTTGAGACCTGCCCCATGATTCACGAACCATCGGAAACGGAATTGGATTCGAATTATGTGTTTTGTCTTTGTCTATTCTATAGTGAGTGACAGAGACAAGGCATACATTCAGCTGTCGGGAGCGTTTCCGACGGTTCGTGAATCAGGGAGCTGAGCTGAGCGCAGTTAGATAGTACACAAAATGCGCTCAGCACAGGTAGCCTTACCGCCCCCCTTTAGGCATGCAGCGCCCACAAGGGGGCGTTATCGCCCACTTTGGGAAACACTGCTCTACACTAAAAACAAATTTGTTACGTGCCTAGGCAGAGGCTCGGTACAGCCCGTTGCACCACGACTCGGCCGCTGCGGCGCGGTCCCTGGCGCGGGTGTACATGGCGCTGCTGCGGCACTACACGGGGGCACTCGACGCCTCTATACAAGTCACTGATGACCCACTCACCTTGGACCTTACGCCGGTGACTCAGCTTATCTTTGTCTGATGCTGCGTGCGTACACACCGGACCAACGAAGGCCAACGAACGCCAGCCAAGTGGTTCTGTTTTCCCCTCTGTCTCAATCAGATCAGATCTGAAAATCCGAGTGTGAACTGGAATCTCTCCCAGTGATCCTTTACTTACGAGTAGCTCTTGATTCAGTGCTTCCGGGTGCTCCTACTAATTACTCATATTGATAGTGATCTTCAAAGGCCAGAATCGTGCAGCGGGCAACACCTGATGTCGTTCGTTGGCGTTCTTTGGGCCGGTATGGTTTACTCGCGCGTTGGCTGTCTGTTAGACCGGCAGCCAGCGCTAGCTTAGTATCATACATAATATTACAGTAGGTACCTACTTTTATAAACAGTTCTTCAAGCTAAGCCAGCTGGTGTAAATAGAGTCTCTATTCTTGAATCTACGCCGAGGACTTGCACTATTGCAGAAGCTTCAGTAATGGTTTCAGTTCCTTTAGCCGCCCCGTCGTCGCACCACAGCTCATGGCAACGCTGCGTCACTACACTACACCACGGACTATACTGGGAGGCTAGACACGTCTTATACAGTCATGTCATCGAAATCCCCTTAACGCTAGCTTTTCAGAAGTAGATGCAGCTACGTGCGTGACGAGCCCCCCTACCGCCTAAGCGCCGTCGGCTTGATTACGATTACGATGCATCGTGCCATCCTCGTCATGTCTTAACACAATTGGTATGGCATGACAAGGAACGCACGATGCGTCGTAATCGGCTCCAAGCCGACGGTGCTTGGGCGATAGGGCCCCAGGTCGTCCGTGAACACGGGCCATTGCACACACTGTTCCCACAATATAAAGATTGTGCTGTTACCTCACTGCTCACCTCTAGTTGATCAGTGTTTCTCATAATTTCTTTAATCCCCGACCCCTCTCGGTATGTCTCAGTCATCTCGACTTAAGGAAAGTGCTGGAATCACAGAAGTTGGAGGACAGAAAATCTGCAGATGTGCAACTTGTTAATTGTACAAGTCCACACCCATGTTCTGACAAATTAGCGTTAATATTATTGCAGACCTGGGGCCCTACTGGCGAACTATCCGAACTTCGGAAATCTGCCGGGCTTATATCGAAGTACCTACGTAATTTCTTATTGTACTATTTGTCTAAGTTATTTCGAAGATATCGATGCTCCTGGGACATCATAAATCGTTGTTTGCCGTTTTGGCCTGATTGGGGCTCGATTCGGAGCGTTTGCCGGTACGGCCCGTGGACAATCACTTCGTGCATCACGCCTAGGCAAGATATGCAAAATTTGAAAAGAAATTTAGTTTCTTCTTAAAACTGGAGCCGAGACTCAGTATTATTAGCGTGTTTATCTGGTACTTAACTGTTTGTTTCAGTGGATGAGGTACGTCGGCAAGGCGCCCCTTCTCATCCAGTTTTTGCTGATACTAACGATATCCCACATCACACTCATGCCTTCCATGGAACACGGCCTTGTGCGACATCTGCAGGTATGATTTTGAAGGAAACTATTCGTCGATAATTATAAGAAAAGGACGATGTCAGTATTTATATGCACGTTGAGCCCAGCAGGCCTACTCCAATTCAACGAAAAACGAAACTCGTTAGCCCCGCCGCTTTCGCTCGATTCTGTCATGCTCGGAGAGTAAGAGGGACGGGTATAACTAAATTTTGTTTTTTCGATGAATTAGAGTAAGTAGGCCTGCAGGTTAGATAGGTATTTTTTAGCTGTATAAATGTTACAGCGCTAAATCCAAATCTTCAGAGTTAGTAATTCAAACAAGCAAAAAATTTTTTTTTTTTACTTATTTCTAAAACTGTCGAAATACCTAGTCTGTTTTCAAGATGTAGCTCTAAAGCCATATAATTTGTATTATTTAAATTTTGATTGTAATAAACTTGTATGACCATGTACGTATTGTGTTCTACCAGTGCAATGCAAAGAATTTATCTCCGGGGCGCTACTGGTTATCAATGTTCTGGTGCGACCTGGTGCTGTACTGGTGCCAAGTTTGTGTCATGACCATCGCCCTGGTCGCCATCGTCTTCGTCAGCGTCCCGTCCGTTGAATTCTCTTACACAGATTTGGGTAACGAACAGTTTTTATTTTTAAATGTCTCTTACTACTTCAATAGAGTTGTCAGACTGATCGTCAATATACCTCTCCTTCTTTCATATCGTAGTTTGGATTCTACTGATACATAAAAGCAACAAATTACGGTTTCTAATAAACAGCTAATTCCTACTTAATAATATTATAAAGGCGAAAATGTGTATGTTTGTTAGTTTGTTTGTCTGTCTGTATGTTCCGTTATCACGTCAAAACGGATGGCCCGATTTTGATGAAATTTGGAATGTGTATGTTTGTTAGTTTGTTTGTCTGTCTGTATGTTCCGTTATCACGTCAAAACGGATGGCCCGATTTTGATGAAATTTGGAGTGGAGATAGTTTGTGACCCTAGAAAGGATATAGGCTACTTTTTACCGCGGGAATAAGGCTCATTTTCATAGGAAAATAACTTTTGGCGCGGGCAAAGCTATGGTATGGAATTGGTATTAAAGGTGATAGTTTGAGTTCCTGGGATGGATTATTATTTAGAATAGAGATAGTTTGAGGCCCTGGGAAGAACATTACTTTTTACCGAGAGAAAAAATCTTATTCCCATGGGAAAATTACATTAAGCTCGGGCAAATTTGCGGGTAGAAATTGGTATTTAAGCATAAATAGTTTGAGAACCTGGGAAGGATTATAATACCTAGGCTTCTTTTACTTTTTGCCACCGGGAAATATCGTATTCCCACAGGAAAATCAGTAGGTATTATTTTTTGTCAGTCTTTCACGTAGCAACGAAGTAGATTGGGAGCTGAAGAGTGACATAGGCTACAGTTTATCCCGAAAAAATATCACATTCCCTCAGAATAACGTCGTGTAGTACACGCCACGAAGCCACGGGCAGAAAGCTAGTTTTATAATATCTGTTAAGGCACTTTTCAATATTCGATCAAACTTGTATGTAAATTATAATAAGTACTAAGTGAATGCTTACCCACTAAAGGTCACGCTTCAACCCAACACCCGCTCTAAACGAAGCGAAGGAATTACCGAGCAGTCTGACGGCGGCAGTAAGCTCGCGGACCGCGCGTTGTCCGCTATTTTATATTGTTACTGTAAAATGCATCTACAGTGAACGACATTAAGTCCATATTTGGCTGTTCATACTTTGGTTGGGTGGGAGCGGTGCGGTCTAAGTGGGCTATGACGTTTACTCCTACGGGGCGTTATAACGCCACTAAATGACAGTTGAAAGTGAACCTTATTACTTACAAGTTCTTCTAATGTTTAGATAACAAGCAGAGGTCGAATAGTTTTAGTGCTATCTGGGTTTAATGTAAGTATACTATGTTTCAGCAATTGTTCCATTATTGCTGTTCGTGTACGGTTTCGGCTGCATACCGCAGGCGTACCTCTTCAGCATCGGGCCGCGCACGGCGCTTAACACGATGACGTTCGTTATCGTGAACCTTGTATTTGGTATGATGTTAATATTTTATTGAAGATTTATACACTGGACAAGTTGATGTAGGTAATCACAGAACAAGAAAGATGTAATCTTACCTTGCAGCTTATCAAGCCTGAACAGATAAATAAAGAACCTGGCTTGGGCGCTACTTTCGCCTCTTCATTTTAGTTCGTCTTATTTCCTCAACATGGCGAAATTTTATATGATCGAAGAATCTAAACGTTGATTTCCACAACCTTGGACGCAGGGCGTGTTGGCGTTTGCATGTAATTTGTGTAGACGCAAAACAATTGGATGTTTTCATCTGATGGAAAGGCAAGATTACATCCGTTTGACCACAACTTAACATCTGTTTAGTCACTATAATGTTTCTACTAGGTCGCAGGAATGAAACACGGGTACTTAGTTCAGTGATATATTGCGGACTGCCTACGCCGCGATCGGCGCCTGGCATCGACTTACACATATTTCTCTGGATACCTACATTACATCCCTCCACCACTAATTATCAACATAACTTATAACTAAAAAACAAACCTAACAAATTAAAAGACATAACAAAATAAAGGTAACACAATAATACAGTCAACTACATAATTCCGACACTTTACTAAATCTTATACCTATTGAACATCTTTCCTTAACCTACATTGTCGAATGGGGCGAGACCGGGGCGGTACAGGCATGGACGGTGGTGTCGAGAACTCTTCCGTTCCTAGGTCCCGGTCGGAATGATTGTTTGTCCGAGTCGGTGATGATACCGGCTCCCGCGCCGGTGATGACGACTGCCCCAAGGCCTCCGGCTGCTCCGACCGGCCTTCAAAGGACGATGGTGATAGCGCATCAGGAGCTGAAGGCTCCGGCGAACGTGACAACTCTGTGGGGATTATCAGCGAACTTCTCGTCCTGCGCTTAAGCTGATCGATATGCCTATGCACCTGTTTACCGTTACTGTCTAGTACTTTATAGTTGCTTGGCCCTGACGAGTTGACCACAGTACCGGGCAACCATTTCTCTCCCTTTAGATATTGTCTATACCAAATGTCCTCTCCTATCTTCACCTTCCTTTCCGTCCCTCCCGCGCTTTGAACCTGTCCTTGTTGCGCTTTTTGTACCCTAACCTCCGTATCCGGTCTTAGCACATCTAACTTGGTCCGCAACCGTCTCCCTATAAGTGCGACTGCCGGGCATACTCCTGTAGTGCAATGTTCCGTGTTCCTATAGTATAACAAAAATGTGTTTAAAGCCAGTTCCACATTTTTATTATCTACATACGCCTTTTTAATAACCCTTTTTAACGTCTTAACAGCATTTTCCGCGGCTCCATTGGACGACGGATGATATGGGGCTGTGAATATATGTTGGATACCGTCAGTTTGTACGAATTCAGCAAATTCACTACTAGTGAACGGCGGTCCATTATCGGTGACTATTTGCCTGGGGACCCCCCACCTACTCCACAGCTCACGTAACCTAGCCATCGTATGACTCGCTGCCGTACTGGCAACTTGAAATACCTCAAGCCACTTAGAAGTCGCGTCCACCACTACTAAATAAGTTTTTCCGTATATAGGCCCCATAAAGTCCAGATGCAACCGGGACCACGGCCTGGCGGGCCAGGGCCACGGGCGGGGGGCGGCGCGCGGGGGGTCGTCCGCGAACGCGGCGCACACGGAGCACGCGCGGCACTCGCGCTCCACCGCCTCGTCGATGCCCGCCCACCATACGTAGCTGCGCGCCAACGCCTTGGACTTTACGATGCCCATATGTGGTTCATGAATTATTTTCATGATCTTATACTGGCATTTTTCCGGT
This sequence comes from Crambus lathoniellus, assembly GCA_949710035.1. NCBI lineage: Eukaryota > Metazoa > Arthropoda > Insecta > Lepidoptera > Crambidae > Crambus > Crambus lathoniellus. The sequence goes on from OX453298.1 coordinate 4,801,749, forward strand.
ATCACCACTCGGTGACCCCACATGACACAGCCTAACTCCTCGTACAGTTCCGATTTTCTATTATAGTAAGGTTGTAAGTTCACGATTTCACATTTATCTGGCCAACCGTCTCGTAGGTAGTTTAAAATTCTACTTAATAGAGGATCCCTTTCCGTCTGTTTCTTAATTGCATTATAATCAAGTAACAACCCATCTTGTGCAAAATGCAGATACGTTTGCTCCGGAATAGATTCCTCTTTAACACTTTTAACGCTATTATTTTCTGGCAGACGTGATAAGCCGTCAGCGCAATTTTCATTAGTACGGATATATTCTATGTCGTAATTGTATGCCGATAATATCACTGCCCATCGTTGCATTCTACTCGCTGTCATTGTAGGTATTCCCGTTTGCGGGCCTAACATTGAAACTAAGGGTTTGTGGTCAGTGCACAAAATGAACTTCCTCCCGTAAATATACTGATGAAATTTTCGTACACAGAATATAATTGCAAGAGCTTCGCGATGTAATTGCGAGTAGTTTTTCTCCGCGGTGGTGAGCGAGCGTGACGCATACGCTACCGGGCGCTCGCCGCTCGGACCCGGCTGCGCCAGCACGCCCCCCACGCCGCGCGCGCTCGCGTCGCACGTCACGATTAGAGGTTTGCTGGGATCGTAGTGCGCTAATACTTCAGCACTCATTAAAACCTGTTTTATCTTCGTAAACGCCCCTTCGCATTTCTCATCCCAGTTCCATTCTACACCTTTTTGCAATAATCTGTATAAGGGCCCTAACATAGTACTAAAACCCCTGATAAACTTAGAAAAAAAAATTACCATGCCTATAAAGGAACGCAATTCACTAATATTACAAGGAGCTGCTAGTTTACTTATAGCTTTAATCTTGGATTTGTCCGCTTTAACCCCTTCTTTCGAAACCACATACCCTAAATAAGTAACTTCGTTAGCCAAGAAAACACATTTTTCTTGCTTTAGCTTTAACCCACTCTCAGATAGCCGCTGTAAAACTTGCTCGAGTGCAATTAAATGCTCATTTTTGTTTTTCCCGCCTATAATGACGTCATCAAGGAACACTTGCACATTCGGTATATTTCCTAACAAATTAGTCATAATGCGTTGGAAAATACCTACACTCGAAGCCAATCCGTAAACTAACCTATTATACTGAAACAGTCCTCGATGCGTATTAATGACTGTGTATTTTTTTGAATCATCTAGTTCGACCTGGTTATAAGCCCGGGAAAGGTCAATTTTGCTAAAAAACTGCGCCCCGTTGAGGCCTACTAGGACATCTTCAATCTTAGGCAGCGGGTATCGATCGATCAGCAAAGCGGGATTCAGAGTCGCCTTATAATCCGCACAAATTCGCAACGTACCATCTGCTTTAGTGACTGGCACTAGCGGTGAGGCCCAGTCGGAGCAGTCGACGGGCTCGATGACGCCGTCGCGCAGCATGGCGTCGAGCTCGGCGTCGATGCGCTCGCGCAGCGCGTAAGGCACACCGGCGTCGCCCCCGGCCGCACGTGCAGCGTAGCCTTGCCGCCATTGTACCGACCCAGTCCGCCGCTGAATAACTCCTTATGTCTGTCGAGAATATTTACGATTCCTTCATTAATTTGCACACAATTCATGTTACTAATACTTTTATTACATTTAAGTATAGGTATTTTTACATGTAGCTCTGCTAGCCATTGCCTACCTATCAAAGACGTAGTACCGTTTTTTATTACAAACAATTCCAGCTGTTTTTCCTGCCCCTGGAATCGAACCCGTGGGCGAATTATACCTAAAGGTTTTACTCTGGTACCATCATAAAATTTTAAAATTGTGTCATCTTTTTCTAAACACAGATGTGAAAAATAACATTCGTACGTGCAATTATTTATACAAGAAATTGCAGTTCCTGTATCTATTTCCATATCTAATACGGTATCCTCTACAAAAATAGGTAAACTTACTGGCTTATAATTATTCAGTCCGATAAGGTTCAAACTTTCCTCGATGTCTTCTACGTCAGTCTCACTATCGGCCTCCACGGAAAAGATGTTTTCATTTCGCTGATTACGACGATACAATGATATTCCTCGCGATCGCGACAACTGTTCATTATTCGCCGGACACACTCTACGTAAATGTCCCGTATGCTGACACTTGCTGCACACGAACTCCCTATAGCGACAGCTTGCCACACTATGGTTAGTGGCCCCGCAAGCTGTGCAGTTGTGGCTGCGTCCCGCTGTAAAAGTCGTGCTGGTCGCGCGCCGCACGCGGCTCACGGCTGCCCCGCCGCCGCTGTCTCTGCCCGCGCCGCCACCGCTAGGCACGCGGCGGCGCCCGCGCGGCCGCATGCTGCCACCGCTCCCGTAGCGACTCGCACCGCTGCTGTCCCCCATGTTCGATATGACCGAATGCAATGCCTCCGCATTTGAGCTGGATGAGGACGCTCCATCTACAACTGCCGCGTCCCTTTCTGCCGCCTCCAAAGCGTTTGCTAATTTCACTGCTTGTGAAAATGTTATTGCGTCATCCTCCGCAAACAGCCGTTGTCTGATGAGGTCACTCTTGAGTCCGCAGATAAATTGATCACGCAAGTTTTCGTTTAAATTTGCCCCAAATTTACAGTGACGAGCTAATCTTTTTAACTCCGTAACGTAAGTTGCTATGTCCTCGTCTGCCCCTTGTCTTTTCTTACGGAAACAAAATCTTTCCGCTAGCGAAGATGGCGTCGGTTGAAGATGCTGACGCATTATATTAACAACTTCATTGTACTGTAACTCCGAGGGTTTCTTTGGACTTGATAAGTTGACGAGTAACTCGTACGCTTCATCTCCGATTGTAGCAATTAAAGTCGGCAACTTAAATTCCTCCGTCACTTTGTTCGCCACAAAGTACATGTCCAACCTATCCACGTATGATGACCACTGACCCGTTTTCACGTCGAATTCACTTAACTTCCCAATCGACATTTTGATATTACACACGCGATAACTTGAAAATTAATCCTCGTCGCCACTATAATGTTTCTACTAGGTCGCAGGAATGAAACACGGGTACTTAGTTCAGTGATATATTGCGGACTGCCTACGCCGCGATCGGCGCCTGGCATCGACTTACACATATTTCTCTGGATACCTACATTACAGTCACAACTTTACATCTGTTTGGTCATACAACTTTAATGTAGCGATATTTTACGAGAGTTATGAAAATATACCTTTCGGCAGTGAATAGTGAATGATAGCATAGCAACTAATATTTAAAAAAACCTGTACTTTTACTATAGAACTCAGAGCTCTGTTTAAAAAAGAAAGAAAGTACAAAAGGATAATGACCTGACATAGCTTACTTTTTCAGGAGAAACCACAGTGGTAGCAAAGGTTTTCTACGGAGAAGCATTACACTACGCTTTGTACTTCATAAGATTATCACCTCAATTCAATTTGGCGTATGCCTACGTAAAGATCAAGGAAATATTCCTATATAATAGCGAATGCGTCTTTTTCAAGTCAAGAGACCTTTGTAAAAAAACAAACTTGCATAAATGTTGTGGTAAGTTATATTATTGAGACTTCTCACTTGTAAGGTAAAGTAGACACTCGAAAATATAAATTTAACCAGCACAAATCGGGTAGATTTTTTTCTAAATACCTACTTCATTTTCCATTTTTCAATAATAAAAATTGCATTGTGAATGCAGAAAACTAAAAATTAAAATAACTTGCAATATTGTAATTTCATCTTTAGCTATTGCCAAATACCTGGAAAGGTATTTCTTTCGCGTGTGAGGGTAGTAATATCTCCACATTGATGAAATTAACGCTGACTATACAGCGCGTAAGAAGTAGGTATTGGATAAGTCCGACGCTTCTCGTAACGAACGCTTCCGTGGCTCAGTGGTTAGAGCAGTCGTCCGGAAAGCGAAAGGTCGTAGGTTCGAGTCCCATCGGAGCTGGTTGTGAGACGGGTCGATTTTTTCTAAATACTTCATTTTCCATTTTTCAATTAACCAGCACAGTTTTAATATTTCAGACAAATGCGGTATTTTGCAAGAATGTTTCGCCAGGAAGAGCTATTTTACCATGGTGCCAGGAATACTAGGAGAAATTATCGCTATTATCGGGACAGCTTGTCTGTTCACCATCTTTCTCATGCTTTGGGAGTACAGAATATTTCAACGGCTGAGGAGGTATGTGCTGACGAAGGTCACCTACTCGGTGGCGGAGGAAGACACAGGAGAGCCGGAAGGTTTGAGGCGAGAGAAAAATGACGTCATGGACAAAGTGTGGGATATCAAACACAATCGAAGTATGTTCTCTCTTGAGTGTTACTTTAGCTTTAATAATTACAATTTAACATGACACAAGGGCCGTTGTTGGATACTGTCGCCTTTGTTCCCATCCAGTCACACCAAACGAGTAACACTGTGACTGGTTGGGACAAAAAATTCCCATCCAGTAACACTGTTACTCGTTGGGACAAGTTTGAAAGTAAAGCAATCCCAACAAGTCACACTGTGACTCGTTGGGACAAGTTTGAAAGAAAAACAATCCCAACAGTCACACTGTTACTCGTTGGGACAAGTTTGAAAGTAAAGCAATCCCAACAAGTCACACTGTGACTCGTTGGGACAAGTTTGAAAGAAAAACAATCCCAACAGTCACACTGTTACTCGTTGGGACAAGTTTGAAAGTAAAGCAATCCCAACAAGTCACACTGTGACTCGTTGGGACAAGTTTGAAAGAAAAACAATCCCAACAGTCACACTGTTACTCGTTGGGACAAGTTTGAAAGAAAAACAATCCCAACAGTCACACTGTTACTCGTTGGGACAAGTTTGAAAGAAAAACAATCCTAACAGTCACACTGTTACTCGTTGGGACAACATTTAAAGAAAATGATTTCCCAACGAATACTGAAACTGACCTTAGTCATATCATACCATGTTAAGGTCATTTTCAATTTGACGACTCTGTATGAAATAAAACAGGGAGAAAAAAACAACCCTTGGAGTTTCTTGCCGGTTCTTCTCCAAGGCCTCCCGCTGTAGGGTTTGCGAACCGATGGCGTAGCTTCTATGACGTTCACAAGTATTGTAAATAACAATCTAAATTGAATAAACAAATTTGAATCTTGAATCTTGAATACCAGTGTGACTGGACGGGAAAATAATCTTCCCAACCTTTTTTTCATTCTTTCTAAGTACCTACGTTTGGTATAGACAGGTAGCTACTGCTTTTTGAATTTGACAAATGATATTTTCTTTTTCACCAAAACACACCCTTCCCTTATAGGTAGGTACTTAGATAAATTCAAACGTCCACGTGTCTCCCCCGTTGTCTTAAATTATAGATAATTTATATAGTGTAATAATAGTATAGACACCCAGTATATACACGTCCACTTTTTAACCGACTTCAAAAATTGAAAAGGAGGAGGTTATCTATTCGTCGCGTTTTTTTTATATGTATGTACGTACACCGTTTTCTCGAAGACGGCTGAACCGATTGAAATGATTCAAACGTTACAACAATCAATAACAATAACATCAGGTTTTTTTCCCAAGTTGGTCCCATTTTTGAAATTTTGAAATAGGTTCAGTAGTTTTCAGGAAATCTTGAAAATACTGTCGTTTTCGTTACCACTTTATGTGAATTTATTACGTATCTTTAGGCATAACTCCTTTGTTTATAAACCGATTTAGATGATTCTTGTTTTGTTGGAAAGGGGATACCTCAAGGTATTTTAACCGACTTCAAAAAGAAGGTTCTCAGTTTGATCACATACCTATTTACCAGAATACACGTGCCTGCATGATGCACTAAAAAGAGTGAAATAAAAATTATTTTAATAAAAAAATAAAACCGCCTTCAAAAAATTTACATCAAAAAAGGAAGAAATAATCCCTCACCAAATAACGTAAACAAGTACTTTGAAGTCAGGCGGGTTTTAACAAAAACAACAAGAAATTGTACATGTTTCACGCTCGACTTCAAAGTACTTACGTTATTTGGTGAGGGATTATTTCTTACTTTTCTGATGTAATTTTTTTGATGGCAGTTTTATTTTTTTATAAATAAGATTTTTGTCGAGTACACTTCAGAAAAATATTATTACTTATATGCTACATTCGTCTGCAGGAGAAAGGGTGGACACATTCGGAGAATATCTTTTAGCGGAAAACGTTTGTAAGAAGGAAATGGGTTATTTTCACCTGAGGAATATAAACTTCGGTATCGGCAAAGGCGAGGTGCTCGCGTTGTCTGGGCTCAAACGCCACGGGCGATCGAAGCTCTGCGAGATATTGTGCGGTTACAAGATACCGTCCAGTGGAAACATGTGGAGCATGTCCAAGTGGAATTTGAAGCCGCAGCCTTATAGTGTTTGTATTGCTTTATTCGATCGTAAGTACTAACTAAGTAGATGCTTAAGGGTCAGTTCAGGCGCGGATCCATGATTTCGGGCGATCGAAGCTCTGCGAGATATTGTGCGGTTACAAGATGCCATCCAGCGGCAACATGTGGAGCATGTCCAAGTGGAATCTTATAGCGTTTGTATGGCTTTATTCGATTGTACTAAATAAGTAGATGCTTAAGGGTCAGTTCAGGCACGGATCCATGATTTCGGGCGGTCGAAGCTCTGCGAGATATTGTGCGGTTACAAGATGCCATCCAGCGGCAACATGTGGAGCATGTCCAAGTGGAATCTTATAGCGTTTGTATGGCTTTATTCGATTGTACTAAATAAGTAGATGCTTAAGGGTCAGTTCAGGCACGGATCCATGATTTCGGGCGGTCGAAGCTCTGCGAGATATTGTGCGGTTACAAGATGCCATCCAGCGGCAACATGTGGAGCATGTCCAAGTGGAATCTTATAGCGTTTGTATTGCTTTATTCGATTGTACTAAATAAGTAGATGCTTAAGGGTCAGTTCAGGCGCGGATCCATGATTTCGGGCGGTCGAAGCTTTGCGAGATATTGTGCGGTTACAAGATACCATCCAGTGGCAGCATGTGGAGCACGTCCAAGTGGAATTTGAAGCCGCAGCCTTATAGTGTTTGTATTGCTTTATTCGATCGTACTAAATAAGTAGATGCTTAAGGGTCAGTTCAGGCGCGGATCCATGATTTGGTTGAGGGGGGGGGGGGGGGGTGGCAATTTTGGTTCAGGGGGGGCAATCTTAGCTTATTTCACGTGGCAAAATGATGAATGCAAATATATAGTAGGTAAAATTGTGTCGGGGGGAGACTGACAATTTATTAAGTACGTAAAATTTTAAGTAGTAGTAATCCATAATTTAAAATACCCCATATTAGGGAATCCCATCCTAATAGTATCTACACACGTTGTTCCAATCCGACAGCCGATTTCTGCGCTACACACGTCTGGGAGCAGACCAAATCGGAGGTCGGATAGGAACGTGTGTAGACGCTATTAAAATTAGAGTTTTCTTGTTCCTATAGTACAGCTCCAACATATCAATAAGCTGCGAGAGGAACCCCCTGCCGCCCTGGATGACGGTTCGCGACGGTCTTGGCATGCTGGGCCTTCTGCGCGGAGTACCTAAGAAACACTTGGCGGCCGAGCTGAAGAACTACATAGAAGCGTTAGGCAAGTATCCAAATCAGTAAGTCCAGCACAACTTGAGCGCGACTCGAGTGACAAAGAGTCGCGGGCACTTTCAACCAATCAGATCGCTCGTAGATAGCGGGCGTGTCTTAAGGCGACGTGCTGATTGGTTGAAAGGAGCGCGACACAGAATCGCGCTAAGTTGTGCTAGACCTACAGCACAACTTGAGCGCGACTCGAGTGACAAAGAGTCGCGGGCACTTTCAACCAATCAGCTGTAGGGCTAGCACAATTTAGCGCGACTCTTTGTTGCGCTCCTTCTAACCAATCAGCACGTCGCCTTAAGTCACGCGCTCTATCTAGGAGCGATCTGATTGGTTGAAAGTGCCCGCGACTCTTTGTCACTCGAGTCGCGCTCAAGTTGTGCTAGCCCTACAGCTTCGGTTAAAAATAATCTTTATACAGGGTTATTTTGAAACCACTGTTTGACTCAGAATCGGTAAGTGAACAACTTTCTCCTAGAAACATGAGTCGAAATACTTACGACAAAAATGTTTGTTCTTCCCATACTAAATCAAACACGTGATCTGATTTGCATGAAAAGTAAAAACAATTGACATATTTCGACCCATGTTTCTAGGAGAAAGTTGTTCAGTTCCCGATTCTCAGTCGAACTTAAAAATCTGACCAGGTGATTTCAAAATAACCCTGTATAGGTAGGTGATATCTAACTACGGTATAATTGGTGAAACTACAATTGGTAATGGGTAGGTATATTCATGAAATTGGCCAAAATACAGGCATTAATCATTATCCGAATTAAGTTTTCGTTGTTTCAATTTGTGGGATAAATAACTCGAATTCTGAAGCACTCAATAGTTTATACGCTCTTGTCTTGCCACGGTAACTTTAATATAGGTACTGTGGTATCATATCTTAACAATATGATACCACAACCCTGATGGTCCAATAAGGACCAGGGTCATATCCTGTTTGTTACAGGATCCCTCTAGCCCTGACTGGCAATGTTGTCGACACCACGCTACATAAACTGTGGTGGCCCCTAGTAGACAGTCTGCTTGAGGTTACCACAGGTTTATGAAGTTCCAAGCTTGTTGTCGGGCACCTTTTGAGATGAGGGTTATTTTTGGGTAATTTCGTAGTCAATATATTATTGGTGCTTGTCCGACATGTTTGATCTTGGAATTTCGACTTAGTTAATGCTTAAATGAGCTAGGTTTAGCTTTGATTGTAACTACATATGATGTATTAAGGTTAGGTTTAAGGCTGGGCAGACCTTTTCCCTTGGTTTTGGTATGTCAAGCCAATGCAATGGTTGGTTTGTGTTGATTACAGGAAATTAATAATTATATCAACCATTGTCCTGGCTGTCCGTTAGTGAGGACCAGTCTTATTGATGTGATATCGTTCCAAGGTAGGCAGGGCCTTCGCTTTAGGGTAATCCATGTAGGAAAAAACATTTCTTTAGTAAGAAAGGTTTTTTTGTTGCGGCGGCGGCATGTGGTATCATATTGTTAAGATATGATACCTCCTTGCATTGTCTATGGTTGATTTATGTTTAAATCAGTATTCAAAAATATCGAATGCATTGTCATCATTACGCGAGTAGTTTGTTAGAGTCCAGACGATTCCGCGGTCGCGTGTTATAGTAGATATAGAATATATCGGCCATGGTGCCGCAGTAAAGATTTATATCGAAATTACATTTATTATTTAATAGAATCCCAGTGTAGGGCTTCTTAGTACCGAGGTCTTGTGGTAATAACATTAATTAGTAAATCGATGTTGTATTGTAGTTGACGGATACCTACCTATATCGTCAATTTACTCCTTTTTTGAGTTTATCGGCTATGGTCAGCTGGGTTTAGGTACTATCTAATTATCCCCAACATTAGGTATTCATTATTCTCAGAGCTGGAAGACTTGACAAGTTGTTCTGCGAGCTAGGCCCTCATTTTTGAGTTTATCGGCTTATTGTCAGCTGGGTTTACTACCTAATTATCTCCAGCATATTATTCTCAGACCTGAAAGACGACGTTGACAAGTTGGTCTGCGAGCTAGGCCCTCCTTTTTGAGTTTATCGGCTTATTGTCAGCTGGGTTTATTGAGTTTTTCGGCTTATTGTCAGCTGGGTTTATTGAGTTTATCGGCTTATTGTAAGCTGGGTTTATTGAGTTTAGCGGCTTATTGTCAGCTGGGTTTACTACCTAATTATCTCCAGCATATTATTCTCAGACCTGGAAGACGACGTTGACAAGTTGGTCAGGGAGCTAGACCCCAACGCCAGTACCCGTATGCACTTCGCGGCGGCGGTGATCGGCGCGCCCCCGGTCCTCATCATCGACGAGTGCACCGCTTACCAGAAGTACTCGGTCCGGAGGGCTATGTACTACATACTGTACATACTCAAGAAACGAGGACATGCTATCTTCATCAGCTCTGCTAGGTTAGATATTTGTTTGACTATATCTACTTACTTAGCTTTATTTTATTACAGAGTAATAGTAGTTTATGTGACTGTCGCTTAAGGAGGGGTATTAAAACTCGACTGGGAGTTTAAAAAACGAGCCTTGGCGAGTTTTTTAATAGTATTCCACGAGTGTTTTAATACCGAGTTATGTGCAGTCTCATACACTACTTTATCTACACTCATTACATTTATTATTTATTTCAAAAATAAAGCAAATCAATATTAATTATAAAATGTGAATTGGTGCCAAACCCCACTCATAGGAGTCTATACGGTCTATTCCTTCTAAATTCAAAATTCTAATTTTAAAAACGTTTCTGATTGTTGCCGGCTAAAGAAGAGCTTGAAAGAGTTGGAAGTCAGGGCCGGTAAATCCTACGGTTGCCATGGAGATTGTAAATTTAAGAAATATAAGTGTTTTATAATGAGTGACAGCTGTATCCGGGTGTTGCATAATGGTCATTATGAAACACCCGGATACAGCAGCTTTATTTTTTAAAGTTGACTATAGCATAAAGTGAATCAGTATACGTTCAGGCATGAGTTCATAATTCGAATATTATAACATGAGTGTAGATAAAATACAATATTATCAAGGTTCATGTCGTTACAAGGTTTCGACTGGTATTTTAATAAATAATTTTTCAATTTTAATTTATTCATTTTCAGTGTGGAATCCCACCTGCCGATAACGAGCCGGCTGGCCATCCTGGTGGACGGCGGGATCTACGACATCGACCAGGTGGACCGGCTGGTGGCGCGCCACAGTCGCCACGGGTACACCGTCGTCGTGCACCTTAAGGACGAGGTCAACGTCTGGCCCATGTTCACCAGCCACTTCCACAACATTATCATCAATGATGTTTCAGATGTGAGGCATAATTAGCTTTTGCTTTAATTGCTATAGGTATTTTTTTTTTATCCATACTGATATTATAAAGAGGAAATATTTGATTGTTTGTTTGTTTGCATCGAATAGGCTTCGAAACTACTGGACCGATTTCGAAAATTCTTTGACCATTAGAAAGCTACGTTCTTCCTGAGTGACATAGGCTATTTTTTATCCCGATATTCTCACGGGAACGGGTACCACGCGGGTGAAACCGCGAGAATCCGCTAGTTATTATTATTTTTATCCACAATGGGGTAGCACATAGCCTTCATCACACCCTGATGTTAATTGGTGATAAGGCTGAAGGTGGAAGCGCACTACTCCCGGAATCCTCAATCACTGAGGAACTGGCTATCTTATCTCTAATCTCTAAATATACAAACTCTCAATGGTGTAAACACAGATGTAGTTCAGTATAAATTTCGGTAAGTATTCCAAATTTAAATCACATTCTCTCCCTAGAGGATGAATGAAATTCAGTAGATACAATTTTCTTTCCCTGTTTTTAACAGATTAAAAATGACTATTGTTATGTTCGCTTTTTGTGGCATAGAATGTCACTTTTTTGAGCAAGTGGTACGAAAAACGTATTATTTGTTATATTTCAGGTCCTCGTGAACGTACAGGTGCTGGATGATAATCTCAACTGGGGCCAGATCTTCGGAAAGATGGAAAAGCTGTTGGCCCAAAACCCTCAAGTCTACTCCTACATAATTTCATCAATACCCATAGATTACATCTACAACACAATCATCGCAAACGAACATGGTTTAAGTCCGACTTCTGAATTGATATCGATGGCTTGTATGCGCAGATTGTTTGCTCAGAAGGTTTTGAAAGTGCCTAAGAAAGAAGTGGTGGATAAATTGATTACCCTCGAGAGCAAGTATAGTATTATTCAGCTCAAGGAGTTGCCATGGTCTGTTATTTTCCGACGATAAATAAATAGAGAACACATCCATCTTAACAGTTGCAGTAGGTACGAAAACCGGTCTTATTGAGAGCAAGTATAGTATTATTCAGCTCAAGGAGTTGCCGTGGTCGGTTATTTCCGACGATAAAAAAATAGAGAACACATCCATCTTAACAGTTGCAGTAGGTACGAAAACCGGCCTTATTGCGTTCGTAAGTAGGGCGTGATTTTCAACTAGGTACTTTCTTTTTAAAGCGCTAAATGAATACTGTATTTGAGTATTTACTACCTTTAAAGATACTTGGGGCCTGTTTCAAAATGTCTAAGGCCCGTATTCTAGAACGACACTCAAGTGGAGATCTCTTCCCAAGTAGGTAGGTCTATAGTTAGCAAAGGGATGAATGTATTCGTTGCATGTATTTGCATCCTTTTCTAATTTGTACTTGAGAAGAGATCACCACTTGAGGTCGTTTTAGAATACCTACGGGCCTAAATAAGTTCTTATTAGCTGTTACTTGACAGATAGTCCATACAAAACTGTCAATTTAAACTGGAAAGTATGTATCTCCTAATAGGACATTGTAAAACAGGCACTTAACCTATAGTAATAGCTCCAGCTAATATTCCTACTGACTAGTCATGATATGACTCGTGATTCTGGATTGGATTCTTTGAATCTGACAAGCTCCTTTTCAGTAATACAGAAAATATATACCTACTTACGTAATTGTAGTACTTAGAGCCCGTTTCACAATGTCTAAGTAAGTTCTGATTATCTGTTAAAAACTTGACAGATAGGCCATAAAAAACTGTCAAGTAACGTGCGAGCCAAATAAGTCTGCGCGCGGTCGAAATCGAATACTAATCTTTTACCTCAAACTTAGAACATAAAATGTACTGAAACTAGCGCCAAAAATGCCCCAGTCTTGCGCAGAGTTATCTGACAAGCACTCTACCTCCTAATCGGACATTGTGAAATAGGCACTAAGGGCCTGTTTCACAACGTACCTACCTATAAGAAAGTTCTGATTATCTGTTACTTGACAGGTAGGCCATACAAAACTGACAAGAAAACTAAAGTATCTCATAATCGGACATTGTGTAACGGGCATTAAGTGCCTGTTTCATTAGTTACATATTGTTAGATACCTATGTAACTAGTTTCAAAATATCTAGCATATTGTAAAATAGGCTTTTAATGTTTTAATTTATTTGATTAGGTATTTAGTGCGTTAGTGAAGTGTTATTTATTGTTTTAAGAAGTATTAGCTGTTATGTTTTAAGCATTATGCAATGTTATAGAAAAAGGCATGCAAACCAAGTTATATCCATTGCGTTAACGTTAAATACAAATTCAGTAACTATTAAAAAAATACTTATTTTTAAGATTATTTGGTATGCATGTCATGATACTAAGCATATAAGCATTGACAAATGTTAAACGCATTTGAAAGTCGATTGTGAAAACTAAAGTGAAATAAAAGATAAGTAAGTAATGGTTAAATAATGAGTTTAATTTGTGACTAGATAGACTTTAATGCCCTTACTAATAAACGTTGAGTAAAGTTACACCTGGTGTAAATCTGTTGTCTCTGTCATCATTTTAGAAAACATGAGTGACAACAACAAATTTACACATGGTGTAACTTTACACCACGATTATTAGTAAGGGGGATTGTGTATACATAAAGGGGACAACACCACCACCAAGCATAGAGTTAACGGTTGCCTGTCGGCTTGTGCAGAGCAGTAGGTAAGTACCTACGCTGCAAATCCAGAGAGAACTAGCAGCGAGAAGTCTTAGAATTAAATATATTTCGAGACATACCGTGAACTCTAGCCGCCTACCATGAAGGTTTCCACTCCCCGAAGTTAACATCAAACGTATATCGGTCGCTGGCAGACACAGTGCGAACTTGAAAACATTGAACATGAACTCTAGGATCTATTTCGACCGCACCTTGCTGAGAAAGTACGGCTATAGCTTAAATTGTCGCTTTTATGGTTAGGTTCTGCCTATCGAAGGCATAACGTCTGTTCACATTCACAGTCGACGCTGATAATACGTTCGTTTGAACTGTGAACTCGCGAGCGCCCCGCGAATCGAAAATCACATAAACTTCAATTTAAAATGAAATAATAAATTAATTTAAACTTATGACGGCCGGAATCCCTTGCCTATTCAAAGACATTCATTTTCGTATATTTATCATAGTAATAGGATATTTGAATTTTATTTGATGCAGTAAACTTAACTACTTAATAGGAAATTTAACGGCCGGATTCACTAGATAAAAGACTGTAAAATAACATATAGGTATTTTTTCCAAATTTTGAGTAACCCTATTTTCGGGAATCCTCGCTTTAAATCTAACGCGCCCGCGCGGTTCCGTACAAAAATGCTCCGTCACGTGCTCCCGCGCGGGGCCGGCGTAAAGGTCATAGCCCACTTATACCGCACCGCTCCAACCCAACACCGTTCTAAACGAAGGCGACAACTAGCAGGCACCCAGCAGTCCACGCGGCGACAGCTAGCAGACTCCCAGCTGTCCACGCGTCGACTGCTATTCCCTCTATAGGTGCGCGGCGGCGACCGCTAGCAGTCAGCGCGCGGGCCCGCGCGCGTCGTCAGCGAGGCGTCAACTACCGAGCAGTCTGACGGCGCGGTAAGCTCGCGGACCGCGCGCTGTCCGCTATTTTATATTGTTACTGTAAAATGCATCTACAGTGAACGACATTAGGTCCATATTTGGCTATTCATACTTTGGTTGGGTGGGAGCGGTGCGGTCTAAGTGGGCTATGACCTTAAGAGCGATTGTGCACTACGTCCGATTCTTATTCTATTCTTATCAGTCAAATGACGGTCCGGGGCGTAATCATAGGAACTATTTGTATGGTAGTTTACGCACTAAATCCGATTTCAGTTATTCGTATCCGTCATTTGACTGTTAAGAATCGAATAAGAATAGAATAAGTATCGGAGGTAGTGCGCAACTGTTCTTATGCATTGCCGTCAGTTACATACCACGCGTGGTGGCCACGCGCGTGCCTTCGTGTACCGAAGCATACCTATGGCCGATTTACATTGGTCAAGTACAGTGGCGAGCGCCTTCCGACTCCCTAGCCGATCGGTTTACACCATATTGTACTTGCTTACTGTAGGTACTTTTCTACATCGCTAAACCGCCAAGGAAATCAACCATTAATTGTTAATTGCAAGACAAGTTAGATAGATAGAAACCAACAATAATAATGAAGTAAACATACATTTATAAGCAGGTTATCTTGGCATTTAGCAGATTTACATTAATCCAGTAGTTGACGCCAAAACGTCGCTAATAATTCAGCACTGGCATCGCGTAAACGCTTTTTCGTGCCAATCTAGCGCTGGTACCAGCCCTGGCATGGAGTAAAACAGCTGCTTACTTACTAGCATTTATTTTAGGCGTCTAAAATTGGCGCCAGCTACTGTATCAGTGTGAATTTGCCATTGTTTGTCTTTCCCTTCAAATTACTAAAAGCATTCCCCAGTACATATTCATATAGTGCGACAACGATTTCTGTTCCGGTGGCCAAAGACTGGAACTAACAAGTTCTTTTTTTTGTCATTTTGCTGTTAAGTTGTTGATCAACCATAGCGCTTCTGCCGGCTGAAGGTCTTAGAAGTCAGGGCTGGTTAGATTGCTACAAAAAGAAGAAAAAAAGACATAGCGCCGCTTTCACCAGAACAAAAAAGATTGTCAATCTATAATAGTAGTTTTACATTAGGTTAGCAACATCCACAACAACATCAGTTAATATTGTGTGCAAAAAAAAGATTATGTATGTCAGTATTCCAGTAAAGTAACTAAGGTTACTCAGGAGTAGACGTTAACACATACAAATCACTTTGTGAAATATATACCTTATAGCTTTGTACAATGCCTACAAGTAAATTTAAAAAAGGCTAATGTAAAATTCATTAACATGTTAACCATTGGTTATTTTATACACTTTTGCATGAATTCACACAGCATTTGAATAGCCATAGGTTTGGTTGTTGGATTAAAAGATTACAATACTGTTTAATACAATGATTATAAATAATGAGACTATGTAATGCCACCAAATGTTCTAGCTGAGTGCATCCACTATAAAAAGCACTTAAACCCCTAAAGGCCTAATTTCATGAAGTTCACAAACAGAAAAAGGGATGGCATAAGCACCATTTTCAAAGACATAGATTCTGAAAGGTATGATCAAACCATTTTCAAAGACATAGATTCTGAAAGGTATGATCAATGCTTGCCTGACTTTGTGGAAAAGGCCTCCAACAAATGACAATTAGTATAGAACCTTCACCTATTAGTAGATCTAATGCAGTGTAGTGTGAGATCTGTGCAACTCAGCGGTGGAGCCTCTAGCATGTGCCATCATGTTTTCTATCCTGTTAGTAGTTTCTCTAACCATAGAGAACTCGGACAAGTCGGGCAAATCAAGCACAATATGAGCAGAGAGCCGTTTATAAACTGAACTTGAATCTTTTTTATTTCTCCTAGCCTCTTCATATTTTAATTGTTGTTTTAAAAATATAGATTGTTTCAACATGTCCTGTATATTCATGAAGCTGTTTGCTGCTCCATCCATAGATTTCACTGCACTGTAAATAATAATAAAAAGTATGAAAGTCTGATCAAAATATTACCATTCCAAGTTACAAATTATCATTATTGATAAATTAATCATACAACTACAATGTCAGTCTCACCTAAGCGCGTATTCAACATCATAGCACCTCCCTTGCAGTTCGTGTTGAAGTTTGGTCACTTCAACTCTTCTTTCGACCATCGGCGGCAACGCTTTCCTTACATGTTCCTGTAGCCTGAACAAAGCTAGAGAAGGCTCATTCGCCACTATGTGCATGTTTTCAGATATACGCTCAGCAGCTGGAAAACAGAGAAATAACATTGCGTGTGCAAGTGCCTAAGCTACTAAGCTTGTGGGTTTTGATGACAAATAACCAACCTTTCTTAGCTTTAGCCTCTAGGTCTGCATCACCTTGGTATACAAATGCCATTGGTAACACCGAATTATTATGGGATTTCTAATTGATTAGTTTTGTTTGTGAATCTGAATTTCCAATTTTAGTGGTAAGTAACACAAGTAAGCATAGAAAAATATACTCCAACAAAAATCCAAAACTCAGCTGATTGTCACTTGTCACTGTCAAGCCAAGAAGAGTAGAGATGGGACGTTAAAAACAATTCAACCAAAGAAATATTGATCAATATACTGATTAACATTAAATCGGTTAAAGGAAATTTTAAATAGCGTAGCTTAAAATCTTTTTTCATAATTTTTTTATAAAGTACCAATAACGATTTTAGCAAACGTCCTTTTTTACGACATATTCTGGGGAGCTACCGCGTAGCTTTATGGGTAGAAAATAGCCGCTATCAGCAAAGAGCATATAATCACTACGTTGCTATCAGTCAAGGAATTTATATTACAACAGGAAGGTGCACTCCGTATTTCTGTGTATTTAAAAATACACTTTAACTTGAAAAGATAAGGTTTATATTTCAATACAAAATGTCAACGGTCCAGCTGAGACCGCAAGAACGAGGTGAGGGTATCCCTTTCTTTCAAATTGCCAGCACTCTTAAATAACAGGTTTAGTAGATTTATGGTACACAACTCTCGTTATGAAAATAAAATTTCGTAAAATTTTCGCTTCGTATTATTTTTAGTCAATAGAAAACAGCGTATATTAATTTAGGTATTAGCGTATTATGCATAAAAATGTATCAGGTCGTTCAAGTTTTTTACGGCTTATCCTAGAAAAAAATTGAATGATAGATTTCAGAATTTTAAAGTGGCAACATGACAAGCTGAATGACATCTTCCGTCTTCGTTGTGTCAAGTTGGTTATGCGTAAATATTTTGCCTTGTGGTGGTGTTTTTTGCAATATCGTGAAAAGGTGTTGCGTTAATAATAATGGGCTGTGGAAATGAAACATTTGCTGGTTGCAATATTTCTTTTCACAGGTGAGATAGAATTTATTGAAAATGACACGAGTTCTTACTATGGAACAATTAGGGTGACAACAAATTTCCTTTTTCTTTTCATTTGATTCTACAAAACGTTTATACCATAAAGTTAATATACCTATCGGAATAGAGGAACAACCACGAGCTGTCAAACGAAACCGAAATTGGATCGCATTTGTGTGTGTAAAATTGTTTATGTATGCGTGTCAGTGATGTGCGTCATGTCGCTTTTCAGCTTAATATCGATATCGATAATATTAAATAGTTACAGTAATAAATAAATATATATTGAACACGATCACATTCATTGTTCCAATACCAAGGTATAGTAGCTTAAGCACTAGTATTATGGAAATTAGAAACAACGACGGGTAATTACCACATACACCCAGACCCGAGGAAATATTGAAAAATTAGTTTTCAACATTTACCCGACCAGGGGGGCTACCGGCTAAAAAATCTGGGTATGGATATGGGCTTCAACTGTCATTTGATTTCCTTATTTTGATAGATTTTTGCTGCTTTGTTCTGTTGAACGTTGCTATCTAGCTATCATAATACCCGACGCCACAAAACAAGGAACTGATAGTGGCTATTTTTATAAATATAAAAATTGCTATAAATTGCCCTTCGGACTCGTGTCTCCCCTGATGTCTCCCCTAGGGGAGCCATCAGGATTTTCTTAGTCCTGGTGTCTTCCCCAAGTAGGGGAGACATCAGACCTTGCTTTTAAATAATATACCTCCCGGACTCGTGTCTCCTCTAGGGGAGCCATCAGGATTTTCTTAGTTCTGGTGTCTTCCCCAGATAGGGGAGACATCAGACCTTGCTTTTGAATAATTTATTGAGTACTCGTGAATTCCTTGTCAAGTGTAGATATACTGGCCACTTGAAAAAAAATAGTATTTTAATCTTTTATTCACAGAACAGTAGGTATACTTACTCCTTGCTTTTATCTTTCAAAGTTAAGTTTGTCATTCACATTAAATATTCAAATCACATCCTGATTTCACTACAAAAATGAACGAAAATTTGCATTATGTGTTTACACAGAAAGGGTGGGAAAGTTTCCCTTCGGACTCGTGTCTCCTCTGATGGCTCCCCTTTTCCCACCCTTGCCTTGAAAGATAAAAGCAAGGAGTAAGTATACCTACTGTTCTGTGAATAAAAGATTACAATACAAATTTTTTTCAAGTGCGGTATATCTACACTTGACAAGGAATTCACGAGTACTCAATAAATTATTCAAAAGCAAGGTCTGATGTCTCCCCTATCTGGGGAAGACACCAGAACTAAGAAAATCCTGATGGCTCCCCTAGAGGAGACACGAGTCCGGGAGGCATATTATTTAAAAGCAAGGTCTGATGTCTCCCCTACTTGGGGAAGACACCAGGACTAAGAAAATCCTGATGGCTCCCCTAGGGGCGACATCAGGGGAGACACGAGTCCGAAGGGATAAATTGCTATAAAGTTACGCGGTAGCCCCCCAGGGGGGCTACCGCGTAACTTTATGGATATGAACTTCATACGTTTTTGGGAATTTTAAGTCAATTTTATAAAGAAAATAGCCGCTATCAGTTCCTTGTTTTGTGACGTCGGGTATAACGATAACTAGCTAGCAACGTTCAACAGAACAAAGCAGCAAAAATCTATCAGAATAAGGAATTCAAATGACAGTTGAAGCCCATACCCATATCCAGATTTCTTAGCCGGTAGCCCCCCTGGGGGGCTACCTACGTTCTGTTGAACGTTGCTAGCTAGTTATCGTTATACCCGACGTCACAAAACAAGGAACTGATAGCGGCTATTTTCTTTATAAAATTGACTAAAAGTACCCAAAAACGTATGAAGTTCATATCCATAAAGTTACGCGGTATGGGTATCGGCTTCAACTGTCACTTGAATTCCTTATTTTGATAGATTTTTGCTGCTTTGTTCTGTTGAACGTTGCTAGCTAGCTATCATTATACCCGAGCGACGTCACAAAACAAGGAACTGATAGTAGCTATTTTCTTTATAAAATTGACTTAAAATTTCAAAAAACGTATGAAGTTCATATCCATAAAGTTACGCGGTACCCCCCAGGGATCGAACCCGGGACCTCTAGAGATAGCGGCACCTTGAAACCGGTGCGAACACCACTCGGCCACGGAGGTCGTCTAATAATAATATATTAACATATAGTAATATTATTATAAAATTCCCATCTTGGGAAGGGATTTTGCATGGCTAAAACTACGATTCTGCGGTGAAGTATGCATATTTAAGAAAAACTCCCAGAGATTTTAAATCATTTATTATACACTAGCGACCCGGCCAAGCTTCGCACAATCCTTTGAACAATTTGTTGGTGCTTCCACAGTGATAGTACGTTTCACTTCTCGCGTTTGGAAATATTTTTCATCAAAATGCTTACTGCATAATAATCTATTTAGTCCAGTTAGTTTCTGGTATCCAAGTTAGTATGTCATCTGAAAGATAATTATATTACTAATGATAGTATATGTAGATACCTATTCTAACAGTCAAAAACTGATACCTATGGATCAGCTAAGTATCAAAAATGGAATTACATTCCCAGGTAATTCATATCTAAACGTCTTACAGGTACTTTAATTACAATACCTAATGCATATTCATTTTTTACCGCGTGATAGACAGTGGACACGAAATATCGATAACTCGATGCAGCCCTAGTGTAAAACAAAAATTATTTCTTTACACAAAATATTCGTAAATTCTGCATTATGTGTAATCAATATTTGCTTGTTACATAATTAAATGTTTGTTGAAGAGCATTATCACACTTCTTGCTTTAAATTCGAAGCGCATTGGCAAAAATAAACCTTAGGATGGGAGGTGTCGGTTTGGAATAATTTACCTGTGAACTGAACATTTTGCGGGATTATTTCATTGTGTTGTACAACAATCAATAACTGAGCAAGTCACCATGTTTCCATATCAATATTGGCTAAAAATATCTAAGATTGCACGTAAAATCCGAAAAAATTAAATTACCTAAATTCTCAGCGTGCTGATAAGTGCTGACGAACTGTCAAACAGTAGCCAAAAACGGTTCTGTTACGTTGCATCACGCATCTCCTTTTATCTCACAGTGTTGTTGCTAGTGACATCCCGCTCGCTCAGCCCTTTGTTTCTCTATTCCGATAGGTATATTAACTTTATGGTTTATACCTAAAATTATTGTCTGATTCGTATCTTACAATTTTATTCAGTAATGTATAGGTAATCATGTTTTGTTAAACATCTGTGTAACAATAAACTATTATTATGATTTATTTCTTTTATTTACTGGCACCTATTTCCTGGCATCCCTACTAGTTTAAAGTCGGAAACACACTTCTGTGGTGTGGCGCGACGCCAGAATGTCTGTTTCATGCACTTAGTATGGACACGACAGAGACAGAAAGAGTCGCGCCACACTGCATATTAAGTGTGTTTCTAACCATATCATCATCATCATCATTTCAACCGTAAGACGCCCACTGCTGGGCATAGGCCTCCCCCAAGGATCTCCACAACGATCGGTCCTGCGCTGCCCGCATCCAGCGGCTTCCATATAACCATATACCTTGGTACTATTATACAGGCTGACGGGGAAACTCGACCAATTTCTTGAAAGGGGTTATACTAGAGGTCATTAGCAACAAATTAAGTCCAGTGAACCAGGGGTCAAAACTAGATGGTTACCGAGCTGTGACGGTTCTTCGATTTGTAAAATTTTTTCTGAGTTGTTACCAAAAATCATTGATTGTGAATTAACTACTCTACTCTTAACATTGAATCAATACTTTTCTGAAAGATAAATAATTAGTGATCATTTAAAAAAAAACTTACATAATCTCAGAAATAAAAGATTTTTAGTAACAATAATTTTTATTTTTTGCATTTTTCTCCAACTTCGCCCTAAATTATTGGAAAAAAACTGTATGGAAGTTGGCGTACAAATAAGTAAAATGACTAACTAGTTTCATAAGATTTCCAAAAGGGTACAAAAATTATTAGGTTACCTAGCTGTTTTTAAAAAAATCAACAAAAGAGCGCAGTAGGGCAATTTGCCTTTTAAATTTAAAATTTAATTTAGCTCAAAAAGTGGCGAAGCGATGGTTGGCTTATGCGTCATGCTCGTAAACGAGTGCTGCCAGTGGAAATGGGTCTGCTCTTCTCTGCTTGCCTGAAATGTGTTTTTTTTTGTTTTTATTTCTAATGCGGTGGTGGCGTGTGACCGTGTGAGGCGGGTCGTTACGTTCCCTAAAATATGGTTAAGCGAAGCGATGGCTGGCTCATTCGTCATGCTCGTGAATGAGTGCTGCCAGTGGGAATGGCCAAATGAGGCCGGAGAATTAGGTTCATAAGTAGAGAATAATTATTACCGACGTCGGCGTCGGTGGCACTGACTGTTTATCAGAGGTCACCAGTCGCAGGCACGCCGGATGTCGCTGCGAGTCGGTGCGACCGTATACGCTGCACGGGCCCTTACGTGATGCCACGAACATCCAAGTTGTTAGTATTGTTAATCTAGTGTGTTGTTTAATACATCCGTATTACGTAAATATTCGAATGCTATCGTATTTTAAAAATAAAATATCCTATATTCAATCTTATGACAATTTATTCATGGATCAAATTTAATCAAAATCGGTTCACTACACGAAGCGTGAAAGCACAACCGGAAACCACTTTCGCATTTATAATTTTAACCAATTATAACAAATTGTAAAAAAAACAAGTCTTTTCTTTTAAAACTTATGGTCACCCTAACGGCCTAGACACGAACATGCGCGACGGCGGTGGCGACGAGCGAATTGTGCATCAGTTGGTGCATCTCATTGACTTATTTGATTAGACGTCTGTCGCGAGCGCGCAATGATTCCGCAATTCGCTCGTCGCCGCCCGCCGCCCGTCGCGCATGTTCGTGGCCAGGTCGTAATGGAATAGAGTGAGATAAACTGACCTCGTTCTGACTATCTCATTAGGACCGTTTTTTAGCAGCAGTGCACCTTCCTGTTGTACGTAGTACTTATAAATTCCTTGCTATCAGTTTCTTGTTTTGTGACGTCCGTCGGGTATAACCATGAAGTTTGACTTAATACTCTGAGGTAACTGGAGCTCTCACCCTGAATAAAAAAGTGTCGCCAGCAAATTTAACATTTATGTATGTAGTGGCTGTCAGCTGTCTCATATGACCATACGTATTTTTTTAAAGTGTAGTTGAGAGTTGAGACGGAAGACAGCCACTGTGTAATTTGTGGTGGACAAAAAATTGTTCGTACTGCACTCTCCAGTTACCTCAGTATTAAGTCGAGCTTCATGGGTATAACGATAACTATTTCTAGCTAGCAACGTACAACAGAACAAAGCAGCAAAATCCATCAAAATAAGGAATTCAAATGACAGTTGAAGCCCATACCCATATTCATATTTTTACCGGCTAAAGCTAGAAACACATTTCGCTGGCGCAGCGCAGCGCAGCGCAGCGCAGCGCAGCGCAGCGCGATCGCTTTCATACATTTAGTATGGCTAGAAACACATTTCCCTGGCGCAGCGCAGCGCAGCGCAGCGCAGCAATTTAATGATTTAGGTAATAAATAACACCTGTCTGACGTTCCGTTTTACGTAAAAAAGTCGCGTCAAAGTAAAATTTATAACGTTCCGTTCCTTTAACTGCATAGGTGGGACAGCGCCATCTAGTGACTGAGCTTTCCGAAAATCACCCATTACTTTTTAACAACCCAAAGGAAACTAGTAATAATAAATGTCAATGTCAAGGTGACAACTGCTGGTTGTCTTGTCACACTTCACGAGGCAAAATACTGTGTCCATACTGCCACTAAATTGTTTTTAGTTATTTTAATGTATGTGTAGTTGTGTGTAAGCTTAGAATTAGTTGTTGTGTAGTGTATGTTATTTAGTGTCTCCAAGGATGTAATTTCTGTGTAATCAATGAGTTTCTTGGGCAATTTTTGATTAACCTCCGCCGTCCTCTGTACTTTTCTGCCCCTGTCAGAAAAACAGCGCCTCTGTGTCTTTCTGCCCACCTGTGAATGTCACAGAGGTATTATGCTGAGACAGGGTATTTATTGGCCCCACACTTGAGATAAGTTTTGCGTTTTTTGTATAATTAGTTGTGTTTTAATTTAGTTGTTTACATTTAATTTTTGTATTATGTCTTTACCTAACGTGTGTGTCAATAAATGTTTTTCTTTCTTTCTTTCTTTCTTAAAAATATATTAAATAAGTAATACTGTGAGGAACAGAAACGAAATAGGTAAATTTAAAGATTTAGGTAAATAAATAACATCTGTCTGACGTTCCGTTTTACGTAAAAAAGTCGCGTCAAAGCACAGATAATATAATAGGTCAAAGTAAAATTTATAATGCCCCCAGTACAGGTTGGCCGACCATGGTCGGCGACCATGACTAATACATCGTACATTGACACTTTTGAACGAACAAATTTAAAAAGGTTCTTTCAAAAGTGTCAATGTACGATGTAGTGGTCATGGTCGCCGACCATGATCGGCCATCGTATACTGGCGGCTTAACGTTCCGTTCCTTCTAACTGCATAGGTGGGACAGCGCCATCTAGTGACTGAGCTTTCAGAAAATCGCCCATTCAGAAATAATTTATGTGAATATTTTGATTGTATTTAATGACGATATCGATATTGTAAATATCGTCTTTTTTTTTGACAAAGCTGATGAGTTTCTTGCGCCCATTCTTCTCGTCAGTTAAAAGAGTCCTGAATGGGTGTGTGCGGGTGGCAATGTCCCGCACTCTCTCAGGTCAGGACGGACGGAACCAGGAATCAAACTCGCACTTGTATTTACACTATATATATTTACACTTGCATATTGCAATTATGTACAAACGATTACAGCTAAATAATATTATCTAGAACGTAACTCGTAAAATTCTATCTAGGAAAATTGTTCCTGTCAATTTATAGACGAATACCGTTGACATGGATGAGAACTTGTCACCTCATATTTATTCTCTTATTTGTGACGCCGAAAGCCGCAAGGAATGCAACCTCTTTCGGACGCCACATCACCCCCCTACGGAGTAAAAAAAAACAAAAAGAAAAAAAAACTAACTTATGTACACTCTATTTACAAAACTATACATCAATGGGAACCCTAAAGCGAACCTTTCTTCCTGAACGGGTATGATATACCGGTGGCTGAGACGGCAGTCCGGAATCAGTAACAGGTGCAGGAGACCCAAGAACAGCGGCTGGCAAAGAACCCGGAGGAGATGGGTCGCTCAAGACAAAAGCTGGCTTTACTCGGTCAAGGCTTACGGTAAGTCGCCTATCACCCACCAAAATCGTCAGCGTTTTTCCATCCTGAGCACGAGATGCCACCTTGTGAGGACCTGAGTACGGTGGTTTTAAAGAAGTCCGTACAGAGTCATCTCGCAAAAACACATGGGTCGCCTTCTCCAGATCCCTAAAAACAAACGGGCGACGTTCGCCGTGACGCGAGGGTGGAGTTGGACTTAAAAGCGCCATGTGCTTTTGAAGTTGATCCGCGAAATTAGCCTCCCCAATGCGGTTCACAGGAGATGGACACATAAATTCTCCTGGCAAGCACAGAGACTCCCCATATACCAAAGCGGCCGGGGACGCTTGAAGATCTTCCTTCAAACAAGATCGCATCCCAAGGAGGACCACTGGCAAAGCTTTGTGCCACGTGTCATTGTGACACATGAGAGCCGCCTTAAGCTGTCTGTGCATACGCTCTACCAGACCATTTGCACAAGGATGGTAGCTCGTAGTGCGTATCCTCTGTGTGCCACAATGTTGCAAGAGACTCCGGAAAAGAACAGACTCGAACTGGCGCCCCTGATCCGTCGTCACGACAGACGGAACGCCGAAGCGAGAAACCCATCCCCGGAAGAACGTCTCTGCACACTCTTCTGCCGTCATATTGACCATCGGCCATGCTTCGGGCCACCTCGTAAATCTGTCCACAGCTGTGAGACAGTACTGAAATCCTCGGCTGTGAGGCAGAGGACCAATGATGTCAATATGAACGTGGCGAAAACGCCCCGATGGAGTAGGGAATTGCCCCAAAGGCGTCACAGTATGTCTGGACACCTTGCTCCGTTGACAGCTCGTACAGGCTCGCGCCCAGTTACGATAGTCACTCTGCATGCCAGGCCACACAAATCGCTCGGCAACTAAGCGAGCAGATGTTCGCGCGCCAGGGTGACTAAGACAATGCAGTTTGTCAAAATGGGGGCGACGGAAAAAGGGGGTCAGATATGGCCGATGTTTACCAGTTGAAATGTCGCAGAAAATTGAAATATCCGTTCCGGGTAAAACAATCTTCTCTAATTTCAGCGAAGAACCGGTAAGAACCTCCTGTAACTCTTGATCTGACGCCTGATCTTGTGCAAGAGCCGTGAAATCACTTTCAAAAGAAAGAGCCTCCACACGCGACAAGGCATCTGCAACCACATTGTCTTTCCCACTTACATGAACAATATCCGTCGTAAACTGAGAAATGAAAGACAAGTGATTGAGCTGCACAGGGGGTAACTTTTCGCGCCGCTGGGAAAACGCGTAAATCAGCGGCTTATGATCTGTGAAAACAGTCACGTTTTGCGCCTCCATGATGTGGCGAAAGTGCTGAACTGCTTCATAAACAGCCAGGAGCTCTCTGTAATATGCAGGCCAGGTGGATTGTTTAGCAGACAGCTTTTTGCTAAAGAAAGCTAAAGGTTGCCAATGGCCTTCGACCTTTTGCTGTAAACAAGCCCCAACATGGCTGGAGTACGCGTCCGTGAATAATCCCAATTGGGCATCAGGAGCTGGATGAGCCAGAAGTGTGACACTACTCAGGTGGTCTTTACACTTCTGGAAAGCGAGCTCCAAATCCGGTGTCCATGGCACAGGCTTCGAGCCTTTCAGCTTAGATGATGCTAACACATCGATAAGCGGTGCCTGCATCTCAGCTGCACCTGGCAGGAAACGACGATAAAAATTTACCATGCCGAGAAACCTGCGAAGTCCTTCAACCGTTTTCGGTAGAGGGAAGCTTCGCAAGGCTTCAATTCTTTCTGGCGGAGGAGTAGAGCCGTCTTTGCTAATTCTGTAACCGAGGAATTTCACGTCATCGGTCACAAAAACACACTTGACGGGTTTGATCACCACACCATAGTCTCGCAATCGCTGGAATAAAATGCGAAGGTGCTGGACATGCTCCTCTAGGGTCTTCGAGAACACCAGAATGTCATCAACATATGGATAACAGAAGTCGAGTCCCCTTACGACTTCATCAATGAAACGCTGGAAAGTCTGTCCAGCGTTCCGTAAATGTAAAATTAAATGTATGTTCCGTAAAAGCGGGAAGTTTGATTTTCACCTCACTAACCTGGGCTTGGTTACCCACAGACTGCAGGCTTAAAACACGCTCCCGGAGCAGCCTCAACTGTTCCCGTAATTGTTCCGTCTCAGCCATGGTATAATAATTTAAATATACACAAACACGAAACAAGGGGGAAAAGAAGTATGAAACACCACATAAAATTCTTAAAACTAAAACTTAAGTCATCACTAGGTATATCTAAAAAAAATTACTACACACTGTATATGACATGTACAATAGTATAAATACGTATGACGACACGGAGACCACGAAGTCTGTCGAACTCGATGCCTCAAGCGAGAAAAGATTCAGGAACTGATGAAATGGATGCGCAAATCGGCACAATTTCAGCCACGGCGATTGAACATCGAGCCGTGGTATCCTACCGTCCGTGTCCGTCGGCGTGGGCGTCGCGGCGATATAGGCCACTCCGTGAGCAGCTGTTGACCGCTACCAGTGTGCGCCGCCCGCCGGAAGGATGCTTCTTCAATCGGGGTACCAATGTGCGGGTGGCAATGTCCCGCACTCTCTCAGGTCAGGACGGACGGAACCAGGAATCAAACTCGCACTTGTATTTACACTATATATATTTACACTTGCATATTGCAATTATGTACAAACGATTACAGCTAAATAATATTATCTAGAACGTAACTCGTAAAATTCTATCTAGGAAAATTGTTCCTGTCAATATATAGACGAATACCGTTGACATGGATGAGAACTTGTCACCTCATATTTATTCTCTTATTTGTGACGCCGAAAGCCGCAAGGAATGCAACCTCTTTCGGACGCCACAGGTGGTAGGGCAAAACTTTCCGTACATACAAAGGTACTTTGTGGGCAAAACTGACGATTCAAAATACGATTGTTACGTAGGTAAATGTTTATTTGAATTAAGAATATTTCTATTTCTATTTGTTCTGTTAATTTTATGGGTATGAACTTCAAACGTTTTTGAACTTTAAGTCAAATTTTTTTTAAAGAAAATAGCCGCTATTACTTCCTTTTTTTGTGACATCAGGTATAACCATGAAGCTCAACTAAATACTGAGGTAAGTGGAGTTCTCACCCTGAATAAAAAAGTGAACCCAGCAAATTTGACATTTATGTATGTAGTGGCTGTCAGTTGTCTCATATGACCATACGTATTTTTTTAAAGTGTAGGTGAGACGGAAGACAGCCACTGTGTCTGTGTAATTTGTGTTGGACAACAAATTTTTCGTACTGCACTCTCCAGTTAGGTACCTCAGTATTAAGTCGAGCTTCATGGGTATAACGATAACTAGCTAGCAACGTTCAACAGAACAAAGCAGCAAAAATCTATCAAATTAAGGAAATCAAATGACAGTTGAAACCCATACCCATATCCATATTTCATAGCCGGTAGCCCAATGATTGATGAAAAAAACCAAATTCTCATTATGGCAACACTGTCAAGTTGTCAAGTGGTTGTCAATTTGCAATTTGTCATCATGACAATGTCATGTCGTCTCGTATTTTTTTATTGCCTTGTATTTATTCCAATTTTATTCTCAGATATTTTTTTATTCTCCGGCTAAATAAATAAAGTAGGTGACTAGGTGGTGAGGAAAATATCCCTGAATCTGACTGAATGAACATAAACAAACAGAACAAACTGAAACAACGTATTTACTGCAGAGATCACTAGTTAAATAATTGCGTTAAAGTTTCAAATAGATAAATAATAATAACTAGGTAGATGAACACTTCTGACTAGGTATACTTCCTAATAAAATCGGTAGGTACTATGCGATTATTATAAGAATAGGACGGGTTGTTGACAAACTTCACTCTGAAAAGGTACAGTCCGCAAGAAAGTGCAAAACAAAATGAAAATAGTTTTATTTTTTTATTTTGGCAGAAGGTGGTTTGGACTTTGGGCATTGCCACTTTCAAATCATTTTTTTTTATTTTTTAAATCCACCTACTCGTTATGCCGGCGCCAGACATAGCACAAACATTTGAATAAATGTTTGGACACATGTGTAGCACGGGTATTTGAGTATTTCTTCAAAGCTTTGATAAAATACTAGAGCATATTTCTACAGTACTTTGCAATGTCAGAAGGAAAAGTCTTCAATGTCTTTGTAGCAGTAGCAGCTGCAGTAGCAGTTCAGACCAGCGGAACGATGATTCTCAAATGAGTGGAATAGAAGAGGTGGAATAG
This sequence comes from Crambus lathoniellus, assembly GCA_949710035.1. Lineage (NCBI taxonomy): Eukaryota > Metazoa > Arthropoda > Insecta > Lepidoptera > Crambidae > Crambus > Crambus lathoniellus. Next base: position 4,831,226 of record OX453298.1, read on the forward strand.
CATTCGCAAGCATAATGTGTTTTGATTTACAATTGGCGGATTCACGAAAGGCGCCTCCCCGAGTGGCTTGATTGAATCGCTCCCCGTGATACCAATACCCGGCACACCCTGGTAACAGCTAGATTCTGCCGAATCTAACTTCAATCAACGTGCATAATCTAGCTGGCCAATCCTTTTACCATGATAGACCAATACAATTTTTCACTAGACCCCCAATTTGCCAATTTTATTGTAAAGTTGATTATTAAATTATTTTCATAACTTGAATTCCTGTTTAATTTAAATATTACTAGCTGACCCGGCAAACGTTGTTTTGCCATATTAATTATAGTGGACCCGGTAATCTTCGTATCACCAACATCTATTATAGATAGACAGATGAAAATAAATAATCGCGAAGAAGTTTTATACACTGCCTGCAACAAATGTCACTTAATAAAAAGCACATAAAAAGCAGGTAAACCAAAGCGGCTAAAACGTCAGTGATTACAATACTCTTTGACATACCTCTTTGGAAGCGGCTATGGAAGAAATGACAGTTTTGTATAGTACGACAGTTTATCGATTTTCTATACAAAATAATCATTTTTATTTTATAATTTTCCGGAATAAAAAGTAGCCTATATTACGCTCCAGCTCCCAAACTATCCCCATACCAAAAATCGAGTCGATCCGTTGCTCCGTTTTGACGTGAAAGACGGACAAACAAACAAACAAACAAACAAACAAACAAACAAACAAACACACTTTCACATTTATAATATTAGTATGGAAGTATGGATACCAGTAAATAGAATCAACATTCAATTTATTCTGTGTTATTGAAGCATAGTATTAAAGTACCCTGCAGAACAATAAGTATGAAGAATGGGTTCAGCAGTTGACACAAAATTTTAATTTGATTGAGATTCAAATTACCTGATCATTTTCGTAAAAGCATACTTTCATGAGTCCTATACTTTTCGAAATAATCAAGTTAATGATTTGTATTTATCTGCAAATTATACATATGTTTTGGTTTGCACGAACATAATTATTAATTTATCGTAAGCTATGACATGATCAGCCCCCTGATTCACGATTTAAATTTCTTTTTTGCACACCATACTGAAGTGAAGTGAAGTTAGTTTGACAGCACTTTGACAGATTGACGTCACAACATGGCGGCGTCCCTATCCTATTCTTATAATAATCGCATAGTAAGTTAACCTTAAATTCCCAATACAACTTTGACAATGCCATTTCTTATCAATCTTTATCAGATCCTATTGAAGTATAAAATAACATCCGCTTCAAAGAGCTATAGAGATAAAAATAAATTGATTGTGTTTTTACTTTGTTTAGGCTGGTGCTTTCATAAACAACAGTGTATTAATTTTAACCAGTCCTAATTTATGTGAGTATAATGGTAAGTTATAAGACTGTTGTTTTAAACTTATTTCTTTGTATAATGTTATAAATAAAAATATTATACTGACATAACATTTGTATGACTTTCAGGAATCTCGAGTATTTGATCACATATTGGGGATAATTTTAAATTTTATGTTTCCCATCAAGATGTTACTTCGCACATATTCTTTGAGTATTTTGATGATTGATATAGTATGGGTGGTGATAAATGCAATATATGCAGTTCTGCAGGCTACATTTGAACTGTTTAAACCACCACCACTAAAATCTGTTAGATTGGAGGCTGCTTTGGCAAGTATTAATTTTTACTTTTGCAGTAATAATTGCTACTTAAAAATCCTACTCTTTGGACACATATCTTTAAAAAGTAGCCATGTAATAATTTACAAATCTATTTTTCCAGGTTATCGGTTCTGGAAGAGGGGTGGGCCGTGAAATTGCTATCCAGTTAGCAAGTCTAGGTGCTATCGTTATTTGTGTCGATAAGAGTAAAAAGAATAATCAGGAGACAGTTGATATCATTAAAGCGAAAGGTGATTCCGCTGTCAGTTACATTTATGATATCACTTCAAAGGAGAATGTGGAGAACTTAGCGGTGCAGATCAGGAAAGATTTGGGTGCTGTCACCATGCTATTTTATTGCTGTGGCATACCAAGTCCAAGGTCTTTGCTGACACAACCACCTCTAGATATTCATGACACATTAGATCTGTCACTTACTTCATATTTTTGGGTAAGTAATTGATCAAAAAATAGTTAAGTTCTATGTATGTATGACTATGTATTCATAAAACTTTATTAAAATAAAAAACTGGATTAATTGATAACAAACATTCATAAAAGAGATAATCGCTGATAAAAAAAGTTTGTGTTGAATGAACAGATATCCTAAATGAATACATATTTATATTGTGATACAAGGTACATACAAAGACAATTTAAAGTAAGAAATTTGATATAAAATATTTTTGTTGTTTACAGCTGATTGATCAATTCATGCCTGACATGAAGGCTAAGAATCACGGTCATGTGGTGGCGCTGACGTCTGTTGCAGGACTTAGCTACATCAAGGACCAGATGCCCCTCAGCGTGGCTCAGTTTGCAGTGCAGGGCCTGGCCGAGTCGCTGATGGAAGACCTGAGGATCAACAAGATTGATGGTGTCCATGTCACCCTCGTACACATCTACCCTTTTATTGTCAGTGATGATAGCACCGATTTGAGACTAAGGTATGGCTCAAATTAATCCCATTTAATTTATTAAATCTTCAGAACCTGTGTTATTGAAAGCAACTCAATATTTCAACTGCAACATTGAGATTTTAAATTATTTTTATGCATTCATGATGCAATTTTTGTACAAGTAAAAGTACCTATAGGAAAAATGTGATAGTAAAAAATCACGAGCCTTATAAGTAGCTTCTTACCATTCCGCCTGAAAGCTATCTGGCGAATGTGACGCGAATGCGCTTCTCGCAAGCCGCTTACGAGCTGTGCGCCTGATATGTTTGTGACATGACACCGTAGTGAGTATGTGCAGCGCGCGCACAGCTTGTGCGCATATGCACATATCATAGCTTCTCTCGTGTTTGAACTTTGAGATATGCGCGCCGGCGGACGGCGCAGGGGCTGCGTGTTAACATGAAATGCATGTGTGCAGCAATCGCATGTAGCCAGCAGCTTGCAATCGCCACGCGACCGGTGCATTCGCTAGATTTCTACGCACCATGAGCCACCTCCAGCTTAACGTCTGGAAACCCCGTTTTTTTTAATGGCTCAATTTTTATGTAAAGAAAGCTATTGAGCGCTTGTTATCGCTCTCCCGAACAGATGTTTATACTCACGGCGACTGTAGTTATATTTATGAGAAGCTGATGAACCAAAGCTAAAGCTATTGGACAGTTTTATGACATGTTTTGTTTTTATAATCGTAGTTCGAACTCGAACTTTTGTGTAAGCAAAGAATAATAGTGTGGTACATACCTACCTACGAATTTTTTTTTTACATGAACGGTGCGTTAATGCTATGATACAGTTTTATTATAAAATTAACCACAGTCATTATTGTAAATGATTATTTATTTATTATTTCAATAGGGAGAAACAGTGAGATTGGAGTCTACTTTCTACCTAATCTGTGGGAAAACAATGTACTCTTTGGTCGATGATTGGTTAAAAAATTTCATCGATTTTGACAGCTGTTATGATTGGTTATTATTGTGATGTCACGTCACAATAACAACCAATCAACAAAACAGCACTCCAATATCAACTACGCCCTCGGTCGTGATAAAAAGTTAGTCTTCCTCCCCATTACTAGCCTCACTAAAATTTGAACAACACCAAAAGGCAATGCCTAAAATTGGCGTCGTTTTTTTTTGTCTTGCGGCCATCAACAAAATCTTTGAACATCAATTCTTAATAGAATAACAAACAATATTTGCCAAGACATAGCTGTAAACTCAGTCAGAACCAAATTAGAACCATTCGTCCGTATAAAACATTTAAAAAAACCGCAAATGTAATTTTGTAATTCATACAAACACGATGAAAAACAAAGTTTAGTTCTAGCTAGTCTCACTCGGTTCGCACTGAGTTTACAGCTGTAACCTGTACCTAGGTATACTTCCTTTGCAAATATTGTCTTTAATGCTGCCAACAAATTATATTTCAATGTTTTGTTGATGACCGCAAGAAAAAAAAAAGACGCCTGCTGCCATACAAAAATGGTCATTGTCCTTTCAGAATCCCAAGTTACTTCGGCACAATAACGTCGTCCCAAGCCGCCGCGCGCATCCTGGAGAGCGTGCGACGCAACCACCCCGAGGCGTCGGTGCCCGCGCGCCTGGTGTACCTGGGCCACCTGCTGCGCGTCCTGCCGCGGAAGGCGACCGTGCTCATCAGGGACCTGCTCGATACCGGAGTAGACTTCGCCTGACCGCAATCACCTCAATCACCCATAGTCCGTCGTAGATAACATCCTGGAGAGTGACGCAACCACCCCGAGGCGTCGGTGCCCGCGCGCCTGGTGTACCTGGGTGTATTTAGCGCTCCGGGTGTAGCAAATGGTGCGGTGTTCTGGCAACACCCAATTTCTCTTTGCAAATGGCGGACATTGTATAAGTCATGCACCCCGTTTGCTACACGCTAACAAACCGTTGTAGCAGACAAACTACTTATATCATCGGCTATTTTGCATCTGTTTTGATGCTGCATGCCACCCTGCAGTGTTAAAATTCTTCTCTACTTCAGTGAAAATGCAACCTAAATCTGACGAAACAAGATCTGGCGAATACCTACGACAGGAAGTACCTGGGCCACCTGCTGCGCGTCCTGCCGCAGAAGGCGTACGTGCTCATAAGGGACCTGCTCGATACCGGAGTAGACTTCGCCTGACCGCAATCATATCATATAGTGCTTCGGGTGTAGCAAAGGGTGCGGTGTTCTGGCAACACCCAATTTCTCTTTGCAAATGGCGGACATTGTATAAGTCATGCACCCCGTTTGCTACACGCTAACAAACCGTTGTAGCAGACAAACTACTTATATCATCGGCTATTTTGTATCTGTTTTGATGCTGCATGCCACCCTGCAGTGTTAAAATTCTTCTCTACTTCAGTGAAAATGCAACCTAAATCTGACGAAACAAGATCTGGCGAATACCTACGCCAGGAAGTACCTGGGCCACCTGCTGCGCGTCCTGCCGCGGAAGGCGACCGTGCTCATCAGGGACCTGCTCGATACCGGAGTAGACTTCGCCTGACCGCAATCATATCATATGGCGCTCCGGGTGTAGCAAATGGTGCGGTGTTCTGGCAACACCCAAGTTCTCTTTGCAAATGGCGGACATTGTATAAGTCATGCACCCCGTTTGCTACACGCTAACAAACCGTTGTAGCAGACAAACTACTTATATTATCGGCTATTTTGCATCTGTTTTGATGCTGCATGCCACCCTGCAGTGTTAAAATTCTTCTCTACTTCAGTGAAAATGCAACCTAAATCTGACGAAACAAGATCTGGCGAATACCTACGACAGGAAGTACCTGGGCCACCTGCTGCGCGTCCTGCCGCGGAAGGCGAACGTGCTCATAAGGGACCTGCTCGATACCGGAGTAGACTTCGCCTGACCGCAATCATATCATATAGTGCTTCGGGTGTAGCAAAGGGTGCGGTGTTCTGGCAACACCCAATTTCTCTTTGCAAATGGCGGACATTGTATAAGTCATGCACCCCGTTTGCTACACGCTAACAAACCGTTGTAGCAGACAAACTACTTATATCATCGGCTATTTTGTATCTGTTTTGATGCTGCATGCCACCCTGCAGTGTTAAAATTCTTCTCTACTTCAGTATAAATGCAGTGACTTAAAGTCTTATGGTGCGTAGAGATCTGGCGAATACCTGCGCCACGAAGTCCGGCCACTTTTTTTTGTCACACTGATCGCTGATTGGTTGTTACTGCTCAAATTTGTTTAGAGAAATATAAAATTCTATTTTTTTATAGTTCTTTAATAATAACAATAATCATAATAAGTCGATTTTTTTGGAGTCTATGTACTCATCTGAGAACACAGGGACTCTAGAGGATATTCCGTCTCAGCTCAGATGACCGCGACTTGTGCGTTTTTGGCGCTTGTTTCAGTGTACTAAGATATGCGCTAAGACTAAGATTAAAGTAAAAGATTAGTATTCGATTTCGACCGCGAGCAGACTTATCTGGCTCACACTCTACTATAAAGCGGTCCGTGTTGCAAAGGGTGCTCTGACAATACTCAATTTCTTGTTGCAAATGGCGGAATTATAATTATATTTTTTCAGTATGATATTCTATATACTTAAGTAATAAAATATACTATTAGCTTTAAGTTGATCCTACTTGTAACTGTGAGACTGAAACATTTGTCTAGCCAAAAATGAATATACCTGCTTTTTTTTTAATTATATACTTACTTATTTATGTTATGTTCTATCAAATAGCCTTTTATGAAATAGCTTTTGCAAAATGTTTTTTAAAAAATTTTTTGTAAATCTTTATCGTTTTCTAATAAATAAAATAAAATAAAATAAAAAATAAAATCTTATTTAAATAAACTATTTTAATAAAAATGTTATGGACATTAATCCTTAAATGCGTTTTATTTCAGCTTCTTAAATTTGCATAAATAAATGCCGATGCTACACTAATTTAGTCTAGCTAGCTATGTTAGTATGATAAATACTATTCGCTCAAGACAGCTTCTTATCTCAGGAAGGAAGTATAATTTACAATTGATTACTACATCGTGTAGAATGCTAAAGCTCAAAATATATCCCATAAAATAAGGCCCAGGCTAAGTACTTAAATAGTATTTTGTTTGGTATATAAACTACTTGAAACTAGTTTATTTTGAAATTGATGAGGTTTGACTTGAGTATGTCGGTGGTATGTAAAAAATTTGAATCGAGTTTCAGAGCCATGAATGTAATCTATATAAAGAGGAAAGATTTGATTGTTTGTTTGTTTGCATCGAATAGGCTCCGAATCTACTGGACCGATTTAGAAAATTCCTTGACCATTAGAAAGCTACATTCATACCGCGTGACATAGGCTATATTTTATCCCGATATTCCCACGGGAACGGGTACCACGCGGGTAAAACCGCGAGGATCCGCTAGTTATAAAAATTATCAAAGGATCAGAGTTTTTCGGAGTTGTTTTGTTGCGCCATTTTGTCAAGTTCAGCAGGCTACTCTTATTCAACGAAAAACGAAACTTCGTTTCGTTATACCCGTCCCTCTCACTCTCCTGGCATGACGGAATCGAGTGAGTGAGCGGAAGTGGCGGGGCTAACGAAGTTTCTTTTTTTGTTGAATTAAAGTAGAGCTTCAGTTCAGTCAGTGGATGTTATAAATTATTTCATCGCAAATTGTTTTTATTGGACTTTGTGTGATTGTGTGTGACTCACGCACGATAGGTGTGGTTTTGTTTGTGCCCTAAAGTACCTACGTAGGTAGTAATAGTACCTATTCTTTTCCCAAAGTGTCTACGCCACTGGTCGATGTGTGGAATGATTAAATAAAATAATCATGCGATAACTCGGTAAAGTCAAAGTGGTGACTACTTCAGCTCAGCTCAGCAAAAATCAAGCCGTAAAGTTCCTCTGTGGTCTAGTGCTAGTGGTTCACACCACCGATTACAGACCCAGGGTCCCAGCCCAGGTTTAATTCCCAGTAGGGGTATATAACCTAGTTCTTGCCGGTTCTTCTCCAAGGCCTCCCGCTGTAGGGTTTGCGAACCGATGGCGTAGCTTCTATGACGTTCACAAGTATTGTAAATAACAATCTAAATTGAATAAACAAATTTGAATCTTGAATCTAGTATTCGGTTTGGTTGGTGGTAGGTATCTACCTAGATCTTAACTTTCAATGCTGTTGTTGGGATGTAGGTATCAATGCCATTGCAGCAATGGAATTGAAAGCAATATTGAACCATGTAATATCGGCTCTTTACCGTGAAAGCTGACTCGAATACTCGACTCGATCGACACATACTTGATGCCAAATACTCCACGAATATAATGTAACTATGGCTTACCTATTGTCTTCGCCTGACTGAAAAAGGTCGATTTTTATTATTGTAATCCTTCTTTCTTTCTTTCACTAAGATTTTTTTAGGAGTTTTGCGCGGGAAGCGAGTACTTAGCGTCATTTCCTAATTTTTTAAATAAGTTTTTTGGGGCATACTTAATGTGTTACTGTGATTCAAATGACAGTTGAAGCCCATACCCATATCCAGATTTCTTAGCCGGTAGCCCCCCCGGTATCATATGGATATGGGCATGGGCTTCAACTGTCATTTGAATTCCTTATTCTGATAGATTTTTGCTGCTTTGTTCTGCTGAACGTTGCTATCTAGTTATCGTTATACCCGACGTCACAAAACAAGGAACTAATAGCGGCTATTTTCTTTATGAAATTGACTTAAAGTTCCCAAAAACGTATGAAGTTCATACCCATAAAGTTACGCGGTAGCCCCCCTGATTGTGGCTATTTTTTTTAATTAAATTTACTTCTATTAAAGTTCCAAAAAAACGTATGAAGTTCAAATCCATAGAATCCATAGAATTTTGAAAAATACAAAAGGAAAAAAAGATACTGAAGATATCAAGGCTGTATGGGGGTAATGAATTGATCCCTTTGCTTACCCATAATGGGTAAACTTAAAAAAAAACGGACTTTTTTATACGTGCAACACTGTTGACATTATGTCAATGTCCCTACACTAGCGCCACCTGCCTCCATCAGACAGAATTTTTTTCAATTTTTTTGAAGCGATTTGTTTTCTATCTTTCTGTGGTCATTATTAAAATAAACAAAGTAAAATCGTTATTAAACAAAAAGTGACGTCTTTATTAAGTGTATTTGAATTGATTAAAGAGTGTGAGTTGCAGACAAAAGCTGTTGTTGGACGAAAAGTCGGAGGTAAGTCGTGTGATCCATAATTTTCACTTACCGACAGTAGACTTTCCGATCGATATTGTAAAATTATAACATATTTTATTGCTAAACGTTCATAATAGGCATCGGTTTCGATGTTAGAGCTATACTAGTAATATTTTAATTAGTTTAAATGGTGACCCGAAGAAGAATCCTATCAGTAACTCAAGAGTCCCGTTTGGTTGGTGACTCGCATGGCAAGGTTTACGCAATTTCTTCGGCGACGTTTCTCCGGTCACTTTGGGACTCTGAGAACAGGTTTCTTCGTACTTTCAATCCTTGTAGCGGTAACTATAATCGGCAAGAGCAATATGCAAATACATACGTTTCCTTTGCATTCTGCAGCATTATGTTTACAAGTATGAAGTCTAATCTAGACGCATTTTCGGTAGGACCGCAAATTAAAGTGAAAATGGATTAAAGTGAATTAATCCACTTAACAAAAGGAGACACTTGTGTACCTTTTACCACATATTTGCAGGATCCTTTTGAAGACATATTTTTCATTAATCTTCTTTTAAAAATTGTGTTTATCAGTCTACAATACTACATTAGTGTCAAATACATTCCAAGTTTAATATACACATTTTCACAATTAAACACTACTTGCTATATTATTTGAGATGTATCGAAACACATAAAATATTGTAGTATGTCATAATAACACGGAACTTCTCTTGATGAATAGAATTACTTTATTTTTTACCAACAAATCATTTTGAAACCATCGGTAAGTGTGGGCGCACATACAAATATTACCTTTCTTGAGGTCCATACAACTATCACATAGCAATAAAATTGCATGTGTTTTCTAGCTATTGATGTGCATTTTATCTTTTGTCTAAATTAATATGATCAAACTCACAGCAGTAGTTATAAGAGTTAGTTATCTTTATTATTAATATAATTGTTTATATCCCGGAAAACAAGTATTGACATTCGTTCATGTATGCATAGTAGATACAGCTAATTTAGTAGACAATGGTATTGTGACATTTTATATTTAAAAATTCTCTACTGGTAACAAGAAATTCAAAGATTAACTGGAGGTTGTAGTTTGACTGTATCCCAGTACAGAAAATAATTTAATTATTGAGGAAGACCTTTCTTGTTGTCTTCCTCAATAATTAAATTATTTTCTGTACTGGGATAACGTCAAACTACAACCTCCAGTTAATCTTTGAATTTCTTGTTACCAGGGGGCTAATTGTCTAACTCAACATCAATGTTATTGCAATCACTTTCAGTTTCACATCCATTTCTTGTTGTTGAAGAAAGTTGACAATATTATTTGTATTCGCAATTGATTTGAGTTACACAATTACCTCCAGATCCTTGGTCTGCCTTTGTCTTGTATTTTGGTAAACTATTGACAGTGTTGTGCGGTTAGTATATGCCCATAAAATTGTCAGAAGGAAAAAAATGAAAATGGGTATGTTAGATTATTTAAGTAAAGTTTCTGATTTTTTAGTCTGTAATTGGTGATTCTGGGAGTAGTGCGCTTCCATCTACAGCCTTTTCATCACATGTGATGAAGGCTTAGGTTACCCCATTGTGGATAAAAAAAACGTACATCCTATTATATTATCACCTATAAAAATGTCGAGATTCTCAATTTTCGGATTTTTACAATATCGGGACCTAAGACCCGGAACGAAAAAAAAAACCCGGGAGTTCCCGGGAGGGCCATTCCATCGTTTCGGGTGTTACACTTCAACTCATTAAATGTGTTGTTTTTATATAATATTCTGATAAAGTTTTCGTTTATATCTGTGTCTTAAACTAAGAGTATTAAGTTCTATTTCTGTGTGGTATATGAATAAAGACCAAATTCTTATTTAAACTTCAGTTACAAAGGAAAAAGTAGCGTTTCGGGCGTTACGCGATTTTGCCTCCACTTTCTGATCAATGTTGCATACATTCCAAATTTAGCGAAATTACTTAGATAAATTATACTATAAAAACAACAGTCATAAAGGATGAAATCTGGTACATTAATACAATAGAAAATCAGAAAAATATGTAGTAGTTATTTTTTTATAAATGTTATCGTCTGTTTCGGGTGTTACAGAGGGTTTGTTTCGGGTGTTACGAGTACGAAATTAAAACACATTTACCTAAAATAATAGACCATTTATATGTATTTATTTTGTCTTTTATTAAATTTATTAGAGAACTTAATGAAGCTTTGCAGAATTATAAAAAAACACAAACATTTAAAGAATAAAATCGCTATTTTTCAAATATATCTAATCGTTTCGGGTGTTACATTTGTTCAACCAAAGTCTAATTTTTTGTGTATTTTGAAATAATATTTTAGCAATTTAAGTGCTTTTTTCCTTACCGCAATACCTTAATATTAATAAAGTTTTATTTTTGTTTTTGACATTTCAATCAATGTCCTAAATAAAGAAATATTACTGCTTTTTCGATGGCGGCGCTAGGTAGGTGGGCCGTCGAAAGAGCCTTAAAATAATACTTATTGCATTCTTCAAGCAATACACACACAGTATATCGACATACAAAAAGTTGTAACACCCGAAACGTTTCGGGTGTTACAGTTTTTAATCATACAAAAAACACATCCAATTAGTCTCAAGCTCAGATATTAGTTAGTATTTTAAACTATTACCACCATAACCTTACTTTTATTAAATATTATTACACCAATCAATCTGTAAGGTATAATAATAAAACAATTACCTGATTTTTCGTTTCGGGTGTTACAGTTCTAAAGTAACAAGGAAACACACTTGTAACTTAATAATTATCAATGTTTTTGGGACTTTGAGGCAATCTATCAATATTATGATAAATAACCTCAAATCACAACATGGCAAAACGGTCACCAGATTGATAGATATTTTTTATTTGTATTTCCAATAGTTACAGGCACAATGGGTCATTGAGCCAGTTCACTTGAGTACAGATTTTGAAGGCGATTAACTTAAAAATTACGCGTTTCTTTTAGTTTTTTTTGTCACACATTATAATTTGGAATGTTTTCTTTCAAAATTCATTATATTTAATGCTATAAGAACATATTTATTTTTTCACACTCGGTAACGTTTATTATGGAATGGCCCGGGAATCGGGAATTTACAAAATATTCATCATTAACTTTGAAAGAGGACTCTGTCAATTTTAAGTTGTAGATCCAGCAAAAATAGTGTACAAAATTGAAGGGGTCAATATAATCATGTATTCGAACAACTTTACTTTTAATAGGGTACCAATATTGAAATTGCTACTGTTCCATAGAAAATTTAAAATTGAATCAATCAAAATGTATGATTTGGTATTTGCGATTTCAATGTTGTTCCCATTGTGAAAGTTGTTTGTATGATGAGTACATTGATTGACCTCTTAATTTTTTTTACACTATTTATGCAGGACCCTGTCTATGCTGCTTTACGTGCTTATCGATGACGCGTCGACGTCAGGGTGGGATACCGAGGGTGGGATAAATAATTCTATTTTTTCATTAAACTTCTTGTTTTTTGTTGTAAGTATTTTTTTTTTACTTTTGATTTATTTCGCGAAGTCCGGGAATTTCTGATTGAATATTTACGTAATCGGGATCGATAGTTTTCCCGGGTACTCCCGGGATCGGGAACCCAGGAAAGAAACCCTAACTACAATACTCGTAATAAGACGTGCGGGCCCGCCCGCATATCTTTTAAATTACCCACAGCTAAGAATGGTAAAATTTACATTTCAAAATACGAAGGTAGGAATAACATTCATTCTGTTGATCAGGATAATTTTTTTTTTGCTCTTTTTGATTAATGTCTTCTTAATGACAGAAGGAATTAGCGGTTCGTAATTTATTGTTAATTTGATGGAGAAAGCCTAACATTCACTGATTTTATCTTATTTACTCAATTACCCACGCAGTGAGCGATAGATTCGCTTATAATTCAGCGTTGTCTACAATGATTGATAAGTAGGTCTGTACGTACATGTGAGGCATTCACGTACGATTTTATACGGACTTTTAACTCCGTATTGATGTTGGGATCGATTTATTTATCACCAATTCGGGGCCTTAGACTTGGGCAGAAAAATGAGGTGAACTAGTCTGAATTGAAAATTGTTATTCGGAAAATCGGAAAACTTAAACGGAGATCTGAGATTTCCGAATAATCATCAGTAAGTAGGTAGCAATTTTTCTTTTATTTTTAAGTTTTTCTCTCCTGCAGCGTAGCTCTATACAGCGTTTACTTACATGACATAAATCCAATATCTCGGGGTTGATACAGTCAGAGCTAGATCCAAGCTATATCTTTGCATATTTTTCCGGAGCCATCAACTAAGGTAAATAGACCCGAGTAAATCGAAAGCGAGGCAGATATTTTACGACTTATTCTTGAGTGCTAGTAAAACTTTCTCTAATAAAAGTATTTTTCGTTTTAGGTAAAAGAGTGTTTGGTAGTAAACTATTTTGTGAACACGTGATTTGTGTTTTAGCAATCAATACTTTCATCTTGGTTTGATTCAGAGAATACTACATACTTTTAAATATCGACGTAATTTCCTATCAGCGAAATTCCACAGTGTTCTTAGAGCGAACGCGCACTTGTGATTTTTAATCGGGCGATAATTTGATCGCTCTCGGATTCAGTATAGAGTTAAATGGCAGTGCGCGCACTGACGATTAAAAATCGACCGATCAAACTATCGGCCGATAGTTGTCCGATCAAACTATCGCACAGCACAACTATCGGCCGGCCGGTAATGTGTGTGAAGGATGAAGGACTATGTGAGCGCGCGCACTACATTCAACTAAACTATCACACAACTATTGGCCGACAGTTTGATCACAATCGGCTTACGATTCCGACTAAACTATTTGTGAGTTTCTGATTGTTACATCGATTTCTAATAGTAAAGTAGTAAAGTAAATATGTGAGCAAACTGCACCTGAGTCTTAAGCGCGGCTACAAATCTCTATTGGAGTGTTTCTGAAATGATTTATGGACTCTAGCTTTTAGTGAGTTCGGTAGTTGAGGAGAACTTTCGAAATGAAATCTAAAGGATCTTATCCCAAGGATAATAATTGAATGGCCCGCCAAAGTTACTCTAAAAAGGTTTAGAGTGGCGCAGGTGCGCTGTGCCGCCGATCGTTTTCCAAACTGCGGTTTTTCCGCCGTTAAATTTGAATAAGCCATTATTCGTCGGAAGAAAATTCTTATTATTGTAGGTACTGGCTCTTTGCGTCCAATCTGACTACAAGTGTTCGACTCCCCCGTACAACCAAATGGTTGAAATCCATTTGCATTTTAAATGTGTCTTGAGCCGTGCTGAAATGAGATTTCATTTACAATATTTTCAGTGCTTTTAATAAATCTTGTAGAGATATCACTAGATTTTTATATGGATGGTATAAACCATTATAATATAACAATTTGTTCTACCAACTACCGATCGTAAATTTAATTTTGATGTTTGAGTCTTGGTATTAACTTGCTATTAGACATAGAACAGAATGAGATAAACTTTCTTTTGTCAGGCTAAAATAAAAATGGAATGTTGGTTAAATTTTATTCCCTGGAACGTCTAATAACAATGCATTTTCTATTTAGTCTGTGATACGCTTAGCTGCCTCGCTCGCTGGCCCCGTTGACCTAGATATCTCCTGTGTTTTAGCGCTAAGTCCACTATTCCTCGTAATTAAAAGCTCAGCTAAGCCCACTCTGCTGATCACAGCTATAAATCTCACTTACCTGCTATACCGACTCCTTTGAATTGAATGCTTGTTTACACAGCTCGTCGTAAATATACGTTCAAAATTGAACTTGTAAATTATTTTTATTTAGTCGACAGCAGGCCAAATTTAAATTAAGTATATTGAAGTCGAGAATTGGAAGCAAATACAAATACAAATAAATACAAATACAAAATGTTTTATTTGGTACCAGGCATAGGACATTGCGATAAACATTACATAGTAAAAACAAACAGCAGGTAGGTACATAAAATAATGATGAAAAACTTATAATAAACACAAAACGTAACCAGTGTCCCACGTCAGTACCAAATGGGTGTCCAGTTCAGCATTGAGTCAGCAATAAAGCCGACGCTGATTTTCAACTGAACCCCAAAGAAATGTACAAAATATTTCGACTCTCCATACAAAATGTCCCGCCCGATAAGTTGCTAAATTTGTATGAAACGTCCAATTTTTTTTTTCATTTCCGACAAAAAATTCTTGCTGTACGTTGCTCAGCATGATGGTCTGAAGCCATGGTTAAAGTTTTTGCAACGGTGCCCCTAACACCCTGTCATTCATCATCATTTCAACCGTAAGACGCCCACTGCTGGGCATAGGCCTCCCCCAAGAATCTCCACAACGATCGGTCCTGCGCTGCCCGCATCCAGCGGCTTCCCGCGACCTTGACCAGATCGTCGGTCCACCTTGTAGGGGGCCTGCCCACGGAACGTCGTCCGGTTCGCGGTCGCCATTCGAGAACCTTTCCGCCCCAACGGCCATCGGTTCTCCGCGCTATGTGTCCCGCCCACTGCCACTTCAACTGAGCAATCCTTCGAGCGATGTCGGTCGTTTTAGTTCTCCTGCGGATCTCATCATTTCTGATTCGATCGAGCAGGGAAATACCAAGCATCGTTCTCTCCATTGCTCGCTGGGTAACCTTGAGCCTTCTTATGAGACCCATAGTAAAAGACCACGTCTCGCTTCCATAAGTCATAACTGGCAACACACACTGGTCAAAGACCTTAGTCTTGAGACATTGAGGAATTTTGGACGCAAATATATGCCGGAGCTTCCCAACCTACCCTGTATAACACCCTGTATAACTAAATATTGCATTATATAAGTGTGTACCTACCTATTTCATTCAGCTTTTCTAACAAGTTTGCAACAACACAGTAGCCGACGACACTCTTGAAACTCGATTAGTTTATAAAGTATACGTCGTAAAGGGTATACTTATTTTCTGCCCGTGCGACGTAGAAAAGTGGCAACATTATGGGTTAATCTTACCTACTGTACACGCAGGGCGGTTTGTCTCCAACTTTCTCACATCTTCTACAGATTTGATACTCTAGAAGGCAAGGTGTACTTTGCTGTGGCATCAGGACAGTACCACAGAATAAATAATAGTCTAAGGACAGAAGCTGCACTCCGCGAAACCATTTAAACAAATAGCAACTCTAACTTCAACACGATAAAGTAAAATTCAGCTTGTATGGCTCTAATTACGATCGGCTAGTCGTTGCATCTCTTTCTATCGCATATATTCTATCGCGCTCAGGCGGGCGTGCGGCGGGCGGCTCGCTGTAAATTGTATCCCGAGATATACGCGAAGCGGTAGCACTTATCGCGCGTCCTTGAGCGAGTGACGGACGCCTGACAGTACGTACAACCAGCAGGCTTATCACGTAACTTGCAAGAGCCAAGCGATAGCAAAAATCGCGCAATTATTGCTCTAAAATCGCTAATCCAGTTGAATCTACATAGATTCAAGATTCAAGATTCAAATTTGTTTATTCAATTTAGATTGTTATTTACAATACTTGTGAACGTCATAGAAGCTACGCCATCGGTTCGCAAACCCTACAGCGGGAGGCCTTGGAGAAGAACCGGCAAGAAACTCCAAGGGTTGTTTTTTTCTCCCTGTCTTATTTCATACAGAGTCGTCAAATTGAAAAATGACGGTATACAAATACAAACCTATACAAATACAAACCTCCATAGTACGATTTTTCTATTTTAGAGCAATTTTGCTATAGCTTGGCTTTTGCAAGTTACGTGATAAGCCTTTTTTTTTTTGTTTATAGTAAGGGCTTTAAGCTTCAGGCCAAAGTTCAAACATCAGTTAAATATTTCAACAACATTTATTCAATAATTATTAGTTTTACAACATTCCGCCATTTTTTCGTGTCCCAAAACATCATCTGCCGCTTTTTCCTTTTTCTTTTTTTAATTTCCTCTAAGGCAGCGGCACCAAAGAGGTTTTAAGAAAAACGTACCTATTTATCATTTGGCTTTAACAAAACGATATGTGAAAATATTTAAAATAATCGAATACCGCACCTTAACCATAATTAATAATTTTAATACAACTTAGAGTTCATGTTACAACAACTATACAACCAAAATAATAGTTATATCCTTTAACAATCGACGTTATTGTACGTGTACCTAACAGCTCGGCCTTCCTGCTAGACGCGAGTCCCTTCGCGTTTTATGCAAAGCAAAGAAAAACATTATACTTTCAGCGAATACAAAATCAAAGAACAAATTATTTACACAAAGTACTAGGTACTTACTCAAAATATTCTTATACGAACAGCAAAAATATGAAAAATATATAAATAGGCCAGCTCATTTAATTATTATTACAATTTTCAATTCACCGTAACTAGGGTAAGTACAATACAATGCAGTTGGTCGTATTTTTTTAAAACTTATACCTACCTATTTTTAGCCATTTGTTACACTTAGTACTTACCTGACTTTCACAATTAATACCTACCTGCCATGCTCCTCAACCATTTTTATGATTACAATCATTAAAATCATCATTTACACAATTAAAATATGTTTATTTATACCTAGGTGCACATATTTATCAGTCACCCAATAAAATGTCTTATTCCTTAGTATCTACATTTACAAGATCACAATTTCAAAAGCAGTCGGTGCATAGACTACTACAGAACTATTCCGTAAAATATAAGAAAAAATGTGCATCCCATGCATCAAACATTTTGGTAGGTACTATTGCCCTGAAACGCTAATAAAATACATCGTTCGATTAACCAGAACATTTTTTTATATCTGAAACTTACATTGTATCAGTACCAAATAGTCTGTCTAGAGCATCTTCAAAATTATTGTCATAATCATCATCATCATCACCAGAACTTCTATCAATGTCCTGATCTTAACTCATCTAAGGTTGAGTTTTATCCATAGCTATCATTCTCTCATAAATATTCGCCCGTCTTTGCCGACAATGGTGCATCCATAATGGCGTTTTTCTCTTTACAAGAACAACCGCGTAAGGCTGATGCTGACTCCCTAACTACTACAATAATCAATAAATAATTCATCTATTTCCAATAAATTCTATTAACATAGGCACGCCGCCCGCGACCGCTTCCTGGACCATAACTACAGATCAATAATTTAATACAAAATAATTATTACAAATGCCAACATTTTAGTTCAATAAAATAAGTAACACCTTTGACTTGAATAGTACAATAATATTTAACAAATTTAGAAACGAATTCCATAAACAAACACAGTAGGCGATATATTTTACAATTTTTAACGTTGCATACCAACGTCGAAATAGTGGCGATATTATATCTTGGGACGTTTTCAAGCTACCGTTATATATCTGATACCAATGTTTCTATTTTCATTTATATAGTTATCTCGCGCCTATTGGGACATGAGACAATGTGAATTTTATCTAAGAGAATCCAAACTATATGATGTTTGTAAATACACCACACCACCGAAGCTTTGCGCAAAAGCCCTCGCAAGAGCTTTATCTGATTTTAACACAATGTAAATCAAGTCCTTGTCTTCTTCATCTCGGGTGACTATTTCATGGCGCGAGCCTCTTTATAGCGCATCGGCTCATCGGGGCGCTCACGCACGGTTGACTCGGTCATCGGACCTACCCCAGTCAGTACTCTTCACCGTCGTCGCGCGGTCTGCCCCGCCAGGTGAGACCCGTTTGGGAGGCCCAGCGGAGGCGACCAGCGGACGAACGACGACGGGCTTATGTGCGGGGGCGTGATTAAACCATGTTAACGGGCAATTCAGCAAGCCAATAATGCCATTTATTTATTGTAGTAAATGACTATTCTCCATTCTTCATCCTACTTTGTTAATAAAACAATAGTGATTGGCTGTTATCATGAGCTATAAACAAAACCTTATAAAGCCATTTCATCCATTTTACCATAACGCCAGCGCCAACGCCAACCAACTACAGCTCCAACGTAGCTCCAGCTCCGATTCCAGCTCCAGCTCCAACTCAGGCTTCAGCTTCGTCTCCGGCTCCAGCTCCAGCTCCAGCGCCAGCTCTTACTCCAGTGCCAGCTCCAACTCAAGCTCCGGCTCCAGCTCCAGCTCCAACGCCAGCCCTAGCTTCAGTGCCAGCTCCAACTCCAACTCAGGCTCCAACTCCAGCTCCAGCTCAAGCTCTAACGCCAGCTCTAGCTCCAGTGCCAGATCCAGGTCCAGCTCCAGCTCCAATTTCAATTCCAATTCCAATTCAGATTCCAACTCCAGCTCAGGCTCCAGCTCCAGCTCCTGCTCAAGCTCTAACGCCAGCTCTAGCTCCAGTGCCAGATCCAGGTCCAGCTCCAGCTCCAATTTCAATTCCAATTCCAATTCAGATTCCAATTCCAATTCAAATCTCAATCCTAAATTAGGATTCCTAATACAATGCAACATAATGCAATCCAATTCAATCTAATTCCAAACACTATTCCAAATCTAATTTCCATTCTCATTCTAAATCCAATCCCAAATCAAATCATAAATTTATTCCCAAGTTAAATCTCGAATCCAATCCCGAATCAGTTCCTGAATTCAATCCTGGACCAAACCTCAGATCCGATCCCAGTTCCAATCCAGGATCTAAATCTCTAATTCAATTCCGAATCCCATCCCGAATCCAATCCCAAATGCAATGCCAAATCCAAATCTAATCTCAATCTAATCCTCAATCTCAATCTCACTCGCAAACGCAATCTCAATTCTCAATTCTCAATTCTTAATTCTCAATCCTCAATCTCAATTCTTGATCTCAATTCTCAATCTCAATTCTCATTCCTCAATCTCAATTCTCAATCTCAATTCTCAATCTCAATTCTCAATCTCAATTCTCAATCTCCATCTCAATCTCATGCATTTGCTTACCACCACTGTAGTCCCACTGAAGCTATGCTATGGGTCTATCCTGTTTTTAACGCCCTTACCGTTGCACAAACTTGCGTCTTATCCGACCCCCGAGGATCTCGACGATATAGCACGCTATAAGTCCTTGCTATTGCTCAAACTTCACAATACATAACGGAAAGAACTTGTTAGCGCTTCATATTATATTTCTTATATTGTTACATAGTTGGGTATGGAATAAGTATCGTTAAAGTTATTCAAACAGACTTTCACCGCAGCCTTTTCAAGAAGTTTAAAGTTAAACTAATTTACACTGAAAATACCTAATGTTAATGGCTAATGACGATAGTACTGCCTACTCCATCAATTTCATAACGACCTGGAGAAAAAGGTCATACTGTCCCATTAGCCTCAAAGAACACCCATTATTCCGAATCACTTGCTATACTAATTCAAATAATTGAAATTTCGCATTTAAAAATAATGTTTGCAAGTCGAATATGTCGATCTACAAGTCGCAAAGCCACCACAAGTGAGTGATACTATGGCGTTCATACGGGCACACCTCTCATACGATTAAATATTATATATCCACGTTTTTTTCTTTACGGCACAAAACGTGCATGTACTAACGGAAAATCATAAGTCAATCAATGTCGTACACAGAACATTATTGAAATACTTACTTAAGTTTAGATAGACAATCCTTCAGCTATAATGTTTGCTTGACCAGAATTAACCCGTGCTCAAATAATATGGTTGCATTGACTCGCAACGTTCCTTTCGTAAAAACACCGGTTTGTCCTTCGTCTCACTCTTCCATAGGCTAGGGAGTCTATGGGAGTCTCGCTCCAGCCTTCACCAACTTCATCTTCTGTATCCGGTCCGGCCCTTAACCCCGGGCATCATCATACATCATCATCATGTCAGCTGAACGTCGCCGTCGCCTACTGATGGGCATAAACATCCCCAAGGATCTCCACAACGATCGGTCCTGCGCTGCCCGCATCCA
Source organism: Crambus lathoniellus (assembly GCA_949710035.1). Taxonomy (NCBI): domain Eukaryota; kingdom Metazoa; phylum Arthropoda; class Insecta; order Lepidoptera; family Crambidae; genus Crambus; species Crambus lathoniellus. Next base: position 4,852,017 of record OX453298.1, read on the forward strand.
GCGGCTTTGCGCGACCTTGACCAGATCGTCGGTCCACCTTGTAGGGGGCTTACCCACAGAACGTCGTCCGGTACACGACACCAGCCCTTCACTTCGGGCAGCATCACATACCAGCTCTTAACCTCGAACATCATCACATATTAGCCCTTGTCCTCGGGCATCCCAATAAACCAGCTCTTAACCTCGAGCATCATCACATATTAACCCTTATCCTCGGGCATCCTAATAAACCAGCTCTTAACCTCGAGCATCATCACATATTAACCCTTATCCTCGGGCATCCTAATAAACCAGCTCTTAACCTCGAGCATCATCACATATTAACCCTTATCCTCGGGCATCCTAATAACCCAGCTCTTAACCTCGAGCATCATCACATATTAACCCTTATCCTCGGGCATCCTAATAACCCAGCTCTTAACCTCGAGCATCATCACATATTAGCCCTTGTCCTCAGGCATCATCATATACCAGCTCTTAACCTCGAGCATCATCACATTTTAGCCCTTGATTTCGGGTGTGTCGTTGCCATCATTGTCTCTGGAATTTAGAGAAACGCATAGATCAAAATGTTATAATTAAAAACCTTTACAAAAGAAAAACGGCTTTATGTAAGAAGAACCCCGGAATGAAACTCCGTCAAAAACTCTTTATCTCTCTTTAATCCAATAAAAATAAACTGCTTATTTCTTGAGACAATGCTGTCTAAACCTTCATACTAACCACTCAACACCCGCCATCTACATAATCTTTTTTTTCATCCGCGCACGGCTCATTATCAAAGGCAAATTCCTTTTTGGACGGTTACAATTTTATTCTGTATTATCAATTGCCGAATTTTAACTTAATGTTTTTTTTACTTGCATGAATTTTACATAAATCTTACATTTATTAAAAGCAAGATTATAGAATCCTTAACTTGTAGGTACCTAAACAGGATTCTTAACCGAAACCATAACGCAATAATAATTTTGATTTGCTGCATAACGTTATTTTTACATTTAGAATAGCTTTGAATCATAAAAGAAAACAATAAAACTAGTATGTACCTATTTCGTTATATTTGATCAACATCTTTGCATTGCCAACAATATTTAAAAAAAAAGGTTTTTTTGTTTTAATTAAACTATCAGGATCCTTAGGTTCATTTATTACTTTTATTACAATAAAAAAATACTATCACAAGTTGTAGCAGCTTGACAATAACTTAATTAGCAACTGTTGGAAGTTTGTAATCTGCTTGAACGGAACATAATGACAGCTGTTATTCCGAATGGGAATCGAGATCTATGGTATGGTTAGATATACAGCGCTCAGCTGCAGCTGCTTTTTAGGTTCCAAATCAAATTGGTAAAAAGGAACCCTTATGGTGCGATTCAGTCTGTCTGTCACAGCTGGACATCTCGAGAACCACTAATGCCATCAACTTGAAATCTTGTTTAAGAAGACGTTTGCCAAACCATTCCGCAAATAAGAGAGAATTAAAAATATTTCATTGTTTTTTTTGCTAAGGTTCTGAAGAACAGAAGAAACAGAAAGAAGTTTATGTAATGATTACAGGAAAAATAAAACGATGTCTCCAAACAGCAAACCTTTTCAGAATTATTATCAACAAAAACCACATTAGTTCTACTATCGGGCAAGAGATGGCGCCGACCCAAAACTGCAATAATTCTACACCGCAAATTTTTTGACGAATATAGCCTCGCCGATGAAAACATCCTCACGTTTTACCCATTCACATGATTGTACGGAACCCTCGACGCGCGAGTCCGACTCGCTCTTGACCGTTTTTTTGTCATTGATTCCATTCCAAAATACTATAACACAGGTTTTATTATTTATCATTAAAATCTTGTAGGCTTACAGAAAAAAAAAATCAATGCAATTCCAATTTCAAATCACACTAAGTACAACAATTTTCTCTTGTCAATTTTCACAATTCATTCCAATCAAATAACACCAAATGAGTATAATTATTGTCAAATACATAAATCATGCGATCTCAATACTTTTTCAACATAAATTGCCTTGAAACTTTACGCTAAAGTTTTATTTTGCAATAAAAACTATCTTCTTTAGCTATATAATAACATGCAACAAGTTCACTTAACTTTGGTTTTGCAGGCGTGGAAGGAAATTTTGTATATCCTTTACGTGTCCCCTTCTGAACTTTAAGCTTCAGGCCAAAGTTCAAACATCAGTTAAATATTTCAACAACATTTATTCAATAATTATTAGTTTTACAACATTCCGCCATTTTTTCGTGTCCCAAAACATCATCTGCCGCTTTTTCCTTTTTCTTTTTTTAATTTCCTCTAAGGCAGCGGCACCAAAGAGGTTTTAAGAAAAACGTACCTATTTATCATTTGGCTTTAACAAAACGATATGTGAAAATATTTAAAATAATCGAATACCGCACCTTAACCATAATTAATAATTTTAATACAACTTAGAGTTCATGTTACAACAACTATACAACCAAAATAATAGTTATATCCTTTAACAATCGACGTTATTGTACGTGTACCTAACAGGGCAAATACAGTCTTTTTGTATACCGCTAACGGCATGTTGGACTCAGTCAGACAAGGCCTGTCTCTCGCCGCGCCCAGCCCTCCCGCCAAGCCTAATAGGCTTCGCGTCAGGGCTGGGTGGTTCTAACCCCTGCCCCGCCCCCTGACAAGCTCGAAAGCTCAACAGGAGGCGGGGCAGGAGGAGAGAGCCTCCTCTCAATCTCCCCATAAGGTTACCCACTCCGGATGGGCTGACCAGATGGGGTGGTTGAGAGCAGGCACCACTACCAACTAAACCCCTCACTACTTGCTCTCCGCCGTCAGTTTTAAGTACACCGACTTTGGGGGGGCCGTGGTGATATGCACCCCCTGCGGCCTGACGGTTGGCCCGTTTCTGGGCCCCTGCGCGGCGAGAGATGGCCGAGCAAGCGGGGCCATCTCCCAAGACAACCGGGAGGGGACCGTGCGATCCGGACGGCAGTTACAGGAAGAAATTCGGTGAACGACCTCTTACTTTTTCGTGTGGCTGGGTGGTGTCTGTCTCACCGTTCACTTGCAGTCCCTATCCCTAATTGGGTATTTGACTGTTGTGGAAATGTAGATATTGAATTATTACATTCAGAAATATAACATAACAAATGTGAAAAAAGCGAATTATGAGCTACTTAATTGTGACTCTAGCTATCTCTTTCTAAAACGAAATTTTCTATGGCGAGAGTATAGCGTTATAGAAATGTGACGTCACGTTTCTATAGCGCTCTCCTTGTCTAATTAGAAAGTTTGATGCTCTATATCGCTGAAAATATGCAAGATATTTGAAAATAAATAATTATGTTGTGTTGCTACTAGGTCAATAAACATTTTAAGTCAATAAAAAAATTTCAGTCAAATACCCAATTGCTTATGTAGGTACAACTCTAGATTACTACATAACCAAGTATCAATGGTCTGTGCGTGAATGGCGAGGGACCAGCCCACAGATCATACGACCAGCCCCACGAAAAGAAGTAAGAAGTGGTTTACCCAATTTTTCCCTGATGATACATAAGCTGGGCTTTCACATTTTCTACAAGTTGGTGGAGTGAACCCTCAAAATTCGATGTAAGTAGCCCTTACATGAAAAACCTGTCGTTATGGTAACCGTTATCGCGATCGTATTATCTGACCTGGCTGGACCGATTTGATTAATTTTGGTCTTGAAATGTTCGTGGGAGTCCAAGGAAGGTTTTAAGGAGGGGTAAGTAGAGGTAGAGTAGAAGTTGGGTAGGGGTAGGGTAGTAGGGGTAGGGTAGGGTAGGGGTATGGTAGGGGTAGGAGTAGGGTAGGGTGGGGGTAGGGTAGGGAGTAGGTTGGGTAGGAGTAGGGTAGGGTAGGAGTAGGGTAGGGTAGGAGTAGGGTAGGGTAGGGGTATGGTATGGTAGGGGTATGGTAGGGGTAGGGGTAGGGTAGGGGTAGAGTACGGGTAGGGTAGGGTGGAGTAGGCGGTACGGCCACGGGAACGAAGTCGCGCTGGGTCAGCTAGTTTTGTATAAAAATCAGAGCAGCAGCGCTTCCTTCGGTCATATAAGGAACTGAAATTCAATATATCTTTGACAGTTTTTGAAGGACGCTATAGTTTACTATTCGATTACCATAACGTTAGTTTTTACAAGCTTTTTACTAACTACCATGTTATTACAAGCTTTTTATTAACTTGCCATGTTAGTTAGTGGGGGACAAATCTTGCAAGCTTAATTTGACCCACTCCCCAGTGTCCGATGGAGACAAGCTTTTTATTAACTTGCCATGTTATTACAAGCTATTGACTTGCCATGTTGAAATGTTGTAAACAGGTTTGGTTTAGATGACAATACAATATTAAAGTACAGTCAGCAAAAAAGCTTGTCATAAAAATGAAATTTTTACTAAAAACATTCATGATATTGCTACTATGTTATGGATATTATCCATATATTCCACCCGTGCGACGCGCAGAGTGTCGACTAGTGTCTGTGTATGGGCTGGGCGGTTCGTCTCCAACTTTCCTTTGTAATAAGAGGCAGAGTAATTCAGGCGCTGCGATCTGGAACATCGCTCTTTGATTAACTCCAGCACTGTATTGTGGTATTACGATTCTTAATGCTGTTACTTTTGTATAAATGTTTTTTCTTGGCTTTTACTTTCTTATGCGGGATGTTATAGGAGACACTTGTGTTAGTTATTGTGATTTAGTTCTGACTAGCGGCCGCCCGCGGTTTCACCCGCGTGGTACCCGTTCCCGTGGAAATATCGGGATTAAATATAGCCTATGTCACTCGGGAAGACGGTGAAAGAATTTTCTAAATCAGTCCAGTACTTTTTGAGATTATTCGTTCTTACATACAAAAATACAAATCTTTCCTCTTTATAATATTAGTAGATATACTTAGATGTAATAATTTTGGAGCAGGTGGTAATTTTAAGACAAGTACCTATGTCATGATGTTAAACATGATCATTGTAGATACCTACTTAAATAGTTAGTTGACTTCAAACTTGGACCACAGCCCAGACCAAGACAAATAAATAGACGTGTTCTGTTCATGTACATGCACACAAATATTTGTCTTGTTCGGGGATCGGACCCGGGACCTCTTCTGGCGCAGAAAGCGGGCTTAGTACCCCTGCGCCAAACAAGTCGTCATTCAACAATCAACCAAGAGTTCAAATTCTGTAGTCCCAGAGTACTACCATAGCATATTCTACAATCGTTAACTGGTCCCAGGTCCGAGTAAATGTTATGGTCCCAGTCTACGATTAGCAATTTCCACAATCATCATGTGGTCCCTGGGACGACTCCAGGCTGGGACCAGGTTGTGCCTCTCTTCTTACATGAAAAACTTTAAAAAATCTAAGAAGTATAAAAAGATATATGTTTGAAATGTTCACTACATGACCTTTCTTTTGATAGGCCCTGTTTTGATAGACACTTTTTTGATTTAATTTATTTACATAATAACGCTTGAACTTTTGCGATTGACTTGAATAAAAATGAATCAGATGACATTACAGTCTAGCTAGTAGTTTTCAACTAGAACAAATCCCCAGCGGGTACCAGGGGAGCATACAATGCTGAAACTAATTTTCCAAATTGAATTATAAACAAGATTTCTTCAACGACGAAGTTGCTATTGAACAAAAACGCTGATATAAAGCGGTTATAAGCGACCTGCGCTGCGCAGCGAATCCTCGGACCTTTATGCTTTTGGGTCAATTAATTTACGTCGAGCAGAGCGCTCCTCGGTTGAAGTTGCAGGGAACTTTAATTACTAACATGTGACTCGCGGAAATACTCCCGAACTACTCGATATTGACGAGAGAGCTTGCAGGAATACTCCCCTATGTTATGCTACGTATTTACCAAATTCAGATTTTACTGAGAAGCTTTGTTTTAGCGACTGTTTATTTACGTCAAAAGAAACCCATTTGCGTGTAGAACCTAAAGTATCACTATGAGAGTACATTTTCTTTTTGCTTCTTCAGAAATAATTGCCTCATTGACGCTGCACTTTTTATTCTAAATGTTTGAATGCGAATATTAGTGAGTTCAACAGTCAGCAACAGGTTGTTCACTCAGGGAGTCTCCATTGTTCGTCGAAATTTTGCAGTCAAATGTTCGTTTCTTAAAAATTACTTAATGGTTACATCATTCGATTTTCCTTTCTTTAATAAGTTATCGGTATGTCTAGACACATAGGTATTATAACGAAAGTTGGTTAGTGAATATGTAAGTACCTACATTTGTAAATATAGCTTATTCTAAAAAAAATATTTCCTCACACTGACTCTAAAAGCTTCGTCCTCAAGTTATTGTAGAATATTCAATAGTCCACGCTTGCAAAGTGAATGAAACAGGATAAGTCAATCATCCACCACTTCCGAAGTTCCGACTCGCCCGATCCATACCAGTTTTGAAGGTATCCTTCAAAATAGGCATGTGTTAAATTATTACAATTTAAACGTGCGGTGTATTCGTTCATTTGTTAGCACTAGCACACCACACTGACCCACCATTTGTAAATATAGCTTGTTCTAAAAAAAATATATGAATTTTCAACATACTCTGACTCTAAAAGCTTCGCTCTCAAATAATTTTAGAATATTCAATTGTAGCAAATATATTCCACGCTTGCAAAGTGAATGAAACAGGATAAGTCAATCATCCAACACTTCCGAAGTTCGGACTCCCCGTTCCGCACCAGTTTTGAAGGTATCCTTCAAAATAGGCATGTGTTAAAACTATTACAATTAAGTAGGGTGTATTAGATAATTTGGTTTATTTTTTATAATCAACAAACTAAAAAAAAACAACACAAAATAATCTTGCCTTAATTATTAAGTAATTATAAAATTGTAAGACACAAAAGAAAAAAAAAAATTTATATAATTTAACAAAACGACAATAAGTCTACTGGGAATTTTGGGCAATAAAAATAATGGAAAATCTCCGGCAGTGGCAATATTCCCAGGCGTACATCACTACCCGTACCATACCAGTTTTGAAAGTATCCTTCAAAATAGGCATGTGTTAAAGTATTACAATTTAAACGTACGGTGTATTCGATCATTTGTTAGCACTAGCGCACACCACACTGACCCACTAATCCCACGTCCCAATTTGCAAAGCCCGCTGTTTCGTTCCGGCGTTATAAATTGTCTGGGGAAACATGAAACATTCACAAGATTAATAGTGATGAAGCTCTTGACACGCGCTAAGTGGAATTCGTTCTTAAGTTCCCGAGTTAATGAAACTGCGTTAAAAGATTTTTTGTGGGGCGGCCATTTTTCGTTTTGGCTTCATCGCTTTCGGAGCGAATGTTTTACAACCCTCATTGACGGTATTTTGTAAACGAGGCAACATCATCGTTCGGCATTCATTTTAGAGTCGTTTGAGCCGCAGCAGGAATTACTCAGGGGCGAAATGACGTTAAGAGCTTTTATGTTTTCCGGACAGCGGCAACCAGCGGCGCGAAAAACTCTCCGCATAAATTATTGCCCGCGATGCCGATGGCGATAAGCTTTAGCAAACTGCAATTAAGGTCGTATCTCAACGCAAATATCTGTAAGTATTTGATAAGTACTTCATGAGTTCGAGAAAAGGCAATTTTATTACAATCTACTTTTGAATAGTTCTTGAACACTAATAGTTACAATTTTAGCCACGACTTCGTCCACATGTAGGTACTTTAATTCACTTTATAAAAAAATGTTAATTAGTGAATCATAGTCTGGTAGTTCACTTTTGCAATTATAACAAACTTGATAAAAAAAAACAACGAGTTGCACTCCGGGAGTGCCGGCAGAAGTGAAAAGGGCAAATTTGACAAAAAAAAGAATAAAATACGGACTAGATTTGAACCGAGGTCTTCTAACCTGACCTGAGCTATCACAACTTTGGAAACGGTGGCGAAATTTGCCTTCGTATTCTAATGTCATTGTAACAGTTTTTCGATCACGTGTCACGTGTCCGTCTTACGAATTTTCGATCTGACGGTCACGTGATCCTGACACGAGTTTAACATTTTTTACCCATTACAAAAAGTGCACAACGCCGCTAAAGAAGTTTTCACTTCAAAAATAATTTATTGAATATAATCTACAAATATTAAAGTTTTAGTTTACAACCCGATGATTTCAAACTAACTGCCTTTAAGCAGCCATTAGATGGGATAAGCGTTGTAACTTCAGATAAAGTAATTGTTAAGAAATACGGGAGCAGGTGGTGTCGCCCGGGGCCAGGCTATAAATAACGAATATAAACCTTCGCCAAAGTTAGTCTAAATAATGCCATTTGCTACTGAGACAGCGCTTCCTGGCCATGCTTCAAAGAGAGTCCGGCCATGTTTTATAAGTTGAACATTGAACCAATCGCTTAAACATTAGTTAAGTTTATCAATAATATTTATGGCAGCTAAATTGATTAACGAGAATTTTGTTCTTACATTGAGCAGTTCAGCAATGTTCGCCATGGTCGGTTACCAAAATGTAGTATTCCGTCCTTCATAAGAAGTTCATAAGGCCTGTTAAGTCGTTGATCCTGACTGCAATTGTGTCGTTAATGTTCACTAATGTGCATTGGGAACCCATTTGAGAAAGCGAGATGTGAACTACAAATTTACACTTTTCTTGTTACTTAATTAACACATATGAACATTACTTTTAATTCTTGTTTTGCTTGGTTAATTTACGCTATAGAATTTGACGACCCAACAAAACACAAAAAAAAAACATTTTCATGGATCGTTGTCAACTTTCGAACGGTTCCAAATCGCGATCTTGTTTCACGATTAGGATTCAGAGAGCGAAAATTTGTTGTATTTCGTGAACGGCTGTTTTTGTTTAAACATTTATTACGCCGCCATTTGTTTTAAACAAGCGGCCTGCGAAAGGCGGGAAGTTTGCCCGTGGATTAACGAGGGTCCCGGCGGACTCCCGGTCCCACTCGCCGTCGCCAGTGTTACGTTACAAAAGGAGATAAGCCAGTATTTTATATTCTGATTCCCTTGTTCTCTGGCCATTGACTAACGAAGTTAGGCGGATCGGCAAACTGCATTTGTGACGCTTATAGCCAGCGCGCACTTGTGATTTTTAATCGGGCGATAGTTTGATCGTTCTCGGATTCAGTATAGAATGGCAGTGCGCGCACTGACGATTAAAAATCGACCGATCAAACTATCGGCCGATAGTTGTTCGATCAAACTATCGCACAGCACTTCTATTGGCCGGTCGGTAATGTGCATGAAGGACTATGAGAGCGCGCGCACTGCTTTCAACTAAACTATCGCCCAACTCTCGGCCGACAGTTTAATCACGATCGTCTTACGATTCCGACTAAACTATCGGTCGACTAAAAATCACAAGTGCGCGCTGGCTCTTAATGTTGGTTTTTTTGGTTCTTGGGTTTTTGAGATTTTTAATAATAATAAATATTCTCTTACAATCACACCAATTATCTAAGCCCGTAGTTAATTTCTTAAGAAACTGTGTCTACGTGAACTTGATAACGGATAAATATATACTTAAATACTTTTTGTTTGTAAATACATACTTAATATACATAGAAAACACCCAGACCAAGACAAATAGACATGTTCATGCACACAAATATTTGTCTTGTTCGGGAATCGAACCCGAGACCTCTGGCGCAGAAGGCAAGTAGTTTACCCCTGCGCCAAATCGGTCGTCAATTTGCAATCAATACATACAAAAGTTGAATACTAAGGGAATTAAAGAAGAATTCTTCAATAAAATCTTGATTGTGTCTATAAATAATAAATAATAATTAATAAATAACTTCTTACATTCACACCAATTATCTAAGCCCATTTTAATTTCATTACGAAACTGTATCATGGAAAACTTGATAACGGATATATATACTTAAATACTTTTTTTTTGTTTGTAAATACATACTTAATATACATAGTAAACACCCAGACCCAGACAAATAGACATGTTCATGCACACAAATATTTGTCTTGTTCGGGAATCGAACCCGAGACCACTGGCGCAGAAGTTCCCCTGCGCAAAATCGGTCGTCAAAAAAAACAAATATGATAATACAAAGTTGCACAAATATAAGTGCCAGTTATTTCGTGCAACGTGTTTAACAACAGATTTTGTAATATTTCCGTGATTACAACCCACAATATATGGGCAAACGTAGATCTATGTCAAATGTTTCATGCGGAATGCGGAACACCCTCCACCTTTACCTCTTCAGTATACAGATTGCGTAGTGAATTGACATCTGAAGAGCTTTGTACGTCTAATTTAAAGGTATTAAGGTTCTATATATTGTCGCGTGTGAAAAACATATTAATCAAATAAACGACTGTCATATTTGTATGTGCGCCACATTATGAATACGGAATGAGTGGGATAGCGAGATTTCTGTCACGTACGCCTCTAATGTACTTGCTTTGTACTCTGTCTCAGGAAATAACGGCCTGAATGTCATCCTGCACTCGAGCCTACGCCGCTTTTAATTTCAGTTTTATGTAAAAACGTTTTTGAAAAAAAAAATGTAACCGCCTTCAAAACGGATCTTCAAACAAAAATTAACAAACACTAAAAAACGAAAAAAATAATAAGATTTTTTAATTTAAAGGACGATGAAACGTGACTTTTTCTAATTTATCTTGGTACTTACTGGACTGTTTGAAGTCGGTGCCATCTTATACGTATTGAGGTAATTACGTCCTACACCTCACGCTTGGGACCGGGTTTTTTTTTATATGTTAGTTATTTCACTCAGTATATTTCGTTCTTATTCTTTTTGGCTTGGCACCGACTTCAAACAGTCCAGTAAGTACCAAGATAAATTAGAAAAAGTCACGTTTCATCGTCCTTTAAATTAAAAAATCTTATTATTTTTTTCGTTTTTAGTGTTTGTTAATTTTTGTTTGAAGATCCGTTTTGAAGGCGGTTACATTTTTTTTTTCAAAAACGTTTTATTTTTCGATTTTTAGTGAAGTAGCTTAAGAAACTACATGGTGATTATGATAAATTGTTGTAAATATCCTATCCGTTACGGAATTCAGCTTTCCATCTTTAGCTACTTAGATAACTTGAAGGAACACAACTGAAGGTCCATTCGTGCATATGGTATTTATAAAATTGAGGAGTTTCACCTCTCATCAGCAGCTCACCCTAATAACCTGAAAGAATATAACTATTGGCCCATACGTACGATTAATACTTAAAGAAATATTCTCCAGCTCCTAACCGTTAAGGAGTTGTAGCTTCCATCACCAGCTCATTACTATGAGATGATGACTACCAGATGCAAATACTTGACTAACTTCAAAAATAAATGGAACGCATAAGACTTGCCTATATTTGAGAATTTCTCTCAATTTTCCTGGAATTTGATCCCCTGGTCCTGACTTGGTGAAAGTAAGATCAGGTCAGAAGTACTTACCAACTTTCGAAAAAAAAAATATTTTAAAAATGATCCCCAATTTGATGAAACTATAAAATCGTCCATATACCCAAATAAAGTCTGAATACACATTATTCAGGATAACTCCTGAAATTCGGGCTAGTTCTTGATAAAATTTGAATGGGACCACACGAGAAGCATCACTTTTTAAATAAAAAAAGAATAATCCAAATCGGTTCATTAACTAAAAAGTTCTGAGGTAACACACATAAAAAATAAAAAAAAATAATAAAAAAAAAATATACAGTCGAATTGATAACCTCCTCCTTTTTTTGAAGTCGGTTAAAAAAGGTTTGATGTTATGGCTAGATACTCGAGTTATTTACAAATTACGGAATTAATTTGGTTTTTGTTTTAGGATTGTCAACAAAATTCAAAATTGAAAAATTGAGTGGGTGTATTGTCTTCCCTTTCTATGTAAAACATGAACTACATCAAGTCAAATGACATAAAGTTATTCACGCTCGATAGATTTATTACAAAAAACAAGTTTACCATCTACTTACGACCTTTAGATTTTAAAGCTTATAGGATTTTTCCTCTCTGCTTTATTATTGACCGTAACTCGCAGTTTATATGAAACTATAAATCATACGGAACAATTAGTAAACAATTTTGATTCTATTTGTCATGTTTTTTCATAAGTGTCCAGACGGTGTCGGGTATCGAGTATAAAATAATTAAAATATCTATACAGAACATTTTGTATCAAGTAAATTCGTTGATTTCATATAAGTTTTGTTAGAAAGTAAAAAAAAGGGTAAACGAGCAAAATAGTTGTAGGCTTGAAAAAGAAAAAAAATCGGCCAAGTGAGAGTTGGACTCGCCCATGAAGGGTTCCGTACCCACTTACGGTACCACTGCCTATACCTAGCCAAAATACCACTATCATTTTTCATCAGCAAAAATTTACTTTGTTTTCCATAGTGTTTGTATGTACGACAAACTTACATTTGCGGTTTTTGAAAATGTGTTATATCTCAAAAACTGCTTTTTATATATTGTTCAAACCAATTTTCTTTGAAAGTTTTTATAAAGATCTACAACATATATTTTTTCTAGATTTTTCACTCTCTTGCTTTAAAAGTTAGAGGGGGGGGGGGGGGGGGGGCACACATTTTACCACTTTGGAAGTGTATATCTTTTAAAATATTGACTTTGATAAAAAATGATGAATGAAACCTAAATATCATTTTTAAATACCTATCTAAAGACACCTCACACTAATATGTTTATTGAAAATATTTTTTTTTTCAGTTTTAGTTCCATGTATGGGGAGCCCCCCTTAATTTTTTTATTTTTATTATTTTTCTATAAAAATCCTGAAGCGGTTCACAGAATATATCTACCCACCAAGTTTCAAGTCTGTAGTCGTAATAGTTTTGGGATAAAGTGGCTGTGACATACGGACGGACGGACGGACGGACATACAGACATGACGAAACTATAAGGGTTCCGTTTTTTGCCATTTGGCTACGGAACCCTAAAAAACGGTAAAGACCATTATCAGTCACTTTGTTCTTATGGGTATCTACCTACATATGGAAACTTTTTTAATTAGAACAACATGCGAAGGATAATAGCATGGAGAGTAGGGTTGATCGCTGTTTATGTTAAGGCATTTTCTACAGAGAAAAGTTTTACATTTTGAGCTAAAATTAGTGGAATTCGTCAGCAAGAAAAAGAGTAAGTATTTGCAATTCGTCAGAAGTAAGAACCCATTTCCATCACCTTTCCGGTTCTTGTACGGTTCGCAGCACGTCGGGTTACTACAAAATGTCAAAATTTATTAATTGAAACTGAACTCTATCTGTTGGAAATAAGGTTGAATTTTGTTTAAAGAAATTTGACAGTTTGTAGTAACCTGACGTGCTGGCGACTGTACATACAATATACAGGGCGTCAAAAACTATGCCACATGGAGGGAAAGTACCTTAAATACTGAAGATATAAAATTTTACTGAAAGGAGACTTCATTTTTATTTTAAAAAGAAAACGAACTGCATTCACAGAATTTTGTATAATAACTTGTCTGAACTGGGAATCGAACCCGCTGAATGGAATTTTTTTTCTCTCTAATTTAATTGTACCGATCGTAAGACTCGATTATACCTAAGCATTTCTTCTAATTAACATAGTATCTTAAATAAAAGGAAGACTACGAAATTAAACATTTAATTTTGAATAACAAGTTTGTGCAGCGTTATGAATAGCCTTTTCTGTGACTGTCGTGCTCTATACAGACTTTAACATTTCAATGTAGGTATTACTAACGAGTGAAGATTGGAGCAATCATACCTACCTAATTTCCCTATCATAAGTGTTTGATAATGTGATAAGTAACACCACCTCGATTGCTTTTAAAAAGTTTGAATAATTTCGTGCGGGTTCGATTCTCGGTATGGACATGCTATTATAAAAAAAAAATTTGAATGCTGTTCTATTGTTATTGAAATAAAAATAAAGTCCTATTTCAATAAAACTTTCTATCTACAGTATTTGGTGTGGTCTATGCCACCATGTGACATAGTCATTGGAAGCCCTGGGGGCGTCCCACGACTATGCCACATGTTGGAATAGACCGCACCAAAGTATTCAAACATTTTTAAACCAATCGAGCTGGTGTTACTTAACACATTATAGCTTTATCAAACACTTTATGATAATTGCTACAACCTTTACTCATTAGTAATACATTCAAATGTTAAAGTTTTGAGCACGACAGTCACAGGAAAGGCTATCCATAACGCTGCACAAACTTGTTATACAACATTAAATGTTAAATTTCGTAGTTTTCCTTTTATTTAAGATGCTATGTTATTTAGAAGAAATGATAAGGTATAATCGAGCCTTTCGATCGGAACAATTAAATTAGAGAAACATTTTTATAGCTTTATCAAACACTTTATGATAATTGCTACAACCTTTACTCATTAGTAATACATTCAAATGTTAAAGTTTTGAGCACGACAGTCACAGGAAAGGCTATCCATAACGCTGCACAAACTTGTTATACAACATTAAATGTTAAATTTTGTAGTTTTCCTTTTATTTAAGATGCTATGTTATTTAGAAGAAATGATAAGGTATAATCGAGCCTTTCGATCGGAACAATTAAATTAGAGAAACATTTTTTTTTACATTCGGCGGGCTCGATTCCCAGTTCAGACAGTTGATTATTTAAAATTCTTTGAATGCAGTTCATTTTCTTTTTAAAATAAAAATGAAGTCTCCTTTTAGTAAAATTGTATATCTTCAGTATTTAAGGTACTTTCCCTCCATGTGACTTAGTTTTGGGACGCCCTGTATAATTTAAGTTTCTCACTACTTGCTCAATGTTCATACTTACTTATTTTTGCCTACACCTTGTCTTCTATTATTAATTCATTGAGGTACACAACCGTAGAAGTATATTTCTCCCGCGGGTTTACAAATAGCGAGGCATTCCAGTTACTTTGACCGACCCTGACACTTGTATCCCTCCAGCTATTATTTTTAAATTCGGACGAGAATGAATGGGTACTTTTGTTTTTGTTTGACGTATCACAGTTTTTAACAGTCAGTCCCGACAACCTATCATCAGTAGATATAGTAAAACTTAGTTATTTGATTTGAATCAGGCGTCACTTGGCGGAAGTCCCTAACCAGTGTGATAAAAGAAATATAAATGTAGCTTACTTCTGAAAAAAATACATAAAAATTAAGTTCAAAAACTAAAACCCGACTACTGAAAAATCACGCTTTAAAAAGTATGAAACAAGAAAATATTCTCATCTGAAATTGCCGTGGTCGTATGCCACTTTTCCCTAGAATGAAAATATTGTTTTGTTATAGTACCTACGACTAGGCATACGACCACGGCAATTTCAGATGAGAATATTTTCTTGTTTCATACTTTTTAATCTTTTGACCGCCATGTCTTCTATAGAAGACAAACGTTTTTGTGTCCTCCACGCTAAGACTTTAATATGAAGATGATAACTAATAATTTATTTTTTTCTTTTATTTTGTCTTCTATATGAGACATTGGCGGTCAAAAGGTTAAAGCCTGATTTTTCAGTAGTCGGGTTTTACCACCAGGGGTTTTACTACCAACACAGATGACTTGACCTGGCAACCTACAACACGAGCATATTGCGGACTGACTCGAAGCTCATAGAGTTGGAAGAGGTTGTTAGTAGATAAGTTACACTGGGACATCATTGGATTATCTGAAGTCCGAAGAGAACTCGATTACCCTGCAATCCGGTAACTTACTTTACCACCGAGAGGGCGAACAACAATCCCTAGGTGTGTGTCCACAGTCCACAAGTCCCTAGTCAACAACGTGATCACCATCGGAAGCGTGTCGAGCCGGGTAGCGTACCTGTTACTCAGAATATCGAAATGGTATTCGCTAAATGTCATATAAGTATACGCTCCGACCTCGACACATGACGATGACGAAGTGGAGTCTATGTATGAGGAGGTTTCGAAACCCATGCATAGCTATAAAACCCACTACACGGTTGTGGTGGGAGATTTCAATGCTAGGTTGGGGCAACGTTGCAGTGGTGAGTTGAGAGTGGGGCAATTTGGATTTGGGCAACGGAAAGATAGCCGCCAGATGTTGGCAGACTTCATGGAGACGGAGAACCTCTTTATGATGAACTCCTTTTCCAGGAAGCCCGTAACCGGCAAATGGACCTGGATCAGCCCGGACGGTAATGTCAAAAACGAGATCGATTTTAACATGTCGACCAAGAAGCACATCCTCTATGATGTCAGTGTGATTACCGCTGTTAAGACAGTAAGCGATCACCGATATGGTCAGAGGCACATTGAATATCAATGTTAAGCTTGAAAGATCGCGGCTGATAAAATCCACGCTCCGACCAATACCGGCTCAAATTTAAAACAATGGCTCTCAAGCAGCTTAAAAACAACTAGGTGGCAGGTGGGCACAACAGAGCTTCTGAGAGCGGGCGGAAAGCCGGTATTTCCCTGCTCGATCGAATCAGAAACGATGAGATTCACAGGAGAACTAAAACAACCGACATCGCTCGAAGGATTGTACCGTTGAAGTGGCAGTGGGCGAACAGATAGCGCAGAGAACCTTTCCACCCCAACGGCCGTTGGGGCGGAAAGGTTCTCGAATAGCGATCGCGTACCGGTTCCGTGGGCAGGCCCCCTACAAGGTGGACCGACGATCTGGTCAAAGTCGCAAGAAGCCGCTGGATGCGGGCAGCGCAGGATCGATTGTTGTGGAGTTCCTTGGGGGAGGCCTATGCCCAGCAGTGGTCGTCGTTCGGCGATATGATGATGATGAATTTCGTGATAAAGTCAAAATTCGATTTATGCAAGCAAAGCCGCAAGCAATAACTAATAAAATATATATTTTTGAAACGAGCTCACACGATACCACACACGATATTCTTCTCAAAAAAAAGTTTTTTAGTTCACAAATTTATGTCTTCTAGAGGGCGCCATATTCAATTTCATGAGACGTGACATAGCCTATAACCAGCAGACAATCAAGACGCTTCCAACGATACCTCAATTGTGAATATATGATCAGCAGTTTAGAAGTTATGCGGGAACAGATGAACATACATACAAGCATACATACATACATACATACCGGTCAAACTCATAACCCTCCTTTTTTTGCTTTGCCGTAGGTGGGTAAAAATGTAAGATGCACCGCCCGCCCGCCCGCAAAAAATTGCTCATGCACACCACGAAAATAACAGTGCACAATACCTGCATTTAGAAAGACAGGTGATTAGGGTGGCCAGGTATTTTTTTCAGAAACTCGGGACATGTACTTAAACTGAATAAAAAAATCGGGACAAACCATTTTGCCGCGGGACAAGAAAAAAAAAAATAAAAAAATTAAATAGTAGATTGTACAACAAGTGCATAAAACGTTCCATTTTACCCGAGACGTATATATCCACCCGAGCCGTAGGCGAGGGTTGATAGTCAAGTCGAAGGTAAAATGGGTTTTATGTACGAGTTATACACTCTGCTTTTCACTTCAAATGTGAAGAAAATAAATAGCAATATTGCAAAAAAGAAAAAATAAAGACTTCGCCTTATTGGCGGGAAGACTTTCTTTTTCTTTTTTTTATACGTGGCAGTGGCAGCACAGTGACTTTAGCATAGATCGTTGTCCATAATGCTCTTGAAATACTTATTTCTTAGAAAACTCATTAATTTTGCCTAGTTTTATTAATTTAGTAATTTAATATGGATTATATGTACAAAATTGAAGAAACAGAATTAAATAACAAGTTTAATTACGAAGTTTAATTGCGTGTGCGACTGTTTACCTGACGACCTTTGTCTTAGAGTCTGAGACTTAGACGAAGATTTTACTTTATGCACTAGAGCATAAAAAGCGATTTTATGCAGCCTATACCCAACATAAACACGAACTTTACGAGCTATTTATTATTTATTATTAATTATTGCTTTTATTGATAACGTTCCTTTTTTAAATAAGTTTGTTTGTCATAGGTATTTCAATTCACTTTTTGCTTTTTTCAGCAATTGTTCGTTTTCCTTCTCAGAATTTACAAGATAGTTGAAAATTTAATGTTACAGCAACTCCAATCGGATAAGTGTTTGTAAACTGCGATTTTGCACGTCTGTCCATATAATATTCATTTGAGACAATACTCTCTGCACAAAATAAAACTGAGAATGTATAATTACTTAAAATGTTCATAATTTTCAATTTCGGATATTGTTTCTACAACGTGGTCCACCCACAGCTACACACTGCTAATGCTAAAACCAAAACACTGAACTACAATTAAAATGGGTGCTCAAAATAATTGATTAAAATGTATATTCGGTGAAATATTAGTCTTTGATTGTTTTGTTTCTTTGTCTAACTGAAAATTATCATAATGCGGGACACATGCCTGTCCCGGCGGGACATTGTAAAAAACGGCTGTTTCGCGGGACGTCCCGCCAAAATCGGGACACTTGGCAACGCTACAGGTGATACACCTTGCACCTTCACAGATTAGTAGACTACTCTACACGTGTTTCGCCTCAACCCGGGGCATCCTCGTTATAGTTCGTGCGAAAACCAACACCGAATTTTCTTGTTTCACAATAAAGCCTGGATTTTAGTTAATCATTTCAAAATAACCACGGTTGCTAAGTAACGTAACCGAACTAGGCCTTATTATTATCCTTTAACTACGGAATACGAGTATTATTGGGACTAGTTGTAATAAAATATTAGGCCATTATTTAATTCTGCGCCTTGTTTATCGTGTTCGTGTAATGTATCCAAGTGTTTGTGGTGTCGCCTGTTGCTGTGTTTGGACATCCGAGAGGCTGGCAATTAGTATGACAATGTCGGTGCTTTCTTGGCGGAGGGATATTATCGTAGCCTACGATTCGTAGGTCAACAAGTGGCCTTGTTGCCTTGAAAAACATGCGAGAGATTACTAGATACCTACTGCCCGATTTCCTTAATAATAGTTTAAAACTCTGTAGTGTAAATAGTTATCATTGTCGTAGAGATGCTTGTACTAAACCAATTTGAAGTAATAAAGTGCAATTAAGTAGATCTGAAATAAACACATCTTAGATTTCTGCGTGAACTGAACTATTCATTGAAATGAAACTTTTTTACGGATTACCTATTCCACGATTAGATCTAAAATACACATAGAGCAGGGTAAACCTAATGTTTTAATTTTTATTTCGAATAATGTGCCCCACAAAAGTAAAAAGACAATAAAATTTAGTTTCTTACTTAAATCCATCGCTATTTAAAATCAAAAAGTATTTGGAAAAGTATCATTAAGTATAGGTTTTTGCTAACACATACATACCTACTTCATTTTTAACAATTTGGTACATGAAACATGATGGTTGTAAAACTAGTGCATATACAAATTAATTAATATGACTCCCCACACTGACTGTATTATGTTAAACGCTTAGACAAGTACTTTTATCAAGTGCATTCATAGAAATAGTGGTATCAGGGTTATTTCTCCCTTTTCAAGGGGCTTATTAATCATCCTTGCGATAGTGCAAAACCTTGTCCGTTATATTTAGACCCACATTGCTGGACACGGTTCTATTATAACCTGGGATTAGACGGGAAAACGAAGTGCGGTGAATTTATTACATTGTCTTAATCTTTATTTTTAGATTGTATAACCATTTAAACACAAAAAAATTACATACTTTCTATGTATAATTTGACTAAGTATTAACTTTGATTGGTTTACCAACTTAACTTGTAGAAAAATAAATTCTCTTCGTCGTACCAGTACTAATAATTATGCAGAAATAACACGGTATTTTCCGGCCACAGAAGAAAGCGCTCGCAGTTTGTTTTAATTTGTTATGACTATACATGCAGTAAATTTTTTATTGTACGCCCGCCGTAATACGTAAAGTTAAAATAAGCTATATTGAAAAGCATTGAGCTATATTCAGTGCAAAATAAATTCTTAAATTGCAAGATTTGTTCTTTGTTTGCATTACTATCTTTATTTCCTTTCCAAATACTCTCGAGTCCTTTTACCTAAAAAAGTCTCAGACAAAATGTCACAGCAATATCTCCAATCCAAATATTATGTGGTCTAATGGAAAAATCCTTACAACCTGTCGACGCGTAAACACAAACAACAAAGCCAGTCGTAATGCGGAGATAATGTCCATGTAACTACAGCTCTTGTCAAATTGTATAGACACCCTGGCTCGATGGCGATATTAAGTGTGTACGGACTACTACGAACAGACCCTATGGTACATAATCCTTGACTGAAGTATGAGACGGCTTACGCCCTGCGCAGACGAGGGATTTTTGTCCGCCGACATAACCTTAAAGTGGAAATATTTTACCGCACGACATGCGCACGCTTTCGTCATTTGACGATTGCATGACGATTGCATGATGAATGCTTGCATCTTGCGTAGAAACAATCAAAACGCAAAATAAAAAATCAAGACGCATGACGAGAGGTTGCCGCGACCGACGCTGCCGCACCGTGGACACAGTTTTGTTTCTACTTCTACGTAAGATGCAAGCATTCGTCTTGCAATCGTCATGCAATCGTCAAATGACGAAAGCGTGCGCATGACGTGTGGTGCGGTTACGTGGACACTAGGCCTAACCGAAGATTGTTTTGCCCATAAAGCTCCATCTGCCACCTTGCTAGATCTTTACGAATGGAATAAACGTAGTATGCATTGAGTTTACCACTTTTTAAGTTAGTCCGGCGGACAAAAGTCCCTCGTCTGCGTAGGGCGTTATGGTAGGTACATACATACATACGTTGTCCATGAAATATCCTTTGATGAACTTTTAGGAGACGATTACCAGAATAGACGAGCTCCCTACTAAAATCGTTTCTGAAAGGGGCGCTGTGTATTCACAACTATATGTAAGTTTCAAAGTCTATACATAAGGCCCACCGCAACCTTAACCGCGAAAACATGTAGCATAGTATTGAATAACTTACAACCTTCCCTAAGACTTGAGATTCTAAACAGATCGTATTGAGTTCAAACGAACAAACTCTTTAGCTCATTTGTTTCATTAAGTACCTACCTACTTGATTTTTTATTTGGCCGTACCTACTTTTGTAGGCACTACCCGGGTAGGCACGCAACGAGGTTTCCCAATCCATCATAACCAAACCTAATATCAAGAAAATTATACCACACACAACAATTGACCTCCTAAAAAGAATAATCATCTTGTAATACTCCCTTTACAAGCATTCGTCATTGTCCAGACTCCTTTAAAATTAACGCTGACTGTCGGCGCTGTCTGCCGCTCCTTTCTATGTGTGCATAATAAAAATGAGAATTTTAATCCACAATCTAGTGTTCAGCACAATGGGCTTCAGCTCTACTATTCAGCCATCTGTTGTGTTCACTAAATCTTCGTTTTGCAAGCGGCTGCCAATTCCAAAGGCTGTGACTGTGAATGCCGGCCCGGAATCGACGACGTTTAGCGAAACCCAGATTATTGAAATAGGAATTGAGCGTTGAACCCATTAACGAGTATTGTGTATTAGTCCCCGACAGATACACAACAATAAATCATTAGGAACGACAATGGATTTCGATGGGAGAAAGCACGACTCTAATGGGAAGAAATGGCGCTATAATAGCATATTAAAATACCTACAGCAATTAACGATCAAATAGATGGTTTTTGTTATAATATCGCATAGGGTGTCAATCAAGCTAATAACAGTAAAATTCAAAATATATCTTTACCTTTTTTCTACATCACAAAAAACTATCCCTTAAACCAAAATGTATGTTTACAAGGGTTGGATTTCTTGTTGGGTAAGGTTAATACTAAAATAGCAAATTAATTTTCAGCCTCAAATAAATTTTACGCAACGTCTATTGCAAGATATCGTTAATGAAATTTAACGATGTAATGCTACAACGATTCTATTAGTTTGATTAGAGTTTGAAGATGGACTGAACTAAATAAATAGCTATAGATTTCTGCAAGCTTTTCCAGTTATCTGTCTATTGACTCGCCGCCTCTAACAACTCGATAAAATCTTATTTCGTCGCTTCTCACAGAAACTTTATTTCGTTTAGAAGTTTAGTGGACAGGTAACGTATTAAGTTTGGGAACAAACTCGGAAGAGAATTAAAGAGCGCAGTGTTTGCAACGAGTGGCCCAGCTACATCGACCGGGGTGGATCACTAACTATTTAGAAATAGAATGAACTTGCTGAATGAATTTGTGCACTTTAAACGTTGAATTCCTGCGATTTTTCTATTCAAAATCAACTCGATAAAATTTTATTTCGTCTGTTCTCATTGTTACTTTATTTCGTTTAGAAGTTTAGTGGACAGGTAACGTATTAAGTTTGGGAACAAACTCGGAAGAGAATTAAAGAGCGCACTGTTTGCAACGAGTGGCCCAGCTACATCAACCGGGGTGGAACACTAACTATTTAGAATGAACTTGCTGAATGAATTTATGCACTTTAACGTTGAATTCCTGCGATTTTTCTTTTCAAAATTAACTCGATAAAATATTATTTCGTCGCTTCTCATTGTAACTTTATTTCGTTTAGAAGTTTAGTGGACAGGTAACGTATTAAGTTTGGGAACAAACTCGGAAGAGAATTAAAGAGCGCACTGTTTGCAACGAGTGGCCCAGCTACATCAACCGGGGTGGAACACTAACTATTTAGAATGAACTTGCTGAATGAATTTATGCACTTTAACGTTGAATTCCTGCGATTTTTCTTTTCAAAATTAACTCGATAAAATATTATTTCGTCGCTTCTCATTGTAACTTTATTTCGTTTAGAAGTTTAGTGGACAGGTAACGTATTAAGTTTGGGAACAAACTCGGAAGAGAATTAAAGAGCGCAGTGTTTGCAACGAGTGGCCCAGCTACATCGACCGGGGTGGATCACTAACTATTTAGAAATAGAATGAACTTGCTGAATGAATTTGTGCACTTTAAACGTTGAATTCCTGCGATTTTTCTATTCAAAATCAACTCGATAAAATTTTATTTCGTCTGTTCTCATTGTTACTTTATTTCGTTTAGAATTTTAGTGGACAGGTAACGTATTAAGTTTGGGAACAAACTCGGAAGAGAATTAAAGAGCGCACTGTTTGCAACGAGTGGCCCAGCTACATCAACCGGGGTGGAACACTAACTATTTAGAATGAACTTGCTGAATGAATTTATGCACTTTAACGTTGAATTCCTGCGATTTTTCTTTTCAAAATTAACTCGATAAAATATTATTTCGTCGCTTCTCATTGTAACTTTATTTCGTTTAAAATAAATAAATAAATAAAATAAAAACTATTTATTTCGGACAGCGGGGATCCATAATATGTTAGTAAAAATTACTTAAAATCTATGTTAGTACATTATTTTTAAAAGGGACTTTGTTTTTTTAATCATTGAGTCAATGAGTGGACAAGTCCCACTATTGACGATCTCGCTGAGGACGCTGTGGCTGCTGCCGCGCATTCTGTGTAGCAATGATGCGGTCTTTTTGCGCATGATAGTTTCGAAACTATCCACATCAGCTAACGCAAACATCGTGGACGCACTACAAGACCGCGGCAGCCGCAACAACGCCCTAAACGCATTATTGTATTGAATACGTAGGGCACTGTAAGTTTTTTTGGTATGGTTAGTCCATAAGCTGCACGAATAGAAGGACGAACAGTATGTTTTGAAAAGTGTTATTTTCACAGCATCAGTGCAGCGACCAAACCTATGTACCAACATATTGGCCCTTACCGACAGTGCCCTACGTTCTCTCTCAATGTCATCATCGTCTTTAAGACTGTCAGTGACAATATGCCCAAGGTATTTAAATTTATAAACTCTATCTAGTGGTTGTTTATAGAGTGTTATGGGGGGGATGACATTAGGACACTTAGTGCCAGCCTTAAACACCATGAATTGCGACTTTTTGGCATTGTAAAGCAAACCATGCGAGACAGCAAATTGTTCACAAGCACCGAGTAGAGCTCTCAGCGCACAGACCGAGGGAGCCAGCAGGACCATGTCGTCCGCGTAACTGATGTTATTAACGCACACTTTACCGATGTGGCAACCGACATGCATGCTGCCGAGCTCCCTGATCAATGCGTCCATATACAGATTGAAGAGCCTCGGCGAAGTTACCCCGCCTTGTCTCACGCCGCACTCCATTCTGTAGGGCCCGGAGTACTCGTTCGCCCATCTCACATAGTTTACTTGATTACCATACCAAAACTTAAGCAAATCGGTGCAGCCGTCAGGTAAACCAACAGCGTTTAATTTACGCCACAAAATGTTGTATGAAACGAGATCGAAAGCTTTACTGGGATCCAGGAAACAGGCGTAAACCGGTGTACGCCTGTCCGTATAATATTTGACAGTGTGCTTTAAGCTCATTATAGCTGTTTCTGTCGATAGGCCACGCATGAAACCATGTTGGCCATCGTGAAGACTTAAGTGATTTTCTAGTATAGAGTCAAGCACACGGTCAAATATCTTGGCTATAATTGTTGCCAAGGATATCGGTCTATAGTTCGAGCTGTCCGATACGTCACCAGTACGGTTCTTTACAATAGGAACTACTGTGGTTCTCATTAAGTCTGCAGGCAGGTAAGAATGAGCCATACAAACATTAAAAAGCAACGCCAGAACTCTAGGCAAATGTACACCTGCAAACTTTAAATGCTCAATGCTGAGACTATCGTGACCCGGTGATTTACCTGTAACCATATTTTTTACGATTTGTGCAATAGTTTTGTCACAAATTACAAATTTTAGGTCACGCTTAGTCTCAGCATTGGACATAAACTCTGACTCGGATCTCAATGGTGACGAGACTGTAAACTGTTCCCTGAAAAGGTTTGCAATTTTCTTAACGTCGCTCTCTCCGCCAATAGCCTCAGGGATACCAGGTCCAACGTTGAGCTGATTAGTGGCCTTCCAGAACTTCTTAAAATCATGTTGTGAATGAGAAGTGGCCAAAATATCCATTCTTATTTGATAATGGTGATTTTGGCACCACTTCAATCTACTCTTGAAAACCCGCCGGCTGTTAACCATCTCATCATAAATAGAACCCTGCTTCGGTCGGCCATACCATACCCATATCATAAACTTGGACCTAGCCTCCCTGTGTGCTGCACCGACATGCTTATTCCACCCCAACAAGACACGTTTTTTATGGGTATAATCATTTCCCTGCCAAGATTCTATTGCTGCAGAAGATAAAACAGACACTATTTTTATATATAAATTATCTATTATTTTCCTATGACACATATTGTTACAAAAACCATAACTACATTGAATAAACTCTAATGGAAAATCTATTTTCTTTAAATTCTCGTTGCATAATTCTGTAAAATGTTTTATTTGATCATTAGTTCTATTGCCCCAGCTAATTTTATTGCACTTTATATTTTTTGGCATAGTCTTAGGTATAACACCGCTTAACCTACAATTAATCACTAGTGGCAGATGGTCAGACCAATACACGTCGTACAAAATGTTAACATTGTTTATTAATTTATTTGCTGACTCAGTAGCAATACAGTGATCTAACCACCTCACCGTTCCGTGCGCATCACTAATATAGGTAAATGAATTAGAGTCTAGTCTACTCACATCGGCACAAATCCATTTTTGGTCCAAACAAAAGTTAGTTAGTTCTTCATAGAACGGCTCACCTGGGTGTGCATTGTAGTCTCCGAGTAAAAACACTGACTCACATTCACTCTCCTCCACTATAGCATTTAAATAGCTTAGGCAATCCGTGAAATCTGCTAAGTTTTCAGTACAATCAACAGGCATATACAGGGTAAATTTTTAATCAGTGCACAAATTTTTAAGATCGACTCAGAATCGGTAAGTGAACAACTTTCTCCTAGAAACATAGGTCGAAATATGACAAAAATTTTTTGACTCTTCATACAAACCGGACTGATCACGTGATCGATTTAGTATGGGGAGTCCAAAAAATTTTGTCGTTTTTCGACCCATGTTTCTAGGAGAAAGTTGTTCACTTACCGATTCTGAGTTGATCCTAAAAATTTGTGCACTGGTCAAAAAATTTTCCTGTATACACTACACACTATTAACATTTGATTATTGTGTTCAATTTTAATCGCACATATACGAGTACTCGTGCACGGTATTACGGATACACAGGGAAACACACTTTTTCTCCATAGGAGCGCAACCCCACCGTGGGGTCGCCCCACCAATAGTCCAGCTGTTGTGTCCACTGCAGACGTTCCAGTGCTCCCGAAGTCAGCGTCAATACTCGCAAGATAAGATAAATCATGCGGCAGGAGCCACGTCTAGAAGTTTAGTGGACAGGTAACGTATTAAGTTTGGGAACAAACTCGGAAGAGAATTAAAGAGCTCAATGTTTGCAACGAGTGGCCCAGCTACATCGACCGGGGTGGATCACTAACTATTTAGAAATAGAATGAACTTGCTGAATGAATTTGTGCACTTTAAACGTTGAATTCCTGCGATTTTTCTATTCAAAATCAACTCGATAAAATTTTATTTCGTCTGTTCTCATTGTTACTTTATTTCGTTTAGAAGTTTAGTGGACAGGTAAGGTATTAAGTTTGGGAACAAACTCGGAAGAGAATTAAAGAGCGCACTGTTTGCAACGAGTGGCCCAGCTACATCAACCGGGGTGGAACACTAACTATTTAGAATGAACTTGCTGAATAAATTTATGCACTTTAACGTTGAATTCCTGCGATTTTTCTTTTCAAAATTAACTCGATAAAATATTATTTCGTCGCTTCTCATTGTAACTTTATTTCGTTTAGAAGTTTAGTGGACAGGTAACGTATTAAGTTTGGGAACAAACTCGGAAGAGAATTAAAGAGCTCAATTTTTGCAACGAGTGGCCCAGCTACATCGACCGGGGTGGAACACTGACTATTTAGAATGAACTTGCTGAACGAATTTGTGCACTTTAAACGTTGAATTCCTGCTATTCTCCTATTCAAAATTGCAGAAAGAAGATAAGACGAAGAGTGCCTTTTATTTATGATTGCATTCATCTCTGAAGGTTTGTGCTCCGTTCCTGAATCAAGTAACCGTAGTCAAGATCTAAATAAAGTTACTTTACATTACAGCTGAAGCTCTTTGCTACTATGGCTGTTTTAATTAAAATGTCAGGTTGAGACGCAATATAACCCTGCTGTCAATCTTATCTGA
Organism: Crambus lathoniellus; assembly: GCA_949710035.1. Taxonomy (NCBI): domain Eukaryota; kingdom Metazoa; phylum Arthropoda; class Insecta; order Lepidoptera; family Crambidae; genus Crambus; species Crambus lathoniellus. The sequence continues at coordinate 4,879,210 of OX453298.1, forward strand.
CCGTAGGGCGCAGCAGATGTAATTGAAGTAATTAGGTTAAAACACTTCACTGGCTTAATCCGAAGACCTGCGCCGGGCGCCGCCGGCCTGAAATACGACACTTTGGCATTAGCTATTATTCCAGTTTCTTTATCTTTAGCCACTGAAATCGTTATCTTACAGGAAACGACCTTAATTTTGAACGATTGAACCTAAAGTCTCAAAATTAAGGCGATTAAGCAGTGCTGGGCGTGTGGTCTGGGTTGCAGAAGAAGTACCTAACGATAAGAAAGAAAGAATCGAAATTAGACAATACTTCTATTGTATTCTTGTTTTATGTTGTTAGTTATCATAAACTAAATTGCTGCCAAGAGCAATTTCGAGTCTAGTTAATGTTTTTTTCACCCAAGCTGCGTAAAACATACACGCGTATGATCATGGGGTACATGAAATTAGCTTGTGTAAATCATGGAAGGGTGACAAGTCGCCTTGCGCCGACAGGCCGTTTATCAAAGCGGTTACAGTTTATACTGCTACTCGTATTTTATAGGACTAACCCAAGGGCTGACGCTCACGCACCGCTAACGTATCGGCATGTGATATCAGTAGATCAGCTTCCTGATTCACGAAACGCCCCCGACAGCAAAATGTATGCCCTGTCTCTGACACTCACTGTAGAAATGACAAAGACAAAGCACAGAATTCGAATCCGATTCCGTTTCCGACGAGTTGTGAATGAGGGGGCAGATCGCCTACACAAGCATCACAAGGCAACAAATTCCTCAGCTGCGGCCACTGAAATCAATGTTGTTATATGAATGCCACATCAACTTTAGTGACGGATTTATTTCGTAACGTCATAAGTGTTTAGTTGATATAATTACTAAAGAGGAATAATCTATGTAGTTGATACCAACATTTTTAGTATGTCTGCCGATTTTTATTTCTAACAATATTCTTTCGATAGACTTTTAGAAGCAATTTCATTTTCTAATAATCTAGCTATATGAAACAAATAACTAATTCGATATTTGTTGAGGTTAGAATTAGAACAACTTAGTTGTAGTTTTATAAGAAGCACACTGGATAAAAGCCAGTGCTCCAATTGCTGCTTGTTCTATGATACCGGTTCATGGCAGCCCTACCTGTTTAGTATTCCAGCTGTTTCAGTTCCGTTGAATTTGCCGATACTCCACAGGGCAGCTACTCTTGGAGTAGTGATCTGGTACCTGCATGCAACTGACTATTCGACAGCGAACATGAGTCAACTTGAGGATCGCTACGAAATAACGCTACGAACATAAGCTACACAGAGGGCCTAGACATGATGCAAACGTTTTAGAGAAGTGACGTTATCTGTTATTGTTGTGCTACTAGCCGATAACTTTCAACTTGCTATTACCGCTTCATTAGAAAATTTGTTGTATGTTTATGATAATCATTGACAACACTAGCACGCATTGTAAGAAAAACTTTTATTTTTCTTTACGAAAAAACTTTGGCCATAGTTTAGTTAAATTCGTTTCTATTTTACTAGCGGATCCTCGCGGTTTCACCCGCGTGGTACCCGTTCCCGTGTGAATATCGGGATAAAATATAGCCTATGTCACTCGGGAAGAATGTAGCTTTCTAATGGTCAAAGAATTTTCGAAATCGGTCCAGTAGTTTCGGAGCCTATTCGATGCAAACAAACAAACAATCAAATCTTTCCTCTATATAATATTAGTATAGATTAAGGAAATAATCCTTAGTATTATTTGTGAAAAATGAATTTTCTTTCATAGCAAATATTCTATTAAGTAATATTGTTGAGAATATCTGAGTTGAGAATATTTTCATTAAGTTTATACTGTATTATTTGTGAAAAATGAATTTTCTTTCATAACAAATATTCTATTAAGTAATATTGTTGAGAATATCTGAGTTGAGAATATTTTCATTAAGTTTATACTTGAAAAGCTGCATGCATTACATGCATTACGTATTACGTGCACGTGGTGTAGAGGGTTTACGCTGCCTAAGCCCGTGCCGCTTTGTGCTGCACTCTTTGTGAAACTCGAGCACTGCCAGCGTAAAAGCGAGCACGAGGGTGCTCGTGGATAAGCACTACCATAATGCGAATTATGGTTGCATTGTAATTTATAAGGTGTTTTATTTGGACATGGTGGGTTTAAAAAACAAAAAAATATTGGACACCATCACATAACCAAAGAATACTATAATATTACTAACGTAACATAACATTGTTCCAATACTAAACTTAAGTAGCTTGACTGATAATGGTTTAATCAAAATAGTAACGGCAAAATATGTTATATGGGTATAATTTGATTACTTTATCCGCCTTTTACTACACAAAAGCTTACAATACAAATAGATTGATATTATGGCTATAAATGGCTGATATCTGAAGGTATTTGATTTATTGCTTTGCAAGCATAAAGGGGCATAAGACTTGTTTTAAACGCTAATAATTAAGTATTACTAATAACGGGAGTTCAAATAAATATGAATGAGGTTCCTGGCCTTAGTACTTAGACCGGAAAACACTAGCACTAAGCCACTAGGTACGCGTAGTGTGACAAACTGATAATGATTACTTAAAACAAAATAGTAACGGCAAACTTTATACGGGTATAATTTTTTTCTTTTATCCGCCTTTTACTACACAAAAGCTTAGAAATAGATTGATATTATTGGAATAAGTGGCTGGCAGTGGTGGCATTGACCGTTGAATTTATCTGAATATTCGGGCCGAGCTTATCTCTAATATTTGACAATATTGGCTAGACACTCGCGTTTATAAGCTTGTTCACGATAAAATAAAAAGGTTATCTTATCGCGTACTTCGAGCACCGTGCCTTTTGAAGAGCACTGAACAAAATTCCCACTTTTATGGAACCCGGACTATTTTGATTTTAATAAAATTTTCACTATATTTAATGGTCTATTCCATCCTTATTATTCATACTAATATTTATTTTTGTTGTTAAAAATCTATATTAAAGCGAAAGGTGTGAGCTGCAATTTATCGTCATTTGATTTGACATCGTCTTTGACTTTCTGTACATACATTATTGAACTCGACTGTACCTATATTATGATAACGTACCTAGGCCTCCGCTAAGGGAGGATTTTGTAAAATTCAACTTCTAAGGGAATAAAACGAAGGTACGCGTTCCCCGAATCGCAAGCGGGCAAAGCTGTGGGATAAAGCTAGTGTTTTAATAATATGAAAGTTTTGTTTTTGTACGATAAAACCACAATATATTTCAAATATTCGAGTAGATAGCAAGTTCGTGAGTTTAAATGTAAAAGAATGTAGATTATATTTTTCTAAGAAGCAAGTTTGAATTTTCTTCCTACTCCTTTGCGGAAAAACTACGCTTCTGACGTTAGGTCATGATGAGGTGGAAATTGTTTACTTAGTAAACGCCACCGCCGCCGCCGCTCTACTTCAATTGGTTTGTTTTAGAATCAGGTTATAGTTCGTATAATTAAATATTTATGAAACTTTTTTCTTAACTTTAATATTTGGGTGATTTTTTACCGACAAAAATACTAGGTTAGTCGCCAATCTAACCTAACCGAAACCTTGTTTTTCCGCAACCAAACCTATTGTATTTTAGTCGGTAAATTTAGTAATTTTTAGTCGGTCGGTTTATTATATTCCTTGTAATTTGTAATTTATGTCTCTTCATTTTACAAACAGATTATAAGTTAATAAGATATTTGATGTTATGTTTTAAATTAAGTTCATAGTGCAAAGAAGAAGTGGTTCAGAAAACAGGCAAACTTTTAAGTGCTGGGCTGAATTCTGAACATCCGTCAAGAGTTTTTGTCGCTTATAGCTGTTAAAACAGATACTGGATTTTAGAGTTCTGTAGGTACCCAAAGGGTAAAAACGGGGCCCTATTACTGAGACTCCGCTGTAAGCCTGTCTGTCTGCAAGACAATACAACAAACGTGATTTTTTTTGCCACTTTTGTCCGATATTAATAACGGCAACAAGTAGACGCTTGAAATATTCACAGAATACTTAGTTGTATATTCACTTTGGTACGGAACACTTCGTGCGCGTGTCCGACTCTTACTTGGCCGGTTTTTTCTATACTTCTATACTTATATTATAAAGAGGAAAGATTTGATTGTTTCGAAATTGGTCCAGTAGTTTCGGAGCCTATTCGATGCAAACAAACTAACATGTTTGCATCGAATAGGCTCCGAAACTACTGGACCAATTTCGAAAATTCTTTGACCATTAGAAAGCTACATTCTTCCTGAGTGACATATGTAGGCTATATTTTATCCCGATATTCCCACGGAAACGGGTACCACGCGGGTAAAACCGCGAGGATCCGCTTGTGGAACATGTTTTTGGGTATTATAATTTCACATAAATAATATTCAAGTTGTTATATCAGTACAAACTCTTGTCATCCGCAACCGTGCAGGCAATTCTCGTGTGTCATTGGCTTGGCGTCACCACCACATACGCAGTTCCGGCCGCGTATCTTTATGTGGAGGGCTGAACTTGGAGCATCCGGCATGGCTTTTTGGCGCTTGTAACTTTGTGTTTTGGCCGTTTTAAGTGATGGAAGGATTTTATGTCATATGTACATGATAACAAAAAGTTTATTCGCAAAAAAAAAACGTAGGACTTCATTCTTTCATTAAATTAAGTTAAACTATACAACATTTTGCCTTTGTACCTACGTTAGACGCACTTAGTTGAAAATTGAAATCTATTTGATTAAGTTTTTTGGCTTTTACCGGAAAGGCGAACAGATTTGGTAGGTACTTACTCACTTACCATACGAGACAATAATAATTTAAAGAAAATTGTATATAACCGTAATGGCTAAGTAGCAGTAGAATATAATCGTAATGGTTAAGTAGCAGTAGAATATAACCGTAATGGTTAAGAAGCAGTAGAAAGCATAGAATTCTTAACATAAAATGGTTTGGTTTGTTACAGATATCTGTAATACCACGGTGGGACAGCCACCAGCCTTCGGGATTTTCATGTAAGTAAATCTACTTTGTTTGGAATGTTGTTTGAAGCAATTGGGAAAAATACACAAAAAATTAAAATCCTAAAATATATAAACTCTCAAATTGAAAGCAGTCTCCATTCATGATACATGTTAAGTTAAGTAAGTACATAATTTATGTTAATACGAAGATAAAAATGATTTCTGTCTTTCAATTGAATAATTTATCTTTGGTTAATAAAACGATTATCTCTCAGATCAGTTTCAAAGTTATTAGATTAAGACATAATTTCATATTCAGGCTCCAAATTAGGGTGCGTACCAAGTTAAACAAATTATGATACCAACGTTCTCGTAATTTTCAATCACGTACCGCTGCGTCAAAGGAGGATTATCGGCAGTTTATCCCCAGATTAGCTCCAATTGAGGCTCTTTGGTCCCAGCAATATCCGGTGTAGGTACCGATTCCCTTCTTGCATAAATCATGCTGGGAAATGAAAAATGAGTATGGACGGTTGGAAAATACAGCCTCGCATAACCACTTTTTGGTTCTCTATGTACGAGTATTGGACTGTAAACGTGCGTCCAAACTGGTGAGGTGAATCGTAACCTGAAATTTTCGGCAGTTTATGCCCAGATTAGCTCCAATTGAGGATCTTTGGTCCCAGCAATATCCGGTGTAGGTAGCGATTCCCTTCTTGCATAAATCATGCTGGGAAATGAAAAAAGAGTATGGCTGGTTGTGGAAAATACAGCCTCGCATAACCACTTTTTGGTTCTCTATGTACGAGTATTAGACTGTAAACGTGCGTCCAAACTGGTGAGGTGAAACGTAACCTGAAATGTTCGGCAGTTTATCCCCAGATTAGCTCCAATTGAGGCTCTTTGGTCCCAGCAATATCCGGTGTCGGTACTGATTCCCTTCTTGCATAAGTCATGCTGGGAAATGAAAAAAGAGTATGGCCGGTTGGAAAATACAGCCTCGCATTACCACTTTTTGGTTCTATGTACGAGTAATACACTGTAATGGTGCGTCCAAGCTGGTGAGGTGAAACGTAACATGAAATGTATCATGCAATGAAAGCATTTAGCACGAAAAACTGTCGTTATGGTAACCGTTATCGTGATCGTTATATTTTGTATAAAAATCAGAGCAGCGCCTCTTTCGGTCGTTTAGGGAACTAAAATTCAATACACAATTGACAGCAGCAATTTGACAGCTTTTGAAGGACGTTAAAGTTTACGAAACCATAGCGATAGTTTTTCATGCTAGGAGTACAGCCACAGCGGTGACACTCCGTGTACGTGAGAGTTCGATCGCCGGTGACATTTAGCCGGCGATAGGGTTGATACCGAAATGGAAAGAAAACCGACTTACGCCAAAGAAGATTACACATTGTAAATGTAAACTAGTTTAAGAATATTAGGTAGTAAAGGCACGATCAATTTTCAATCAACTTTTATTTATAAAATGTCTTTACAAATGGGAAATAATAAAATTTCCGAGAAAATAAAATATGAACGACAGATAATAAAATACTTAAATAAGAAATCGAGCAGCGTTATATTTTATTTAAATCAATTATTTAAAATACTTACTGATAATTTTGTAATAAAATGACATGTAGTTTTTTTATTTAGGAATAATAAAGGCTATATTAATAATAATAATATACGTAAAATAAGCTACTAACAGTGGGACAAAGTTAGTCCAAGTGTCCGAATAAAATACTAAATCGTCCAAAGAAAATACTAAGTTAGCAACAAAAATACCGAGTGAGTAAATCAATAATCGCCCAAATAAAAATTAGTCCTCTCAATAATTCGACTGAATTTTAACAAATTTCGCATTTTTTGGCTTCCTAGTAGTTCCTATTTGAATGTATGAAGATTGCGCCAGCCCTCGGCCAAGGCATTCACCGACTGCCTGTTCCCCGCCCCGCGCGCCTCTCACGGCCCCCGCTCACATCCAGACACCCACACATAGCCGCAAGCGATTTTACGTGCACACATGCTTAAGTGTCGTTTCTTTTCGCGTAAGTGTATATATTCTTTGGTACAGCTGTTTTATCTCACGAGTGCGGCTGAGCCACGCTTGTGGAAAAAACCGTGTAAAGCCGTGTACATAAAATACATGGGTGCACACAACAAATGGCGGACCACGCTCGTGAGATAAAACTACTGTAAACAAGTACCATAATAATGACATCTTTGACTGTTGGAAAAAAAATGATTTTAATTAGAAGTTAATAAAACGATGCCATGATGCCAGTTTCATGCCGTTATGATTCTATGATTTAAGTACTCATTCAAAAGCGCCCGATTTCATCACACTATGCTCAAGTTGAAATGGAATTGAATTTAGTTTTATCTACAATTGTTCTCTTTGTCAGTGCATTTACGAATATGTCCAAAACGGGCTGTTGGATCATTAACTAAACTCGGGTTTGATAGCTTTAATTAAACGATCGTTTTTCAATGACAATAAAAACGTTTGCATGTCAATGTTGTAGAGAATACCAGTTTTAGTTTCCCATTTTTAGTCATTACGTTTTTCGCAAAATGTTTCTGAGCCACTTTAAATACATTTTGATGATTGATATCTCATCACAAAGTCGCAAATTTCTTATCCGTTACAAAGCTAAATTATGCCTTCAATAAATTGTGCTCTTCATGGGAAGCTACACGGAATAATTCGGAAGAAACTTATGAAGTGTGAAGGCTATCTGCGGCGGAGAAATCATTGGCCTGAGTTGAAGGGTAGCTGGTAAATCGCACCTTGGCAATTACGTCCTTCGAGGGTCGCTGATTTGTTGGAAATTATCGGGCCGAGTGGCAGAAACGATGGAGGATTATATTAGGTAAACCCTCCCTCTAACTCACACAGTTCTTCTTAGGGCTCTACCAATTTTATGTGGCATGTTTATGTTCTGATCAAAGTTACTACGGTTCAAATACTTATTTGAGATCCATTTGGATTCAGATCGGTTTTGTGTTTACGCAACACATTACGCATCTTATTCGTTTTACCGGGGCTTTTCTTTCAAGATTCTGCCTGTGGTAGATACGAGTACTTCTCGTTTTCAAGGCCATTTAAATAAGAAGTTAACAAATTAAATGTTTCCAATACCTTAAGCGCTCTTTCAATTTAGACGTTTTGTGTTGTCCTGCGGGCCGATCGCCGTAATTCTATGCAGCGCGTCTTGATCACGTTTGCGTCTTGGCGTTTGACTTCGTATTGCCGTAATGACATAACGACGCGCACGTCACGCAAACCTATAGTCCTACAATCCTGTCTTATCCAGGGACATCCGTGACAGAGGAACCACTTGCAATTCGAAACTAGCTGTCAAAATAGATTGTCGTATGAAAACTGTTTTAGTTCCAAAGATTATCACCGTAACAGAAAACGTTGTCGCACTGTCAAAGCCGTGCGTTATCAAAAACGGTTTTGCACGTCAACTGCACGTACACTTGACTAATGCGTCATAGAATTACCGCGATCGGGGCCCTGTGCTGCGGTGCCACAGCGGTGTAGTTGACGTACTGCCCACGGCCACGATGATCGAATATAATACAAATCGTGCGGTGCGGCAACGCAACAATGCGTTGTTGGTGCCGCACACGTACGATAGGCCGTATGAAATAATACCATGGTCCGTGAGCAGGACGGCTACTGCACCGCTCCGGCACCGTAGCAGGACGACACAAAACGTCTTAAGGCGCATGGAGTCGTGAAACGATCATTTTTGAGGCCCTTAAACTCATAAATTAGCCTACTAGTGAATCCAGAATGAATATATATTAAATATTGATATATAAACTTCAATCTGAGCATTTAAAAAAACATAGTATTTAAGATACTATTTAAAAAAAAAACATTGAAATGAAGCTGTTTTCAATTTGAAATACGCTACTGCTTCTAAACTACAAGTGATATTTTCACGTTTCTTTCAAGAAAAGATTTCTAACTTGTTTAACTGAAACGTGTGTTTAAGCTGTTTTGGTGCGGGTAGCGGGCGGGAATATTAGGCCACGCTTCTATGCCCAAGGTCGTTGGCGTAATTTGACCAAAAGTGGCGCCCTCGGATGATTTTATTTAAATAAGTGGTTTAATAGAAAAGTATTTTTATAAAACTTTACGGGGAATTTTTAGGACCAGTCTAGTATTTTTAGATAAGGTATCGCTACATTCCCTCATAGTCATTCGTAGAAGTAGATAGCAAATGTGTCAAAAACGGCTTTTAGCAGTTTTGCTAACAGTGACTACGAGGAAATGTAATGATACCGTCTAAAATACTAGACAATGGGCCCTAAAAATTCCCCGTAAACTTTAATTAAAATTGTGTATTAGAATTACAATATTGAATAAAATTCAACGCGGCGCCACTTTCGGTTATGGTACCGCCTTAAATTGAAAGAACAGTATATCTCTATCCATGCAAAGTAATTTTAAAATACTTTAGGAGACAGCTTTTAAGGGTCGTTTCATTTCTGGTGAAATTAGGATCGATGATTCCTTTGTTTGAAGAGGCTCACATATAGTACTCGCTGTGATTTATCAGCCAATGAATAGGCGCGTCCGTAAACTTTTGTCTCCTGAGGAGAGTACACAGAGGAAGTCGCGCCTACCTTCCTCCTTATATTTTATCCTCTCTGTTCAGGCCATTGTGTGATTTATCGTTTTGCGTTCACTCCTGTGTTCGCCTCTGGATATTTATTATCGGCTATTTCGCAGCCGGCAGATGTTTTTGTTTTATCCACTTGGACGATCGGTTTCATATCGTAAATAATCGGAGGAACGTAGTCTACACGTTTAATGTTTTATTCATGCCGTGTCGTACGGTCTCGCCTTTTACCAGTCAGTATTTCGTTGTTATGATCTGTTTAATAGGTGCGTCGTAAATATTAAACTTAAACACATAATTTCATAGAGACAGATAAAATAATATTATTTAGTGCACTTCCCAGATCGGCGCTTCTAGCATTTTACTCGAATTCCACAAATATTATGGAAATATTTTCTGCATTTTTATTGCCCATTAATCCCATTATTGATTGGCGCTATGATGCGGTTCGTCCTATTAATGGTTACCGTTTAAACATAATAAATATAATTAATCAAAAGCAAAGGTTAATCATTAAACAATGACTATTAGGTAAATTCAAATTCTGACCAAACTTATGTGTTACGCTAGCAAGCTCACAATTTGAGATTAAGGGCAGGATCTTCCAAAATCTCTGTTTTTAGACCTGTAGCCTGAGAATAATGTTCTATATGTCATTCATTACCTATTTTTCTTTATATTATTTGTGATTCGAAGATTAATAATCTAAGTATAATATCGAAAAAATATAAAAAAAAGTAAATTTTCTTTGTCTTTGTAATTTTTTATAGTCGAGTGAAGATACGAGTATTAGGTACCTACTTATATTGTTTTAGCCACAAAATAATCAAGATCGTTTATCAAAATTCAACAATTTATATTTTCGTCTGCTCAAAATAAAGTATTTGATTATTGAAAATGCAAAAAAGTAAATATAATTTGAAATATTATTTGATTGTTTATTTTTGAATCAATAATAGGTTAATTTCGTAATTTCGAAGATATATCAGTCGAAGTGAATATTTTTCCATAATCAAACGAGACAAAAACGAAAAGTAATCGAATTCCTCTACCAATATCCTCTTATGATGCGAATCTTTGATCTCAAGAGATTATAATAAGTGTGTGTGTGACGGTTCTTTGCTGTGGGTCCCCTCCTGACCGCAGCCGCGGGAAGTAGGGAATAGTGGGGAGTGAGTCACGCCACACCAGACTGACTAATACGGACACTACCCTACGCAAGCACACCCTAAATTGCCCTAAAGGAATGAAAACGTGGCACAGTGCACGTTAATGAGAGTAGGTAACATTCAAAAGTAGGTGTAAAGGCAGGGACTCTCGCGCCCAACCGCGCACGTTAATGAGAGTAGGTAACATTCAAAAGTAGGTGTACAGGCAGGGACTCTCGCGCCTAACCGCGCACGTTAATGAGAGTAGGTAACATTCAAAAGTAGGTGTAAAGGCAGGGACTCTCGCGCCTAACCGCGCACGTTAATGAGAGTAGGTAACATTCAAAAGTAGGTGTACAGGCAGGGACTCTCGCGCCTAACCGCAAGCCTATATAGTCTATTCAGTGGAGCAAAAGATTTTACCTGAACAATCTTGACGTGTCTTTTAATATTATATGCAATAATAAAAATATGAAACACTTCTTTTTTCAAAGTAATTCCACGTTTTCAGATTGTAAAATGGATAATGTAAGTACCTATGTAAAAATACATTTTTCTTATTTTTAAATGCATTTCTTAGATAAAGAGACATCATCAGTATTGTTTACTAAAAATCTATTGCTTCGCTGAATGTAGTTACGCATTTTCAATGCCTAACCAATCGGGAATCGGGATAGGGTCTGCAAGCCAGCCACACGAAAAGAAGTAGAAAGTGTTTAGAGTGGTTACATTATTGAAATACCTTATTGATTGAATTTAAAAACAAATGCTGTTATTTAATATTTCGTGTATAATGCTAAAATTATTCACTAGGTATTAGGTATGCGAACAACTAACAAAATCAATAAAATTCTGACTTTGTTTTGTTACTGTCCTCTGTTGACTGTGGAAAAACAAAGGAGTTATACTTTCTATAGCAATCTTTTATCTAGTCATTAACACCGCGAATTTGATATCTATTTCGACGGAACAAGAGCAGTGGATAAAACCACTTGATGCTAGAGGGTTATGAATCACATAAATCGAGGGAAATTAGATCAAAAACGTCTCGAAGGCATTCCCCACAATATAATATTGTAAATGCATTTTCTACAGGTAATGTATGATTATTTTTAGTGGATTCGCCATTTTTGGGGGCTTTGTTGAATAATGATGTGTCTTGAATGCACACTACAATCCATAATATATGAAGTTTGCAGCAAAAAGCTATTTTTCAATCCCATGAACATCCTTTTTTTCCGTTTTACTTATTTTACATCAGTAAATGAGGCGGTAAAATGAGAATGGAAAGTTTGCATTAAGAAACTGTTTATGGAAACTAAATATCGGATAAATATATACTTATACAGACCAAGACAAGTAGACATGTTCATGCACACAAATGTTTGTCTTGTTCAGGAATTGAACCCGAGACCTCTGGCGCAGAAGGCAGGTAACCGTACCACTGCGCACTACGCCAAATTGGTCGTCAATAGCATTAGATTTTACTAACTTTACCGATCAAATTATTCAAGCTCAAGCAGCTTGTCCTATATCGGATAGGCCGTCTGCCATTCGAGACCTCCACCGGCCAAACACTAGCTAGGCCGATCATAGCCTGTCGGCAATAGTCGAAAACCGGCTTTGAGGCCACACACTAGCAGTTTACAGTCGTAAGTTTTAGTTTTAGTCTACTGACTTAAACTAAAACTAAAGCGGCCGGACAGAAACTACTGTTTCTGTCAGGCCGCTGACACCGTGACACCCAGCGGCCACACTCTTTGCCTGCGCATCAGCCGTCAGTCCTAAACCTTAAAGGGAACTGTGAGTGTGTGGCCTGTTGCGGCTAACTGACAGGCTGTTGCCAACAGGCGGACTGATAGTCTATGGGGCCCTTTATTAATGATTTTAAAATAATAGCCGATGTGGTCATTTAAAAGCAAACATTATCATCCAGTCATTAATAAATATCACTCCATTATGTTTTGGACCGCCAACCTCCATTGCCACACTTCTTTAAAACCTGAAAATTTTCCCCACACTTAGTGGAGCTTGAAATAAATTTACTCGGAAACAAGATGTAACAATGTTACAATGCGTTGTATAGTGCGGGTCCGGGCAACAACCCACGTTCCGCTAGTGCCCTGTTTATAAATGCGGAAATTTCAACAGTTAACTGAATGTCGGCAACTACTGAAACTTGTGCGAAGAACTCCGGCAATCTCAAAGTTTATTAACGGCAGGTAAAATTATACGGCATTAAGGTCCGGTTGCTCGAAGCTTGGTTAGGGTTAAATTATGGTTAAAGTAAAATTAACCGGCGGTCAAATTTAAAAAGCGTTGTTGAAGCAGCGGTTACTTTAACGAGCAGTCAAATTACAGATTTAAGGGCGGTCAAAATAACCGACAGGGTGGGGGTGGTTTAAATTTTGCCATTAGTAATTAAGGGAAGGTTAATAAAATAGTACAGACAACACTTTTAACCCTAAAATAACCAATGTATTTTTCTTTTACCGATGTCAAAATTGACATCAGTTAAATTTTAACTTTTGTCAATTTTAACAAAAGTTAAATGTACGAGCAACCGGACCTAAAAGTTGTAAGCCGCTGGTTTGTGCGCCGTCAGAAGCTTCAACTATTTTAAGAGCAATGAAAGTAAAAGGAAGACGAATTTGTGGTTTTCATGTTAATGGTTTTTAACCCTTAAATTCTGGCACAGACAGAACTAAGTTTCAGATTGAGCTAAGTTTGGTTGTAGTTTAGGACGTGTTCTAAGTGCGCCTACTAGCCGCTAGGTACCACCATATTATTTAAAACTGACGCCATAACAATGATGTTTTCAGCATTGGTTTGTTCCGGCGGTTGGAGATGAGATAGCTAGTTCCTCAGTCGTTGAGGATTCCGAGAGTATTGCGCTCCTACGTTCACACTTAGCATCACTAAACATCAGGTGTGGTAAAGGCTAAGTGCTACTCCGCTGTGGATAAAAAATCGTTTTTGAGGTAGTCTCTACGGAAAAGTTTTCAGGTTGCAGGTTTTCTGAACCGCTAATGATGCCTTTTGAACTTTCATAATTATGTGCTTGTTTAGTATATAACTATAGGTACTGCCTTAGATTCTAACAAGCTCTAAAAATCATCTGACGTAGTAGTAATAGTTTAGCCCCTCTTCAAGATTCTAATTGCAGAAGTTCTTCAATAACCGAAACAGCAGTCGAGTTCGAAATTGTAGTGATCCAACTTTATTTCAATAGACTGGAAGTCGAACTCCTCAACGGAACACTTAGGTAGGTACATCAACTTCGTGCACGAGCATATATTTTAGGCTGTATGGCGCGAATGCAACATTCGCTCTGACGTCAATTTGTGAAGCGAATAAAAAAAGTAGGTAAATTCAATACGTAAAGTGCATCTCTAGCTCTGAGTGGGAAGGCGTCAGTGTTGTAAAATTCATTTAAAGCAAGGATCCTTGCTTTGCTCTGTATACTGACTGAAATAAGAGTGAATAGATAATAAAAACCCTAATGCTATCGACGATACTTTTCCTATCTCAATGATATTCCTTGCTTCGCTCTGTATACCTACTGACTGAAATAAGAGTGAATAGATGAGAAAACACGCTAATGCTATCAATACTTTTTCTATCTCAATGATATTGTATAGAAAAACCTAGGCTCATCATTCAGTAAATATTCTAACGAAAATACTTAACCTGCATAAGGCTTTTTAGAATGCTTTGAGTTTTTCCATTTCCAATTTATTTATTAACGTAGGTAACGAACGAACCTAGGTACTTATATAAAAACAAAGTTAAGATTTCGAAATTGTATGAAAAAATCACAAATAAGTGCTCGCAAGCAGCCATTTTTCTGCAAAAGGGGCTGTTTACCTAATTGTATTATCTATTTGATCGGTCTAATCAACTTTGAAATAAAATGTTTCGGACCGGTTAGGAAGTTTCCTCAATATCGTATATATTCTATTATGAACTATATTAAACAAATAGGAATGTTTCACGCTGCATTTAGACTCTAAATGCAGCGTTGTACTCTAAATTTTAGAGAAACAAACAACAGAGAAAATGAGAAATAAGACGTCGAATAGAATGAAAATCTAGGGACCTTAAGTAGCCTGAAGATGACGCTTGCACTCCAGCCGAGTGCCGACATTCACAAAGCTGCGAAGATTAACTGAAATAAAAGATGAGATCAAAGATTTTTGAAGAGTTGTACGAGCTTTATAATACGTAAAGTGCATCTCTAGCTCTGAGTGGGAAGGCGTCAGTGTTGTAAAATTCATTTAAAGCAAGGATCCTTGCTTTGCTCTGTAGACTGACTGAAATAAGAGTGAATAGATAATAAAAACCCTAATGCTATCGACGATACTTTTCCTATCTCAATGATATTCCTTGCTTCGCTCTGTATACCTACTGACTGAAATAAGAGTAAATAGATGAGAAAACACGCTAATGCTATCAATACTTTTTCTATCTCAATGATATTGTATAGAAAAACCTAGGCTCATCATTCATTAAATATGAATCTAACGAAAATACTTAACCTGCATGAGGATTTTTAGAATGTTTTGAGTTTTCCTATGTCCAAGTTATTTATTAACGTAGGTTACGATTAACCTATGTTAAAAACAAAGTTTAGATTTCGAAATTGTATGAAAAATTTACGAGTAAGTGCTAGCAAGCAGCCATTTATCTGCAAAGGGGGCTGTTTCCTTTTTTGATCAGCTCTAATCAACTTTGAATTAATATGTGTCGGACCGGTTAGCAAGTTTTCTCAATATCGTATATACTATATTATGAACTATATTAAACAGATAGGAATGTACAACGCTGCATTTAGACTCTAAATGCAGCGTTGTACTCTAAATTTTAGAGAAACAAACAACAGAGAAAATGAGAAATAAGACGTCGAATAGAATGAAAATCTAGGGACCTTAAGTAGCCTGAAGATGACGCTTGCACTCCAGCCGAGTGCCGACATTCACAAAACTGCGAAGATTAACTGAAATAAAAGATGAGATCAAAGATTTTTGAAGAGTTGTACGAGCTTTTAAAGCTGCACTGCCTGAAGTTTTGCCTTTAAAACTTTACCAAAGGCAAGTACACAAGACGTTACTTTTGATTCTTAGCCCCGTTTTATCTATTTGTCTTCGCTCTTGAAGTCTTGAACAGCATTCTAGATAGGGTAAGGTAGTATTATTCAGAGATACTTATATGGAATTGAATAATGTGTCAATTTATCATTAGCGACAAATTAAAGTAAACAATTTCTATTAACAACTGTTGAATAAATAAACAGAGCTTAAATATAAACAAAAGCAAATTCTATGTATTGTAGCGAGTACCACAAGCTATCTCTCACGGGCACGACTGCCACGAGCGGCAATCGGCTTTCCGTCCACGGTACAGTGCTCTAAAAACTGACGATTTGCTAGCCCGGCTTATGGGAGCATCGGGATAAGCGGCTGGATTTAATGAATGACTCGGAAGTTACCAACAAACTATCTATGAAAATAAATTTATAAGTATTTTAAGCAAATAAAGACGTTGGCCGATAGAATACAAGTCAAAATCTTCAATTAACAGAGAAAGGAAATTTTTGGCACAACTTTCACGTATTAACAGGGTTATAGAAGAATTTTACGGTGATTGTTGCTTGAAGGTTTCGCATTCAATTCTGGTAAAGGCTGGATGTTTCTAGTGAATACATTTCACTTGTCCTCATTGTTCTTCAGTATTATGCA